>JAFEMH010002033.1:0-387248 GCA_022495995.1 Adenophora triphylla var. japonica
GAAAACGGTGGGAATCCCTTGATTGCCACCTTTTTCTCTTGAATCTTTCCCAAATCCCACTCACTCCAAATACTCTCAAATCACTCCCATTCATACACAAGCCCAAGCTTCAATCACTCCCTTAAGAGGAGGATTAGAGAGAAAACATAGAGGACTTAATTGTTATCTACTTGTTTTCTTTGGCCAACTCTATCATCAAACCCTAAACACATTCAAGCCTTGAATCCACTCAAACACAAATCCAAACACCAAATCTTGATACTCCTCAAGCCAAACACCAAATCTTGATATTCCTCAAGTCAAGTTCCAAGCCTAGGAAGATAGGGTGTCACCATTGGTAAAGCCCTCCTTCTCAAAACCCTAAAACTCCTCTTTTAACTTCTTGTTCATCTTGTTCTTCTCACTTTGATCTACTTGATGTCTTGTTTAACTTAAGTCTTGACCTAAGATGGTCATCTTGAAGTTCATCTTTCATGAATGACCATCTCAAATGGTCTACATTTTAAATCTCTAAATTGATTTTTCTCTTTAAGTTCATCTTTACAAAAGATCCCTCTCCCTTTGCAAAGGATATGTTTAAACCCCATAAATTCCCAAGGATGACTTGAGTATGATAACCACTTGGCACAAGGTAGTGGAATCAAGTCTAGGGATGAAAATGGGGTGAACATAGATGCAAATCCCCCAAAATCACATTTCTCCTCAAGAACATCTTGCTGTCCAGTAGCATTGTTCTGAGAACTCAGTCCATTTTCCTATTTTTTGGACCCAGTAAAACTTGGAATTGGGTGTTGACTACAAAATACTTTTTGTAGCCAACATCCAGAGCTTTCCAGACATATTTTTAATTTATTTTTTGCGTGAGTAAAACTCCTTTTTCAATTTTTCTTTTAGAGGCCAGTTCATCAGCTTCTGGAAATCCAGATTTCAGATCTGAGATTTCCAGAAGGTTTTGACCCCTCAAGTCATCTCCAAAATGAAAAGTTCTTTTACAGAAACCTTTTTTAAGGTGTTTTGAACATTTTTCATTCCCGGACTTTTTCCAGATTCTGGAGTTTTCAAGCCCTAAAGTCCATTTCAAAGTCAAGGGTCAACTGCCTTTTCATTCTGGCAGAAATGGTTTTCAACTTCCGAAAATCTTTTGAGTGCCAAATCTCAACCCAAAATCACCCAAAAATCATGGGACTCAGTTTAAAGCCTTAAAAGAGCTCCCAATTTTTACTTACCTCAGTTTCAACTTATTTTGGCCAAAACACACACACACACACACACACACAACAAAGGATTTTGAATGTTTGGAAGACTCGTTTTTACGAGGCGTTCCGGGTGCACACTAACGTCCTTCCCGGCACGTAACGTGACCTCCGAACCTAAATCTCTGATCTCGGGCTTTTTTCAAAGTTTTGGCCCTTAAAATAAAAATGGCGTGGCGGCTCCGTTTTGATTTTCAAAAAAAAATCGGGTACATCACAGTGGCGACTCCGCTGGGGACAAATAAGCTTTTTCTAAAAAAAAAATTATATCTGGTATATTGGCGGAAACCATTAAACTTCCCGTTATCGCCTCCTAACACGAGTCGGGGATAAATTGTGGTCTAACAATCCCACGTACCGGTATCATTATTTTCAAAAAAAAAAAGGAAAAGCTTTTGAGGGTCAAGCTTCCGTCTCAACATTTGAAAATCCTTTGCTTTGTGTGTGTTGATTTTTGCACAGTTTTCGTGTTTATTTTTGGCCGCCTCGGAAAAGTCAAAATTTTGACTGTCGGAATAATGTCCCTAACTGTCGGAATTTTTGTGCTTATGTGCTTATGTGTTCATAAAATTTTCAAAAAAAAATTTTCAAAAAAAAAATTCAAAAAAAAAAATCATGCATCATGTCTTTTTAAGACACATAAAAAAATTTCTATTTTTCTCGTAAAAGAAGATAGATCGTTGCACACTACGCGCACGTGACCTTACACCGCACACTACGTCCCTAACCCGGGAAATCCTTGTCGCGGTCCGTTTGGTCTTATTACGCCTCTCGGATGAGCACAGACTACCCAAACATCCCATGGAGCCTCGTGTCGACCATGCACTTGTCCGTGACACACTTTGTCCGAGACCCGGTTGGTTTTTAGTCCGGTCTCGTGTCATGCCCCGTCCGTGTATAGACCTTTCCTTTCAAGCCTTTGTCGGCATACCGACTCAATATCTTTCGGGTCCCTAATCGCCGAAGTTCCGCCGGTTTTCCGCCGCAGACTTTGACCAAGATATTGACCGGCGCCTTGACTTCGGCTCGATCGGCACAAATTATACACCGACTCCCAAAGATTGACACCGAGTCATCAAGGATTAATGATTATTCCATGCCTAATTACGGCTAACCGACGACAAGTCAAGATCAATCGTGGACGCTTATCGCCCAAATCATGCCGACTTTTTGTCGAGCCCTCGGACACGATCTTGACTTTGACGTCGCCTTGTCCGTAATTTACATCGAATGCTCGTTAAGACTCGATTACCCGCCGACTTCTAGGATCGTTTTTCTTTCGGTCGGTGGGACCCGCTTGCCCTATAGGACCCTCGCCCGGGCCGTCCACCCCGGGAGGTCGAAATACATGGAATACGAGGGGCTTATAGACGTAGTGATGGGGCCCACCGATCCAGAATCGAGTAGTTCGAAAAAAGAAGAGCAATCTTTTCCAACCGATTAGGTTAATAAAACGTGTTTTAAGTAAACATGAACAAATAACTCTGCATGTTGCATGAGCCTAAGAGCCCAAACACCTACCCTCCTTCAATTCCCGCCATCTCGAACTCCTCGTGTCTTTCCCCCGCAGCCTCCGCATAAAGCTTGGTTTCTGCACCGGTCACCGTTTAATCCGCTTGGGAAGAGTCAAGTGCCTCATCGCCTTCGCCGTTTGTTTCAACTCCGGGTTTCGTAATGTCTCGCATCGCTCGGTAACGAGGGGGACAACGTCACTCCGCCTCCCGGGACTCCTCGCAGACAGCAATGGAATCAGTTAGCAGCAACGTATGAGAATGCGACAGAAGCACACTGAATAGCCTTATCGAGGCTATTAAGAGCCATGGTTTGGCCGCCCGCCTCAATCCCGATGGCACCTTCACTGTGGAAGAAGAGGATGACCCCAATCCCCATCTCGGTCGCCCCGATTACTCCAGGATGCCACCACCCACCTCCTTCGGTGCTACCGTAACACATGTTCCTCGATCTCGGGTCGACCACTGGATCCATGCAGCTCGATGGGATGAATCGCTCACACGGCTCCTCGGTGGGGGCAAAGTCAAGCACGGAATGTCCTCTCATGGTTGGGGATACCTCGGAATGCCACAAAGCAGATTGGAATCCCACCTCGGTTCGGAACCGATCAATCCAGACCTTCACATCAATGCCACAATTTGGAATGTCGCCACAATCCGGTTCTGGGCCACGCCGGAGCCCCTCCTCGTAATGGTACACGGTTCGCCAAGTTGCTCACACAAACTTTCACAAATCCATTCACTCGTACTTCTATGGGTTACCAAGCACCCATCCCCGTTTCATCGAATCACCAGACCACGCATCCTCTCCTAAGCATGCATCTCTTGCCACAACCACATGCAATTCAACAACCAGGACAAAGAAACCCGCACTTAAGCCTACTTATGGGCCTCACTCCGGAAATCCAAGCCATCTCGCTACCTCAGATCCGCCTCCATCTTCTCTCGCCAATTGGAAGCCAACAAGAAGTCGCCGGGTTCTATCCCTTTGCCCAAGCTCCTACCTACACTCCCTGTGGTAATTTGGGCCAAGGACAGGTTTTCACCTATGCCCCGGAGTATGGTATTCCTTCCACCAATGCACCACCAACAGCCTAGTCCTCTTCCTAGCTCAAATATCGGCTCAGAATTCCCGCTCCGCCTTTGGATCCCCAATTGGCTTGGTTTATGGAGCAACACAAGGAAATGAAAGCACAGATTGCTGAATTGACCGCCAAAGAACACCGCTCTTCGGCCTACGTATCCCGACTCGATTGTCCCCCGCTCACAAGTTTGTGATGCCCACTCTGAATTGTTTGACGGAGTGCATGCCCTAAAACTCACTTGGACACCTATACTTTGGCAATGAAGGCTAAGGGATGCACAAACCAGCAATTGGCCGATTACTTTAGTCTCTCTTTGAAGTCGTGGGCTTTGAAATGGTTTTTCCGATTGCGGCTGAAGCTAGGGCTACTTGGGAACAAATTACCAAGATTTTCACGTATAAGTATAAAGCCAACTTGGAGTGGGAGACAAACAGAGTTGACCCGCAAACAACGATGCAAAGACCTAATGAGAATATTGGGGATTTCTATAAGAGATGGAACTTAAAGCTCGGTGAAATGGCCATTCCTCCCTCCGACGAGGAGCAGCTAGACATCTTTCGGTCATGCTTGAAGCCGCATTTGAGAGCTTCCCTCGCCCATTTCCCCTACGCCGACTTGCGTGCAATGGTTAATTCCGGGGCTAAGTTTGAAAAGGCTTACAATCAGCAGCCTCGACCGCTGCACCTCGCCACGGATATCGGACTCCTCCCTCCAAAACTACTCTCACTTTCGCTAAAGGCAAAGAGGCGATCGGCTACGCGGGACAGATCGTAATAATGCCACTTCCTTTGTTCCCAAGAAGCCCGATGCATCCGGATCCCGGCTCCAAGACTTGAGAAACTTTGGGATGCCTTTGAAAGTGATATCTTCAGAGGTTTGGTGAGAGAAGGTTTGCTCCGGCCTTTGGAAAATTATCGCCTAGAAACCCCAACGCTCCTTTGGATACCTCCAAGCATTGTGCCTTTCATCGCACTCACGGGCACCCGACGGATGATTGCGTCCCCCCGAAAAAAAGGCCATCCAAGGGTTGATTGAGCAAGGGAGGTTAGAGATGCCCGAAGGACCTAATACTATCAATAACCCGCTCCCTAACAACTTGAGTGTCAACATGATCGAGTTTGGTGGTTCAAGCCTTGTGGGCACAATGGAGTTTGACTCGTCCCTTTGCAAGGTCAATGAACCACTATCGCAGTAATGAAGATGGTTGGATTGGGCAAAAAGTTGCCAAGGAAATCCCGATGGAAAGGTCCGCAATAGCTCCCGTCTCCACTGGCCGAAGAATAGATGCATGGTTCAACAAAGAAAGAGCGGCTAGACTGGGGCTACCTATCTTTAAAATAGTCTTTTGAGTCAACCTTCGTAGGTTCTAGTACTTTTCTTTCACCTAAGTCCTTCCCGGACATTTGTCGTTGTAGTCCATTTTGGACATAGTGGTTAAGTGTCTAATTTTTAATATAAGTCTTTTTTCTTTTCTTGCTAGACTCGAGACATCACTTGCGCACCCACGTTACACTTAATTGAAATGGTTTTATCCAAAATGATCACTTGTGCCGCTCAACCACTAATTCTTCGAAAATGATTAATATTTAAACTAATCGGAGTGAGAAAATCAATTGATATCCTTCCCAAATTGGGGCTTACCAACTCCCCATCTTGCATCTCATATGCTCACATCCCTTTCATCATCATCATCTCGTTGCTCGATGAATTTGCATGGATCTTTTCTCATATAAAGCTTAAGCAAGCAATGAAGACTTAATCTCGTTTAGGTCATCCAAGAGGGATTGCGGTTGAAACCTGTCACCCATAGGAAAGCCATTACCTCACCCTTACTATACACTACCCTCTCATTTCAAGATCGGCGTGTTTTGAAACCCGGTTTAGCCATCATTTTTGCTCCATACTCGGAGAAAGTCCAAGCGAGCCTGAGAAGTTAGCTTCGAGAATCGGCGATGCGCAAATTATCTCAAGCCATGAAGGAAGGACAAAGATACTCCTCAACTCCTCAGGAAGCTTTCCAAGTCAAAAAAAAAAAAAAAAACAAAAAAAAAAAAAAAACAAAAAAAAAAAAAAAAACAAAAAAAACAAAAAAAAAAAAAAAAAAAAGAAGGATTTTAAAATCCTCACAATCTCGGATATAATTCCAAGCTCCTCAGAAGCCTTCCAAAAAAAAAAAAGAAGAAGAAGAACTCAAAAGTCCCCCGACATCTCAAGAAGCTCTCCAATGATCAAAAAGGAGCCCGAATTCTCGCAAGATCGCAAAAAGTTGTCGGAGCTCTGACTTCCTCTTATCATTACCTTAAACCAATCCCAAGCCATCCTCTCAATTTTAGAGGATACTCCCATCACCATTACCCTTGCCCTTGGCCAAGTCAAAATCCGACCTCTCATTCTTGGAGGCAATCAATCTTCCTCGCCATAGATTTCCCAAACACATCCCCGCGAGCCAACCTCTCATCTTTAGAGGTTCGCCAAGCAAAGGCCTAGCCGACCTCTCATCTCAAGAGGTCATAATCTCCCAAATCACCCGATAGCCGATCGAAGCCCGGAAACCCAACTACAGCCCCTACCGGATAGCGCTTTCATTCTAATATCCTCGATGTCGATCAAATTAATGCTTCATTGCTTGCTTAAATTGGAATCTAATCCATTTTGGTTCAAAATTACCAATCAAAGATTGTGCAAATTCAACCCTTCCCTTCATGTGAGCATATTTCATTTCTCCTCACAAACACTTGCCGTGGATGTCCCACTGGGCTTCGCATCCGTGTCTTTCATGGACACTCTAAGGGGATATGTTATTCAATCCTCCAAATCCTCAAAATCCCCAAAGGTCCTCGACCCTCGAATTTCAACATTCATTCTCTTTTCATTCGGGATAGGCCCGAACTACGGCGACCCGAGCTCTTCATAATGGAGGGAACGTAGGCAACCGGAAATGGTCCTAAGCCGAAATCACAAACAAACCCCAAAAAAAAAAAAATCCGGTCTCATCAAGGATCGTCCCTATACACTTTCCGCCCTTCCAAGCTTGATTTTCGATATCAGTTGGTTTTCTCCTTGTGCTTAATCAAAATATTTGTTCATATCAGATTTAGGGATTGAATAACCCGAACATTAACAAAGGGTTTTAAGCAAATTTGTGATCATCATGAATAAGACAAGTTTTCAAGTGTCTCGACAAGTCTTCTCTCTCCATCATAGGGAAATAGAGCCAAACACTGTCTTTCCGTCTCAGGGGCTTCCATACACTTTTCCACACCTTGTGATGCTTATACTCTCTCAAAAGAGTCAAACCAAAAGCGAGAGTGTCATACACAAATTCGGGAGACATTCCCATCTTTCAAAAGATATGCCCCCGCACGTAAACATTTCTGAAGTCTTGTCCAAGAATCGGTTGACTAAGGTCTCGAAAAGATGGGTTCCCCTCCGTAAGACTACTCGAATTTCTTCATGTTGGGGCTTGCTAAGCGGTTCTCCTGTGTTCTCCTGTAGCAGCACTTCAAGCCGGGGCTTATATAGTCATCTTTGGGTCCACGTTGGGTTCTTCACCACGAGATAGACTCGCCAAATCGCTTCTTCAAAATCTGGACTTTGCCTACTCAGATCCCGGCTTTGTCAAGATGGTCTTTTGGACCCGAATTTTATCAAGAAAGAATTTCAAATTTCGTAACTTGGTACACGGCAGCCTTCCCGTAACATCGGAATTCAAGATCGTGGTTTCTCCCGCATTAGCAATTCCATCAAATTATTCTCCGAACAAGGTTTCGGCCAAAGTCACAAACTCACCCAAATGAAAGAGATTTCACTCATATCAACGCGCCCTAGAGCTCGTCGCATCGCCTTCAAATGACCAAGATTGAGAGGGAAATTTTCAATCAAGACCCGGATCCGAATCCAATCTCATCAAGATTGAGGTCCATGGGATATTGCTGACAAAACCTCACCAACAACCGCCGTTTAAATCGCGATCAAGGGTTCTCATCCCCCACTCGATCAAAATCTGTTCCAAGCAGCCTCCATACCCATGCATCCCCACTAAAAATCTCCCAAGGGCTCATGTAGCATGCACAAAACTTGAGTCAATAGGAATAATCCTAAATCATCGAAGATCATAAATCATAATTTTCCCGCCGTAAGCTTAGGCTAAGTGCATCTTCTAAAGCAAGTAAATGCATCATCCCATAATCATTTTTGGTTCCATGCATGCATCCGTCATCATGAGTGCCATATATGCATCTTCCTCTTCACTAACGAATGCAGAATTCAAACGTGAAATCAAATCCCCTTTTTCGGCAAGGATGATCTTCACCAAAGTCGACCCTCCAATGTCCACAAACGGATGAAGATGCCCTCCAACATCTACAGCTTGGCAAAGACAAGCTCCGGCGTCGCAACTTGCTAAAGACGACCTCCAATGTCCACAAATGGATGAAAACGGCCCCCAATGAAGACCACCTCCAAGTGTCTACAATTTGGTCGAGACGCCAAGTTCTCGAATACGAGTCGGTCGGGACGCCAAGTTCTCAAAATGCAAATCCTGGTCGTGACGCCAAGTTCTCAAATGCAAATCAAATGCCAGCTGGTCGAGACGCCAAGTTCTCACATACAAATCGGTCGAGACGCCAAGTTCTCCAATACAAATCGGTCGTGGACGCCAAGTTCTCAAATACAAATCGGTCGAGACGCCAAGTTCTCCAAGGCAAGAAGGTCGAGACGCCAAGCTCTCCAATACAATGCGGTCGAGACACCAAGTTCTCAAAAGCAAGAAGTCCCAATGTGAATACAAGCTCAACCACCTCTACAAGGTTGACGATCACCAAAGAAGATGCAGACTCAACCAAACTCCTCCTTCTCAGTCAAAATGCTTCCAAAGACAAAGAAATCGTCGCGTAAAACCGTCCCACGAATGGCAACCTAACAACTCTTCATCAACATCAGCCGTAGCCTCAGTCCTTCCGGCAGCTACATGTAAGCACAGCACAGGTATGAAAGCATAGCTTAGTCAACTACTTTTCTAAAAGAACATTATCATCAAATCTTAGGGCGACTTCCCCAAAACAGTCAAACCATAGGGCGACTTCCCAAAAAATAGTCAGATCATAGGGCGACTTCCCCAAAACAGTCGAACCATAGGGCGACTTCCCAAAAATAGTCAAACCACAGGGCGACTTCCCCAAAACAGTCAAACCATAGGGCGACTTCCCAAAAATAGTCAGATCATAGGGTGACTTCCCAAAAATAGTCAAACCATAGGGCGACTTCCCAAAAATAGTCAGATCATAGGGCGACTTCCCCAAAACAGTCAAACCATAGGGCGACTTCCCAAAAATAGTCAGATCATAGGGTGACTTCCCCAAAACAGTCAAACCATAGGGCGACTTCCCAAAAATAGTCAGATCATAGGGTGACTTCCCAAAAATAGTCAAACCATAGGGCGACTTCCCAAAAATAGTCAGATCATAGGGCGACTTCCCAAAAACAGTCAGATTACAGGGCGACTTCCCAAAAATAGTCAAACCATAGGGCGACTTCCCCAAAATAGTCAAACCATAGGGTGACTTCCCAAAAACAGTCAGATTACAGGGCGACTTCCCAAAAATAGTCAAGTCATAGGGTGACTTCCCAAAAATAGTCAAACCATAGGGTGACTTCCCAAAAACAGTCAGATTACAGGGCGACTTCCCAAAAATAGTCAAGTCATAGGGTGACTTCCCAAAAATAGTCAAAACCTTAGGGCGACTTCCCAAAAATAGTCAAAACCTTAGGGCGACTTCCCAAAAACAGTCAGATCATAGGGTGACTTCCCGAAAATAGTCAAATCTTAGGGCGACTTTCCTAAAGCAGTAGGGTCGAAGACTAAAGATAGTCGAAAGACCCGAACTACGACTGGCTTGATTCCTCTTAAGGATACGTAGGTAGCCTATCATTAGGTTCAGCCACTCGATCACTTGATCATCCTGTCAAATATGGAGCCTTACTCTTATCGACGACCCCGCTTCCTTCGAAAGCACCGTCGCCGAGGGGCTACTGTAAGTGCTCCAATTTGAGTTGGTAGCTTTTTCGTTAGAAAGTTAACGAAAGTTTTAACATTTCTAACATTTCTAACAATTCCTAACATTTCTAACAAAATGAGGGCAAAATGGGCATTGTTATTTAAGGATAAACCAAGGAAAAGAATCAAAAAAGCAAAAGAAATAAGAAAAACCAAAAATAGAAATGGCTGGAACAAAAACTGGCTGATTAATTTGAATTTTGAAAAGATTATTCTTCCTGTCCAAAGCCTGAAGCTGTAATTAATGAACAGTGCACGCTGCACTTCTCATCCGCGCGGACATGTATGTAAATTTCAGAGGCCTATAAATTGAACCCTCCTCTCTCAGTTTACAAGAGGAATTTGATCACAGCAACGAAGTTCTGGCGAAATATAGAGAGAAAACAGTGGGAATCCCTTGATTGCCACCTTTTTCTCTTGAATCTTTCCCAATCAAATACCAAACACACCAAACCTTGATACTCCTCAAGCCAAACACCAAATCTTGATATTCCTCAAGTCAAATTCCAAGCCTAGGAAGATAGGGTGTCACCATTGGTAAAGCCCTCCTTCTCAAAACCCTAAAATCCTCTTTTAACTTCTTGTTCATCTTGTTCTTCTCACTTGGATCTACTTGATGTCTTGTTTAACTTAAGTTTTGACCTAAGATGGTCATCTTGAAGTTCATCTTCATGAATGACCATCTCAAATGGTCTACATTTTAAATCTCTAAATTGATTTTTCTCTTTAAGTTCATCTTTACAAAGATCCCCTCTCCCTTTGCAAAGGATATGTTTAAACCCCATAAATTCCCCAAGGATGACTTGAGTATGATAACCACTTGGCACAAGGTAGTGGAATCAAGTCTAGGGATGAAAATGGGGTGAACATAGATGCAAACCCCCCAAAAATCACATTTCTCCTCAAGAACATCTTGCTGTCCAGTAGCATTGTTCTGAGAACTCAGTCCATTTTCCTATTTTTTGGACCCAGTAAAACTTGGAATTGGGTGTTGACTACAAAATACTTTTTGTAGCCAACATCCAGATCTTTCCAGACATATTTTTAATTTATTTTTTGCGTGAGTAAAACTCCTTTTTTCAATTTTTCTTTTAGAGGCCAGTTCATCAGCTTCTGGAAATCCAGATTTCAGATCTGAGATTTCCAGAAGGTTTTGACCCCTCAAGTCATCTCCAAAATGAAAAGTTCTTTTACAGAAACCTTTTTTAAGGTGTTTTGAACATTTTTCATTCCCGGACTTTTTCCAGATTCTGGAGTTTTCAAGCCCTAAAGTCCATTTCAAAGTCAAGGGTCAACTGCCTTTTTCATTCTGGCAGAAATGGTTTTCAACTTCCGAAAATCTTTTGAGTGCCAAATCTCAACCCAAAAATCACCCAAAAAATCATGGGATCAGTTTAAAGCCTTAAAAAGAGCTCCCAATTTTTACTTACCTCAGTTTCAACTTATTTTGGTCAAACACATACACACACACACACACACAACAAAGGATTTTGAATGTTTGGAAGACTCGTTTTTACGAGGCGTTCCGGGTGCACACTAACGTCCTTCCCGGCACGTAACGTGACCTCCGAACCTAAATCTCTGATCTCGGGCTTTTTTCAAAGTTTTGGCCCTTAAAATAAAAATGGCGTGGCGGCTCCGTTTTGATTTTCAAAAAAAAATCGGGTACATCACAAAAACGTATCCATTTTAACCATTAGCCACAGTCCAAACTGATTTCACCCTCTCCCGAGCCCCTTTTTGCCTCGATTTACGTGAAAACTTCGTATTTCAACCAAATACAAATCAAACAACCTCGAAACACCGTTCCAAACACTAAATCGTATCCCGTATACGCCTCCCGAGCCAAAAGAGTCAACCCCTAGCCATAGGTAACACTCTCTCTCCCTAAACACTCGTTCCATCTCGATTTACGCGCCAGTTGCTTCAACCGTTTCGGTCGAACGTTGTTGAAATGTAGACGTCACCGTCAACGGGGTCCGATACGTTTTAGTCCCAGATCCTCTTCTCTTCCCGTAAGAGAAGTAATCTCGAGTTAAAACGGCGTTCCGGCCCCGTTTATTTACTTTTAATGTCATTTACAATTCCGGATCGTTTGATCTGTTGAACGTCATTTACTTTACGCAACTTTATAGTCCGAACCATTTGGTTCGTGATAGTCATTTAACGGTCCAGATCGTTTGATCCGTTTAATGCTATTTACTTAACGCACCTTTAAAATTCGGGTCGTTTGATTCCATCGATATCGCACTTTAAATACTGTCATTTACAAGTCCGAGCCGTTTGGCTCGTGATAGTATTTACTTATCAAAGTCCGAGTTGCAAAACGATTCGTTGATCGCATATCATTTAATGCTTTTTTCCCGTAAAATCGCTAACAATGTAATGTCCGGTTCAAAACCGGAGTTCAACATTCGAACTCTCTTTCAAAAACGCGCAAAGTGACGTTTGGCATCCAAACGATCATCTTCAAACTCAAAATCCGAAGTTTGAAATTCAAACGCTCTTTTCTTAAAAGTCAACATTTGACACTTAAGTAAAATTCAAAACGCGTCATTCGCACCTATTTTCCTAAAAAACTCCAAAACCGACGTTTGTCATTCAAACGCTCGCTTGTTCCAAAAAAGAATCACAAAATCAACGTTTGACATTCAAACCAAGATCAAGCTTGTCATTCAAGCCCCCATCTTCAAAATGCAAACACACACACACATTTTCGAGAAATGTAGAAAGACTCGTCATACGAGGCGTTTCGGGTGATCTCAAAATACTCTTCCCGAAACGTAACGTGACCTCTAAACCTAACAATCTCTGGTACTCAAAAAGCTTTTTTGTCACGTTTTTGCTACCAATAAAAATGACACCCCTTTTCAAAGCCTTTTCTAAAGTTTTTGCTACCAATAAAAACGACACCATTTTCACTAAAGCCGTTTTTCAACGTTTGGGCTCAAAATACAAAACCGCGTGGTGACTCCTCTCCTTCCCGAAAGCGAGGTCTCAAACACCAACAATCCCGCGAAAGACAACCGCATTTGCCCCGCGCGAATCCCGGGTAATTTCAGTTGGCGACTCCGCTGGGGACTTGGATACTTTTTCAAAACTACCGTTGTTTTTAAAAAGCCTTCCGTAGGTCAAACTTTCATTTACCCTTTCTCGTTTTTTGTGCGTGTGTTGCTCTAAACCTCGAACGGTTTTTTCAAAAAGGTGTTGCATTATCGTCTCTTTCAAAATTATAACATGTTCGTGCATTCCCGTTCATACTTGATTTTTGTGTTACATTTTGAACTGCGCATAAAAATTCTTTAAAACACATTCTGAAAATCTCTGTTTTACTCAGAAAAAAAGAATTTTAGTGACCGCACACTACTTGCACTGCTGCCTCGGTACACCGCACTTCACGTGCACTTGCTGCCTCGGTATACTGCACACTATGACCCGTAACCCGGGATGACCATGCAGTTGCAGCTCGGTTGGTCTGCCAGACACCTTTAGAGCGCGCACAGGGTCGTCCCAAACAGCCCATCCTAGCCTGTATAAGCCATGCACTCTTTGTGTCACACTTCGTCCGAGACCCCGGTTGGTTTTGGCTTAGTACGTGTCATAAAGCCCAAGTGTATGTTTTTCATGCCGGGTTCCGTCATAAGTCAAGCTCGAAAGATTGAGACCGAAGGTCGTTCCCGACCCAAAGTCTTGAGCTTTTCAGCCTTGACTTTGACGCGGAGCTCTGCCGAAAAATATACCCGAAGGTTCAATGTGACACCGTGTCACCAAACCCTCAACGTATGCATCGTGCCAGCCACAACTTGGCCAACGCCGAAAGCTAAGGCCCCTCGCGCAAGCGAGTCAGGAGAGGTCATGCCGAAATTTTGGCACGATCCCCGCCTTAACTTAAGGACGTTGACTTAGATTGTGGCCCGCGTGTCACATACGTTGGAAGTTTGCGTGATCAGCTGGCCTTAAGTTCACATTTTCCTTTGTTGGTGGAACTCCCTTGCCTTATAGGACCCTCGCTCGGGATTGTCCGTCCCGGGAAGACGATCTACAGGTGAAAAACGAGGGGCTTATAAACGTAGTGACGAGATCCACTGATTAGAGCCTTAGGTTAGTTGCGAAAAAGAAAACACGATCTTTTCCAACCGATTAGGACTCTGAGAAAATACGTTTTAAGTAAACATTAATCGGTAACTGCACATTGCACTAGCCCGAAACCCTGAGCCAAATACCCTTTCCAAAGCCTAAACCCTGCCTTTCGTTCCCTGCAGCGAGCAGAAAGTGGTTCAGAATTTCGGGTCAGTGCCTCGCCAGAGTCACAGTTACGGCAGCGTCAGACAGTTCTTCGGTTCCCTCAGTTCCCTCAGCCATAATATCCGACATGTCTAGCTCACCAAGAAATTGTGACAGGGACGGACCCCCGCCACCGGTAACAGATATGACATTGGAAGAAGCGATCCGGGCTTGTGAGGTTCACAAGAGGCAGAAAGAAGATCAGCAGAATTTTGTGGTACAGTTTCTGAATGAGCGAGGTATAGAAGCTATCCCCCAGTCAGACGGTACTTTCGTCCTAATCGAGGACGACGATTCCCCGAAACCAGCTCCTCAAACCTTCAACCAGGTTCCTCCCCCGCCAACTTACGGGATGCCTTCGAACCAAGGAAACAACTGACCTAGGCTCCATATTGCCACCTCTCAGGGCAACCCTGTCATATACGGCCACGCCAGTACTACTCCCATCACTCAGTATAACCAGCGCACCGCTGGACCCTCTCAAACAGATGCCAATATCCTCCAATATCCCCCTGGGTTCAACCCATTGCCTATCCACGAATCCCAAAACATCGGGGACAAACCCCAATACAGTCCAGAAAAGGCCCCCATATATCCACATATATCCAGCCTCCCACCTCCAATCACTACCACTCACATGGTAGCACCCGGCGCCGAGCCTCAAAGTCCACCACTGGACCCAACCTTAGCCTGGATGGTCGAACAGATGAAAGACCTGAAAGCCAGTATAAGCAGTTCAAAGCAAGAAACACTCAGATCCACAGATCCGGGAATGGTCACGCCTCTCCCTTCCAAGTTCAGAATGCCGGAGATGGACCGATTCGACGGAACCGAATGTCCTCAAACGCATGTTGACACCTACGTTCTCGACATGAGAGCGAAAGGAGCAACCCTTCAGCAAATGGCCGATCACTTCTAACATACGCTCAAGAGTTCAGCGTTACGATGGTTCCTAAAGGTCAAGCCTGCAGATCACCATACCTGGGATCAGATCAGTAACATCTTCCTAGAGTGGTACAGATCCAACCTAGAGTGGGAAACAAGTCGTGAGGACTTAATCACCACCGAGCCAAAAGCAGATGAAAGCGTCGGAGAATTCTACAAGAGGTGGAGTTGGAAACTCTCCGAGATCATGGAGCCACTCTCCAAGGATGAACAAATGCGAATCTTCAAGTCCTGCTTGAGGCCGTCCATCAGAACTCTCATCAGCCATCACTTCTTCCTGCATCTCCGGCCATGGTCAATGCCGGCTCACGGCTCGAGAAAGATCTCAAGGAAAAATTGGCCACCGTACAGCCATACGTATACCGATCCAGCGGTTGTATTCAATCCCGCACCGGCCCCGACAAAGGGAAAGATACGTCTCGTCAACTACATTCATCGTGGACGGTCGGGCAATGTAAACCACCCGCAAAGCAACAAATCCACTCTGACGCAGCCTGCCGTACACTTCGACGAGTTGGGCATGCCGCTAAGTAAGATGTTGGAAGGGTTGATCAAGGAAGGCCTCCTCAAGCCCGTTGGAAACTACAAACCCAAGAATCCCCTAGTCAACGCTGACAAAAGCAAGTACTGCGCCTTCCACCAGTATCATCGCCATACCACCGACAACTGTGTGGGGTTACTGTATGAAATTCAGAATTTGATAGAAGAAGGAAAATTGGAGCGTCCCCGTGGACCTAATACAGTCGGAAACCCTTTTCCGAACAACAATAGTGTGAACTCCATTGAATGGGTGCCAAAGAAGATTGCCGCAGAGCTAGTTCCTCCGCCTCTTCCAGCCAGGTCCTCATCAAACGTCCACATCAGTTACGATGTTTGTGACTACTCCGAATGCCTTGAGTACGAGTTCCAAGACATGATCAGGGGTGATTCTCCCAGAAAGCAGAAGAAGAAGTCTTCTCAACAGAAACTGAGAGAAAGATATGAAGCTGGAGACACCAGCGTGGGTACACTCGGAGATCCACCCGGGAAGTTCGATTACTACGTACTCTACTCCAGCTAGTCCTCCCTTCCTCTAGGCCACGCAGCTTTAGAGCAGACAGGGGTGGGAAAGCCGAAAAATCCTGCTGACGCCAAAGTTCAGGCCTCAGGGCACCGAAATACCTCCAATCTTGACAACCACATCACCAGCCAGAAGCCTAATCCCCTGCGGGATCAGCCAAGGTTCAATTTGCCCAACTTCAGAGCACGGACCGACAAAGGAAAGTCAAGGTCAGCTTGGCACTCGCACTCAATCAACGTGCTAACCAAGGGCGGCCACCGTCATAAGCAGCCTCAACACAATCCCGAGGCACCACCAAAAGCTTTACCTCGCAAGAGGAAGACAGGAAATGGATGGCTTGATGACTCTCCTTCTCCGAAAAGAGACCAGATCTACGATTCTCGACTGTATGGCAGTATGCTCACCTTCTGTGACGAAGACCTGCCGAGAGACGCCTCAGGGCACAATGAAACTTTGTACATCACTCTCCGGCTCAACACCATCTCTCTCCCAAGGGTATTAGTAGACAACAGATTAGCAGTCAACGTCCTCCCTCTCAGCATGATGCGAGCCCTACACATCGACGAAGGCCACATGATCCCATCTTCCCGGACTATCAAAGCCTACGACAGCACGTCTCGTCCCATCCTGGGGACGGTGACTCTAGAGCTCTGGTTCGA
This sequence comes from Adenophora triphylla var. japonica, assembly GCA_022495995.1. Lineage (NCBI taxonomy): Eukaryota > Viridiplantae > Streptophyta > Magnoliopsida > Asterales > Campanulaceae > Adenophora > Adenophora triphylla. Next base: position 16,853 of record JAFEMH010002033.1, read on the forward strand.
AACCCAAATGGTGCCAGCAAAATTCCACGTGATGGACATTTCGTCCGAATTCACAGCTCTGTTGGGACGCCCTTGGCTACACCACATGAAAGCCATAGCTTCCACTCTCCATCAGTGCATCAAGTTCATTAACCGGCAAGGAGATCTCGAAGTCATCAGAGGGGATAGTTTCCTCATAGGGAACGAAGCCGAGACAACAGCCAAGCGTGCCCGCAGCCAGGCACCGGGGCTACCTCCTTCAAATCGACCAAGGGACTATCGGGGCAAATCTCATCAGAATCTCTCAGAGTCCGGAGATGCTAACTATGTCAACGTACTCGAGCAAAGTGCACTCGGCGCCCGATTCATCAAGTTCAACTGCCGTTTCCGACACTTGGAAGCAGACTGGAAAGAGACCCTGAGGAAATCTTCGTGATAAAGGTCAACAAGCATCGTCACACTCGCGATGAATGTATGGCAGTCGTATGGGATATGAGGAATTGCCCGCCGAGCCCCTCTTCTCAAGCGAAGGGCATGATGTTTTTCTAGCAGCTCCAGCATTGCAGCAGGACACGAGACGTCCTTATGTCTGGGTTGAGCCGTCAGATGACAACGAATCAGGACTCTCCGGAGTCGAAGACGCGGCAGATCCGCTGGAAGATCCCTACATACATATGCTCAGTTTCGAGGACGGCACCAGTTTCGATGATGTCACCTACGACGAGGGTTCCAATACCATGGAAATTGTCAAGATCAACATCCTGTACAGGCAGTTATCCGGCGAATGGAAACAACTGATTGACACGACAAAGAACCCCTCTGATCAAGTAACTGACGGCGATTTCGTCAACATTATCTTTTCCAGATATCCCGATGATACCAAGGATCCGGTCCTTATTATCAGATTCTGAATGCAAAAGTTACCCTCGACGACTGTCTGCTCATGGTATACGAGGCCCTGGCCAATCGAGCTCAGAGCTCATCATCACTTCCGACTACCAGCCCTAATGGCAGCCGGCCCGTGCCGTCAGGCAAGCTTACAGCCACAAGCGTAGCCAAGGCCAAGGGCATCAGCAAAGGAGACAAAGCTCCTCACCCTGCTACAAATCAGATCAACATCGGGAACGCTTCCAGTAGCTACCCTGAAAACATCTGTAAGAGTCTTCCCCGCAAGACAAATCAAGCTTCCGAAGAAAGGAATGATCACCTCAGCATCAACAAGCTCAAGTTAGACCCTGCTCCCAGCCATCACGGCTACGGACTCAGGCATCACGCCAGTAAACTGCTAGCTTTGATAGACTTGGCGATCCAGCGAGATCACGAGACTATCAACATCGCAGAATTCAACACCCCCGTGGGTTCAATCAAGCCGATATGGGCAAACTTCTTGGTAACTGAGATCAAGGAAGGTGTAAGTACCCAAATCCGGATCGTCAAAATTCGTTAGAAAGTTAATCGGAATCCGTTAACTGGCCCGCTCCAGGTTAACCGGAACACGTTAAGCTCACCATTGCCAAGCCAACGAGACGTCCCGGGACTGCCCCGTGCATCCCGACGTCAAAGCGTACTCAACACACGTCGTCGCACGTAAAAGTACGACTTTCCCTGAAAAACACACTTTCCGGGGGCGTTTCGGACATTTTCTGAACTGTTATTTTAAAAACGGACAAAATCGGGAAATAATGGCACAAATTCCCGTGGCCTATGAGTCACAGGGACACGTGGCTCACATGCCACAGCTCCCCCATCACCTCTCAATCAAAATAAGAGTGAAAGGACAAAAATACCCCTGGTATGCAGTCTCAGTCCGGCCGGACTCATTTGCAGGAAATCTGGAATTGCCAGCAAGCCCCTCCAATTTCCAAAGTTTCACAAAACCCCCCTGATTTCACCCTAAGTCCGTCCGAACTCATGCTGAAATTTTACCTATAAATACAAGGGCTGTCAAAGCCATTTAGAACAACAAAAACTCACTCCATTTTCACCCTAAGCCACTGCCTAAACTGATTCCACTCTCCCCAAGCCCCAATTTTACCTCGTTTTGCATGAAAACTCCGTATTTCGATCAAATACAACCCCCGCCACCTCAAAACACCGTTCCAAACACACTTTCGTATCCCGTATATGCCCACCGAGCCAAAGGAGCCGACCCTAGCCATAGGTAGATCCCTCTCTTTCTAAAACTCTTGTTCCGTCTCGGTTTACGCGCCAGCCGCTACAACCGTTTCGGACGACGTTGTTGAAATGTAGATGCCTCCGTCTAACGGGATCCGATACGTTTTAGCCCCTAGATCCTCTTCTCTTCCCGTAAGAGAAGTAATCTCGGGTTAAAATGGTGTTCCGACCCCGTTCCGTTTACTTTTATGTCATTTACAATTTCGGATCGTTTGATCCGTCGATCGCCATTTAAATTTATGTCATTTACAATTTCGGATCGTTTGATCCGTCGATCGTCATTTAAATTTATGTCATTTACAATTCCGGATCGTTTGATCCGTCGATCGTCATTTACTTTCACGCAAATTTACAACTTCGAGTCGTTTGGCTCGTCGATCGTACTTTACAATTCCGAGCCGTTTGGCTCGTCGATCGTACTTTACAATTCTGGATCGTTTGATTCCGTTGATACCACACTTTAAATACTGTCATTTACAAAGTCCGACCCGTTTGGATTGTGATAGTATTTACTTTTCAAAGTCCAAGTCGCAACCCGATTCGTTGATCGCATATCATTTAATGCCTTTTTCCCGAAAAAATGCTAACAATGTAATGCCCGGTTCAAAACCGGAGTTCGACCTTCGAACTCTCTTTCAAAACGCGCGAAATGACGTTTGGCATCCAAATGTTCATCTTCAAACTTAAAAGCCGACTTTTGACATTCAAAAATCATTTAATACGTTTTTCCCGTAAAATCGTTAACAATGTAATGCCCGGTTCAAAACCGGAGTTCGACCTTCGAACTCTCTTTCAAAAAGCGCGAAATGACGGTTGGCCTCCAAACGCTCATCTTCAAAACTCAAAATCCAACGTTTGACATTCAAACGCTCTTTTCTTATAAGTCAACATTTGACACTTAAGATAAACAGTTATAATTACCATACGCGCCACTTTTTCTTAAAACTTCCAAAACAGACGTTTGTCATTCAAACGCTCGCCTTTTCAAACAAATCACCTAATCAACGTTTGACATTCAAACCAAGATTAAGCTTGTCATTCAAGCCCCCATTTCAAAAATGCAAACACACACACACGCACACGTTTTCGAGAAAGGTAGAAAGACTCGTCATACGAGGCATTTCGGGTGATCTCAATATACTCTTCCCGAAACGTAACGTGACCTCCGAACCTAACAATCTCTGGTACTAAAAAGATTTTTACTCGTTTTTGCTGCCAATAAAAATGACTCCCCGTTTTCAAAAAGCCTTTTCCTAAGTTTTTGCTACCAATAAAAAATGACACCATTTTTCAAACAATAGCCATTTCTCAACGTTTGGGCTCAAAATACAAAAACCGCGTGGCGACTCCTCTTCCTTCCCGAAAAGCGAGGTCTCAGACACCAACCCTCGCGAAAGACAATCGCGTTCCGCGTCGCGCGAAACCCCGGGTAATTTCAGAAGGCCGCATGGAATGTCCCAGCCCGACTTCCCTCGTCAATATAATCCAAGTGTTTCCGCCATTCGGGGATTTGGATGTGATTACAGTTCTAGACACCAGTCAGACGGCGCGCACCTACGGAGACTGTTTGGCTTTCGTAAGATAAGCCCTCATGGAACTAGCCGCTCAAGAGAACCGTCTCTGGGACAAGAACCAAGCTCAGAAGACTCACAGGGACCAAGCCCTTAAAGCGTCACAAGCAGCTTCAGACAGAAAGCTAGAGGCCACTCTAGACCAGTTCGACCTCAAGGGTTTTGCTCACGGTAACTTCCTGGACTACCGTCTTTTCTCATCCAACCCCCTCTGGCAAGGGAGGGCAGTCAACGGTCCCGAAGACCTGGGAGATGGAATGGCATAGCACAAGGAATACCTAGCAAAACAGCATGAAGAGTACAAGCGCTTATCTCCCGAAGAAAAGCAAATCCTCTGTGAAAGCGACGACGAAGACGATGAAACCATTCTCTTCCAAGCCGGGCATGAAGTCAACAAAACCGGAATCCCAAGGGTCCTTGGAGGATGGGGACAGATCATTTCTGCTCTCAAACTAAAAGGCCAATTGAAGGAGGAATGTCTATTCAAAAAGAAAAGAAAGATGGAAATACATCTCAAGCAGACCCAGGCGAACATTTCCCTGTAGTCCCTGCTCACATCTTCATATCCTCACAAGGTCAAGCTAGAGGAAAGTCTGGCCCGCACCATGGTCCCCGTGGACGCCACCCCAGACGAAGTAATTCAGATGATCGACAACATCCACTATGGCAACATCATCACCTTCACAGATTTGGACCTGCCAAAATTTGGGGCTGATCACAATGAGCCGCTCTACATCATAGTCCAGCTGGACAAGTGTCGCCTTGCCCGTGTGTTGGTAGACGGAGGTTCCGGAATGAATGTCTTGCCCGCCAAGATGATAGACCTGGTTGACATCAAGCCCAAAGATCTGAAGCCTTCAGTCCACACTGTCAAGGCCTATGACTCCACTTCCCGCACAGTTGTCGGGGTTGCTACTCTAAATATCTGGTTCGGCAAGCGGATGATCCCCACCGAATTCCAAGTGTTGGACATTCCTATCACTTTCACAGCCATCCTGGGGCGACCCTGGCTGCATTAAATGAACGACGTGGCATCCACCCTTCACCAATGTATCAAGTTCATGCAAGGCAACGAGCTAACCACGGTCTACGGCGACAGCGTCACCACCGAGGGGACCAGCACCAACGACATTCCAGTGTTAGAGATCAAGCATGATGATGACATGGCATTAACTGGATTCACTTTGGAGACCTCCAAGATCCAAATATGCAACGTGGACCTTCCACTGTTTCAAGACAAAATCCCTCCCGCCATGATGATGATGAAACTCATGAACTTCATCCCAGGACTGGGGCTCGGCAAAAGGTTACAAGGCCAACACCAAGTCATCAAAGTCAAGGACCACACTACAGTCCAGGGGCTCATTTATGTGCCAACACCAGCTGATATCAAAGAAAACAAAAGGCTCGCCCGCACCAAGGCAGCAACCCGCAGAAGGGGAACCTCCAACGGCACACCCAACCTCCAACCTTACAGTTTCAGCCTCGCTCATTACTTCACCAAGGGAACCAACAGCAGAACTGAGGGGACCGACAAGGGAACCGACAGCAGAACTGAGGGGACCGACAAGGGAACCAACAGCAGAACTGAGGGGACAGAAAGTGGAATTGATGAAGATGAGAAAGAAGCAGGGAAAGTCAGCATAGAGACTACAGAAAGGATGGAAAAGCTAGCACGGGACCTCAAGCGTTTTAGAGGACTCAAGGCTAATCCGATAAGGGGAGCGTTCCTTGACATCACAACTCTACCTGGACCAATAGCCACCACAGTTCAACATGAGTACACATTCAAAGGAATCCCAGACATGGAAGAGCAGCTCGAGACACTCTTGAAGGGAAACAGACTGTTCGGGCCACATTCGAGACAGTAATCCAAAGCAGAAGGAACCATAATTCATAGAAAATGCTCTCAGTGGACCCGCTCTACAGAGTCTTTTTAAAGAAGTCATGGAGGTGCCAAACCTGATTGACCTGGGCTCCGAAGACAACATGATCGCCATGATCGGGACAGCAGAAGCCAAGCCTCTCGACCCCAAACCCTCATCAGGCATCCAGCAATGCCACTGAAGAATTGGGTAACTTTCATCGGACCAAGGGCAAGCCAGACAGAAATGGAAGACAAGCTGGGCCTGCACCCACATCTCCCTAAACCCAGTCTCAAACCCTCTGAGTCAGTCCTTGTTAAAGTCCAGTCCTCTGAGTCGTCCAACGGCCTTACGCCGGAAAACTATGATAATGTAGCCAACAATGTATTTTCATTTGCATTTAATGAAAAGTCTGACCTTTCGGAGTATCCCCTCATTGCCATTTTAACAACTGATAAGTTAACAAACAACTTAAAAGACGTTAATAATGACTCACTTGATAAAGAAGCTGTCACATTAAATGAACAATACATTAAAAAAGTTCTCAAGCGTGTAGTAGACCAAGAGGACAATCGGGCCCAAGCTGCCGAAGAGGTTATGACTAAAGTGAACCTGGGGTCAGTGCAAGAGCCTAAAGAGACACAAGTGGACAGTTTCTTCGCTAGTGCAGAAAAGGAAGCACTGATAAACCTCCTCAAAGAGTATGTTAACGTGTTCGCCATGTCATATCAGGACATGCCAGGACTCGATCCCTCAATCGTGGAGCACAGAATTCCCCTGGATCCAGAATCCAAGCCTATTAAGCATAAATTGTGCAAGATCAAGCCAGAGTGGTCCTTGTAAGTGAAAGAAGAAATTGAGAAAATGCTCCGCATCGGTTTCATCAGAGTAATTGAGTACCCGACCTAGCTCTCCAACATTGTGACGGTCACCAAGGCCAATGGAAAGGTCAGATGCTGTGTGGATTTCTGAGATCTCAACAAGGCTAGCCCTAACGATGATTTCCCACTGCTCAACATCGACATGCTAGTCGACACCACGGCAAACTTCAAAGTAAAGTCCTTCGTGGATGGGTTCGCCGGATACAATCAGATCAAAATGTCCAAGGAAGATCAAGCCAAGACTGCTTTTATCACTCCGTGGGGGACATACTGCTACACGGTCATGCCGTTCGGTTTGAAGAATGCTGGGGCTACTTACCAGCGGGCTGCAACAGACTCAGAAAGCACTCCATGAGATTGAACCCTGCAAAGTGCACCTTCGGCGTCAAGCGAGGCAAAGTACTGGGGTACATGGTTACAGAAAGAGCTATCGAAGCCGATCCCAAGAAAATCAAGGCCATCATCGACAAGAAGCCACCTCAGACACTGACAGAAGTGAAAAATTTTATGGGAAGACTTCAGTACATCAGTCGCTTCATCACCAGTTGACATCTCTCTGCGAGCCAATGTTCAAGCTGATGAAGAAGAATGCCGACATCAAATGGGACTACGAGTGCCAGACAACATCTGACCTTTCCATTTCCCTTCTTGTTGGCTGCCCCATCAAATGGAATGCTCCTGGTCGATCCCAAAGACAAGCACACTCACATAGCCATCAAACTGAATTTTGAAACAACCAATAATGCAACAGAGTATGAAGCTTGCGCAGCCGGCCTAGAAGCCACTCTTGAACGCAACATCTCAGAACTGGAAGTATACGGAGACTCAGCATTGATCATCAATCAAGTGTCCAACAAATGGATGACGATAGATTCTGGCCTCCAGAAGTACCACACGTACATGGAGGAGCTCATTGCTCAGTTCAAGGACATCTCTTTTCATTATTTGCCAAGAGACAGGAACCGCTTCGCAGATGCCCTGGCAACCCTAGCATCTCTTGTCGAAATTCCCGAAGGGAAATTAGTAAAACCCCTCAGAATAGGCAGACGGGAAACACCCGCTTACTGCTGTGAGATCGAAGTTAAAAATGAATCGATCGACGAACCCTGGTACAATCAAATCTACCAGTACCTTCAAAACGGAGAAGCTTCCTTCACAAATGAAGATGGAAAATACAAAGAAGGGATCAAAGCCAAAAACATGATGGCACTAAAATGCCTGGCATCCTATTTCATCATTCTGGGGGGTATGTTGTACAAGAAGTGCCACCAAGGGCCACTCCTTCGGTGTGTAAATAAAGAAAAAGCCAGTGAGCTAATGAACGAAGTTCACAATGGAACCTGCGGTCCGCACATGAACGCCTGAGCATTGACACAGATCATCCTCCATATGGAATACTATTGGGTATCAATGGAAACAGACTGCATCCAGTTCGTCAGAAGCTGCGACAAATGTCAACGGTTCTCCAACCTCAATCACATCCCTCCTCGCGAACTCTATTGCATGACTACGCCATGGCCTTTCTCGACATGGGGAATCGACGTCATTGGCAAAATCACTCCACCAGGGAGCAATGGTCACGAGTTCATACTAGTCGCAGTCGACTACTTCACCAAATGGGTAGAAGCCAGATCATATAAGATACTGAATTCTAAAAAGGTGGCCAAGTTCATCAAAAAGAACATCATGTGCAGATACGAAGTGCCCAACTAGATCATATCCTACAATGGGACTCACTTCGAAGGTGATTGTGACCAACTGTTGACCGAGTTCAGAGTTACACGCCACAAGTCTTCTCCCTACAGACCACAGACTAATGGTGCAGTAGAGGCAGCAAACAAGACTCTCGCAATGATAATCAGAAAGATGACCGTCAGAGGTCGAGATTGGCCCGAGAAGCTACATCTAGCCCTCTGGGGATACAGAACATCAGTTAGAACTGCCACAGGGGAGATTCCTTTTGCACTTACATAGGAATGGAAGCAATGTTACCAGTATAATTGGAAATTCCATCCCTCCGAGTCCTCTTGGAAAACGGGATCAATGAAGTCGAATGGCTTCAGAGCCATCACGACAAACTTGCTCTACTCGACGAGTGCAAATTGAAATCCATGGAACACACTCGAGCCTACCAAAGCAGAATGGCCCGGGCATTTGATAAGAAAGTCAAGATCCTAGACATCAGAGAAGACGACTTGGTGCTAAAGGAAAAGCCTCCTACGCAGACCAATCCCCTCATAAAGTGGGAGCCTACCTGGATAGGCCCATTCGTGGTACAAAGAATCTTCTCCGGAGGAGCCATGAAGTTAGCAGATTTGGACGGGAACCCTTTCGTTAACCCCGTGAATGGAAGCAAGCTCCGCAGATACTTCATTTGAGGAAGAGCACGAGTCAACTCTCCTTCCCCATACACCACCCCTCAGTAAAGTTAAAGTGCTAAAAGAGTAATACCCAACTGGATACATTCCCGATGATGATCCAGGTAAAAAACAGGGTCGCACTTCTTTTGTCTTTGTTTTTCTCAAATATCACCTAAAGTGTCGAACTACGGTGACCTGAGCCCCTTAGTCCAATTGTAAAAGGGTAACGTAGGCAGCCATCATTGGTTCGGTCTCAAAAAAAACAAAACAAACAAGCATCAATCGCTTGTGTTTCGAAAAACTCTTAAAATTTAACCTACAAATTCATAACGGTTAAAACAATCTTTGATGAGTTCAAGCACGGTCAACTCTCGACTCGCTACACGCTAGCAAAACTACAATAAAACATTAATCAATTAATGTGTCTGCAATGACAGTGGGTGGATACTCCGGACAGCAAGGTCAACCTAGTCCCCTGTACTTGGTCCTTCATCCTTCTTTCCCTTCCCTTTTCCGCGGTGAGTATTCTTCACCTTCACAGGGAATATTCCCGTAGTCCTTCTACCTGGCTCAGGGACCCTTCCCGACGCCTCCGTCAAGCCTGCAGCTGCCAACGCAGCCCTTTCCCTAGCTCTATCTTGAGCTGCCTCTCTCCGAGTCATCATGACCGTGCTTTGATCGGCCGCCCGACTAGCATTGGCCTCATAATCAGCCATGTCGTCCCCAGTATGATTCTGAGGATTAGCCATCGCTTCGGCTCTCCTCAAAGTCGAGCCGTCAGGGAAATCAAGACCCAATATCTCACTCCTCCTCCACAAAATGGCCATCTGTGTCTTCCCCATACACTCTTCATACCAGTTCAAATACTGCGTAGACAGAACAATGCCCCCTCTCCGGTGAAAGAGAACCCTGGCAGGAAAGGACGTTTGTTGCCACAGCCGCGTGAGAAGCAACAGCGTCGAAGGATCTTCCATCAGCAGAGATCCCACCTCGAAGGTAGCAGCATGACCCAAACCCGTCAACGGCACCTGCTCCAGCCCGTACTGTCGCAGCACCAAGTATGGAATGTAAAAAGCAGTCTGGGACAACCCCGGTACTCTGACAACCAGAAAACCCTCCTGAGCGGTCCGACAAGTTTGTAGCTTCCAATGAGGAACCCACCATCGCAAGTGATGCGTGCGGAGTCTGGCCATCTAGAGCTCCAGTTCAGCCTGATCGCCCCCTATCACCAGAGGACGTCGAGAAAAGGACCAAGGGTCACAAGACACTGTCACCTCGGGCACCATCTGCAATCGCTCCCTCAACCACATAGTGAGCATAGCGGGACTCCCTCCCCATATGTATCGGCTGACGGTCGCCATCCGACCTATGCCCAGGAACGTCTCGCCCAGGATCAAAGGCACGATGTCTCCCCCGTTTCGGCACTGCCTCACCAGGTCCAGTACACTATGATGGCACACACCCAGGGACGTGAACGTGAACAAAGTAGCAATTGCGCACAGAGAAAAAGCGTCCCACGCAAAAATGCTCCCCTCAACACCGGCAAATTTATCGGGCAGCCCCGAAATGTCAACATAATCTTTGTTCAGTATTAGCATCCCGTATGCTTCCTCAGCTGAGATACCAAGCAAAGACACTAACTTCTCAACGGTGGCTATGCCACCCGTCAAAGGAAGAACTAGTTGTTCCATCTCATGTTGTAACGACCCTAACCCTAGACACAATTTTAATATAACATTATATACTTGTAATATTAATATCAACCTTATGTGTTTATTTTATATTTGTAAATTTCTTATATTAGGATAGAATGATAAGGAAAAATAATAAGTAGAAATAAATAAAGTAATAAAATGGAGTGGTAATAAATTGGACAAATAAAATGTTGGGTTGGGAGAATTAATTTAAAAATAATGAAAGAGTTTTGGTAGGGAGTAATTTTAGTAGGGGACAACTCCCCTAAAAACCCTCCCCAAATCCCTCTTGAGCCGGCCCCCCCCTCTCTCTTGACCACATTTATACTCCTCCCTCCTTCTTCATCTTCTTCTCTTCACTTTCTCTCTCAACCTTCCATGGATGAAGCTTCATCTTCTCAAGCTCCTACCAAGATCAAACCTTCACCATTTTTAGATCCGAGGCCACTTTTGTAATCGGGAGACCAAGAGGAGTTCTTCAAGCTCAAGAAATCCATAATCCGTCTCCTATTCCAAGGTGAGTTATTATGACCCTTCCCTTCTATGAATGCTCATGAACTAGCTAATGTTGTTCTTGTAATGATAATGGTTGTTTAATTGCTTTAGACCACTTTTGGACTTGAGAATGTGATAAATGACATGGAAGGATGTTATGGTTCTTAGAGGTTGAGTTGATTGTATGAAATGGGTGAATTTAGTTTAAAGGAATTAACTTGAAATGTATTGGTGAAGGGGTTGGAAATCTTGTGGGAATAATCTAGGTTTATGACTATTTGGGTTGATTAAACTAAGAAGTTTATAATTAGAATGTGATAGTGAAATGGGTGGGAAATTAAGTGTTAAATAATCTAAGTATATATTATCTTGGGTTTGGATGATTTAAGATGAGTTATGTAAGGTTAGAATCCTCCTTGGTGTTCTTGAAATGAAGAAAGATTTAAGGGAAAATAATCTATGTAAAAATAAGTTGGAAATTCGAAATGTGATGAAAATAGTCTTGGGCGGTCGCCCAAGTTGTGATGAGCGGCCGCCCATCTTGGCAGAAGTTAGGGTGCTTGGAAATCCCTCTTGGGCGGTCGCCCAAGAGGTTATGGGCGGTCGCCCATGTTGGCAGATTTGGCCTAGTTCCCCGTTTCGCTGAATTTTCACTAGTAACCTCCTAGCTTGATCCTTAACCAATATAAAGTTTGGAACCTGACCCTTTCGGATACGAAATAATCCTTTTAACCTAAGTTATACTTAGGACAATTGTATCCTTTAATGACACCTTAATTGGGTTACTATGGAACTACGGAAGCACGTTAAGTCTGAATCAGAAATTGTTTGGCAATCTTAGTTGATCTCTTATAAATTGTGACTCCCACTTGGTAATTTGAGCTTGAGCCTTTATAGGAGCTATGTAGTATTGTATAGTGACCTTGTAGGATGGATCGATAATACTTCCTTGCCTTACTTGAGTTCATATACATTGTTTATATTGTGCATGGTGTGTTAATTAATTGTTGCACTATGATATTGGTTGAACATGAGTATATTTTACCATGTGACTATATTGTTTATCCCCTTTGTGGATTATTTGGTATTGTTATATGGTATCCCGATGTGGATTATGTGTTTATATGGATACCTTACTTGAATTTAAATTCGTTAATGGTATTATGCATAGTGTATTACATGAACTGTTGCACTATAGTATGGATGAATCATGAGTATATTTTACCATGTTGTTATATGATTATCCCTTTTTGTGGATTATAATTCAAGTAACTATTATGTGCTTGAATGCGTTCGGGTGGGTATGATGGAAGTCAATCAATTATTGATTTGTTCTATAAGTGATTGAAGGTCCATCATACCGGTGATTCCCTCCTCTCTGTGGCCACAGAGTGGGGCCGTGCTAGCGACCGTATTGAGCATGAAGAAGCCTTTACGAACCTGCTTTGCGATTGGTGTACCGGGGAATATATTATTTTTGGATACTCTATTATAGGTATCTTTTCTTATATGGATCTCTGGGGTATGAGTCCTATAAGAGGTGAATGTCTTTGGAGGCAATTCACCAAAGAGTGGAGTTTTACTCCCACGTTGTACGACTTATTGTTCAGACGGGAAAAGGTAAATTGAGGTAACGTAATGTGTTTACCGCTTTCATAATGTGTTATGTGCTACCATGCTATGTGTTGCATCTTTTTTGGCATCTTGCTGCATTCATAATAGCTCATTGAGATTTATTCTCACCCCTCTCCCTTCTTGTTTTAGATTCCGAGGCAGGTGGACCGACCAAGTAAGGGCGGAAAGGAGTTTAGAAGTGATATTTTGGGAATTGTCGGGTTATGTATAGGTTGGTGTAGAATGTGTATTTTTGGCATAATTCTTTTAAAGGGTTTGTATTCATAAACTTTGATTCTATTTTATATTCGACATCTTTTTGTAACTAAAATCATTTATTACTTTCGGAGTTGGTCAACTCTTCCTCCATAGTAGAAAGGAGTAGAGTTATTTTGAAATGGGTATGTTAATGGTGTAGTGTTTGAAAGTTAAATCAAAGTTTTTTAAAAAAAAAGTTTAGGATATTTGGGGTTAGTTTGAGGGCGCTCCAGCTCGGGACACGTGTAGGTTCCGGGTCGGGGTCCTCACAGTTGGTATCAAAGCTCGATTAGAGTTCTCGGGTAGAGTCTAGCGGAGTGAGAGTGTGTGATAACTGACGTCGAGGGTTTAATGCAGGAAATTGTTATATGGCAGAAAAGGATAAGGACCAACCAAAGGATCAAGGAAATGTGAGCATTATTGAGAGATAGATTCCTCCACAGTCAATTGAGGTATATTACCTGTCTCCGGAGTTAGGGGTCATACTTTTATAAATCCCCGTCCATTTCGTTCTCATATAGCATTTCATTTCATTTTTATTTGCATATATGGCCGAGAGTTGCCTTATGTATTGGAGGTTCTACTCCGTTGGGAGAGTACCTCGAATCATTCTTGATTCTCATGATAATTGTGATTAAGTGGGCATGGATTGCCGGTGGATGTGGTAGAGATACCAATCCGTGAAATATTGTAATAGTGACCTGAATTGATTGAGTAGTTGATGTGTTTGAGGAGGACTGTCGCAAAAACCGAGTCTCCTTATCTATACTTGACTTGCCTCCATGTGTGGTGGAGGCGGATAAGTCATTATTTGCTATTATGTCATATATGCGTAAATGTTGAAAGTATGGCCTATTAAGAGTGGTTCATGGTTGTATAACTTGCGTAAGTAATTATACATTGGTGTCTCGTGGTGGAGACTAGATATATGAGACTAGTATTGAAAATAATGGTCTAAGTGGGATTTTATGGTTTATAAGATATCGTGAGTACGAGTCCTTATAGAACTGACATATAATTGCTTTAGGTGCTATAAGTTTATTCTCTAAGGAGAGATTGATTGAATTCTTGCTACTAAATTGAATAGGAAATCAGATATTTTTGTAAGTAATATCACCCTATAAGTTGACTAAGTGGTGTTTTTCAAGTAAGTTTCAAAAATGGGTTTTCATCAGGTATCATACCAGGATATCGAATCTGAGTAGATATAAGTCACTATTTTGGTATTCGGATCCCTAGATAGAGTATACAAATTGGGATGATGGAATTGATGATTCAACTTGAGAAATTAATTGATAAAGAAGATAACTAGCATAGCGATTCTTAATAAGGATAAATTGTTACTGTATTTAGAAAAGATGATACTTGGTGGTTAATTATAAGGTTATAGAGATCTCAAATTAGTAACTGTAAGCAATAGGTATTCGTTATCACTTGTTGATAATTTGCATGACTGATTTTAGAAACTAGTAGGATACTCAATGGTTATTAGTTGAATTTTCGGAGTGTTACAATTTCCGTGAAAAATTGCTTTAAGGATATACTTAAGAAAACATTTCTATCTAGTATGACCGTTTTGAATTGTGGATTGTGTATTAGTTATGGAGAGGTAAATAGGGTAAATGCGAAGAAGTATAATAGATACGGTTATTGGTGACTTAAAGGATCAACTTCAGAAATTGGTAATATATGTATATGGTTCGTTTTGAGAATTGATTATCATTAGTTGGGAAAATGGGGATGAATCTTATTGGAAGACAGGATACTTTAGGATGATTATATACTATAGGTCGACTTAGTTACGTGAATCATATGAGGGATTAGTGTGATGCTTGAAAGATATTGACGTTATACGGATTTTGAGTTTGTTGATGGTTATTGAGAGTTAAGTTAGAGTATACTGTAATGTTTAATTGAAATTCGGGAATGATTGATCTATGTGAGTTCCAATTATATTTTCTGATTTAGAAATTATAGTATTTGATTGGGAACTAGATGTTTACAATATGTTGTTGCTAAGTACGATACTAATATCAAAGGTAGGGGATAGATGACTCAAATTAAGTAAAAGTGTTGAATATACAACTTGAGACATTATTGGATTGAGGATGATTTACCTAGTTTATAATCTTAATGGTTGTTTTAGTGTTATTTATCGGAGATAGTAATAGTATTGCGAGATTGTGTTTTCTTATAGAGAAATTAACTAAGTATAAATATTATGAGTGGTGGCTACACTATAAATAGAAGTTAAACAAGAATATTATGTTAGAAGTGTTTTAAATGTGCTTTAAAACTTTGGATTGTATATTGAACTTCGGTATGAGCAATTGTGCCCTTCTGGGGATAGATGATTTAATAAGGTCGATAAACCATTTTCGTGTAAATTAAAATGCGTGAGTAATTTAACTATCTACCACTGGTATGGGACGGTTGTAGATAATTAAATCACTCGAGTTATTTTTGTTAGCTTATCAATCCTTTGAAATTTCGAGTGGTTTAGTTAATTAAAACTGGTATGGGCCGGTTTTAAATAAGTAAACCATTCGGTCTCTTTGGATCTCTTTTTATATTATCATTTGAAATTCGAAAGATGTTGTGAATTTTCGAAAGACATGTTACTTTAAAGTTATAGTTCGCACGTAAGCAAGTAGAAAAGCAACCTAGTTTCCCTATAATGATTAGTTGTATTCAAGTTTTGATCCGAGAATTGATTCAATAAATTGTGGGGTTGTTATTGTGTCGGTCGCTGTAAACTCGGTTTTGTTTTGGAGTTGGATCGGCTCCGTTGTGGGCGGCCAACCCTTCAATTTGAAAATTGATTTGTCACTAGTCCTGAACATAATTGGAACATGGAATTGTGATAATAGAATGTTGACGTTAGGAGATTTATTAAAATATTTAGAGTTCTAGGTTGAACTTGAGAGTTTTATCACTATAGATTTTGTGATTTAGTTGCATTGGAAGTAATGAAGGGTATGTTATTTTGTTATAAAAAGTTGAATTATATTTTCTACTCGTTATATATATAGCTTGATGAGATGTTATTAATAAAGTCCTCACATACGTTAGGGGATAGTTCGATTGTATAAAACCCATAGTGTTAAATAGATTGGATAGACATCGTTCGGGAAGGTCCTTTTGGGGAAGGTAGGAATGCTATTAAGTTTAACCTTGTAAAAAGTTGAGGAATCATTACTTGTCATTGATGAGATGCTACGGGCATGAACAATGGATGTTAATAGTCAATAGTACGTATGGTTACCAAGGGTTGAGTGCGTATAATAGTAGTTGTCCTTCTAACATTTAGATAAAACCGTATGAGGCATAGTTTGGGAAGAAAATATCGATTTCTAATTTGTTGGGGTGAAATTGGAGAGGCAAGACCTAATATAAAGTGGCGCCAAAGTTTGATAACCCATTTGAAGTTTAGGAAAGGTCGGTGGTTTGACTTATAGACTGGCTTGGAGAAACTTATAGAGTATTTAAAGTTTTAATGTGATAATGTAATGTATTTAGTGACCTAAGTTGTAATACTTTATTTATTTATATTTTCATTGAGATCGGAAAATTCGTGTTAGTGATATTCGTATAGTATGCTTGGATCATTAAGTGGTAATATCATATCTCTATATATATAAAAGCAAGAACGTGTAGCTTTGTTTTGCCGCTCAAAACAAGGGCAAAATAGTCTTTTCCTTTGCTGTAAATCTTGAATAAAAGAAGGGCCAAATTATCATCCAAATTAGTTTTTGGTAACACGTGTTCGATTGGCAGCAACAAAACGTGTTAGTTCTTACACTCCCATACGTTTATCCTTGGTCCTTTCATTTGATTGCTCAAATTCACTGAATTTGAATTCAAAATTAAACTATGGGTTTTTAGGATTAGAGTAAGAGAAGAAGACTTTTAGTTTCAAAATGAAGAAGAAGAGGATGCAGCGGTAAGAAAAAACAACAGAAGCATCGGCGATAGAGCACCGACGGTTGTAGAGGAAGAGGAAACAACAGGAAGGACGAGCGATTAAGACACTGGAAGGAGCTATTAAGTCACGGAATAAGAAGTTGCGTCGAGCCAAAATATGAGGGCTAACCGGCATTGAGCGAAATTAAAGCGCCGAACGAAGATGGTCAGAGGTTGATGGTTGTTGCCTAAAGGAGAAGAAGAAGATAGATTATGGGGAGGTTGAGTTGGCAGTTGTGGTGATGGATAAAGAAGGGAAGTGAGAGAGAGAAAATTGTGCGTGAGATGGAGATGGGCGGAAGGTTTCTCCAAAATTATGATTTCATCAAATAGAGTGGCCGGGAAACTATAAGGTATTGGGTCGAATTTGTTTGGGCTTTCTCCAGCTTTATATTATTAGTATTGGGTCGAATATGTTTGGTCCAATTTTCTTCTTTTAAATATCCTCTTAGCTTTCAATTTATTTATTTATTATTTTTAAATTTTACCATTTCATTGTTTTCTCATCTCTTCATTCATTGACAACCCGGTATGACGATTTATATTAGTCGACCCCAAATTTCCAATTCACGTTAGTGAGGTTCTTGCAGTGTCAATTAAAGACTGCGGTGATTGGTTGGGTGTCCGGCGGGACACTTGCAGTCCATGTGTTTGTTAGTTGGTTATTTATTTATAAATTCAGGGTTGGGATTGTTGGGACAGCTTTAACTCTTGATTTCTCATGGTGGTTGTCAGTTTTGGGGTTGTTTGGGTATGTTATATGGGGAAATTGTCCTGATTGTTGGAATGGTTTCTCTAACCAAGCTTTTGCTGGCCTTTGGGATTTTTTCAAGCTTTCTCGGCTTTAGGGTTATGCTTTCGTAAGTATTCTTTCAGCTTCCTCAATCGAAGGAATAGAATTTAGTGAAAAGATAACATTCTACCCTCCCCTCTCGCAAAGTTACTGAATGGGTAAATCGCTGATCAAAGAGTCAATTAATTTGGTTACATTATTCTTTCGTTCTCTAGATTATTTTCCTAAGATGAAGAAAATTTGTTACGAAAGCAACTAGGTCACTCATTTGAGATGGTTGTCATTTCTGAGCGTAAATATTTTTTTCTTTGGTAATGTTTAGGTTGGAGAACTTTTACTACAGAGTATTGATCATAGTTTCCCTGTCCAAAAAATGTTAACTTCCTTGCATTTGTTTCATTATTATCCTGTCATTATTTGTTCACAAAGTACTAACATAGACATTTGGACACAATCGTCACCATGAATCTGAATTAGGTTATGCAGTTGTGGACATTGAGCCTAGAGGTATAAGAGTAACCACTGCATTGTCTTGTGTTAGTTGTATGACAGTGAATTGCTATGTTCTTTTGCTATCAGCAAAGAGTTGTAAGTTAGTCAGCCTAAACTAAGTAGTGGGTGTTTAAGAAATTCTATGTGAAATTTACTTAAAAAGGGATTTTGCTTTTTTGTGCTATTACTATTGAAGAGGGGAGGTGGGAGATGATGTTGGTGATAGGATAAGTATAGGTTTGGCTAACTGGCTAAGTGTATCGAAGAGTGTAATGTGAATGTCCTGCACTTTTTAGGTTTAAAAGGGCAGTTTAAAATAAACATGGAATGGAGTGTTGTGCTATTACTTATCAAAGCAGAACTATTGATAATAATATTTTGTGCTTAGAAATTGAGATTTCTTCTCGTGATCAGGTGGTGTGTAATGAGTTTTATTTATTTATTTTTAAAAAATATGTGTTGAAGTTCGTCTGCTCTTAAAGTCATAAACCAATGGTCTGGCTATATAACGAGGCAGTCCTTTGACAAATGTCAGTTTGTTCCTCAGCTTAGCAACATTTGTGTTACTTTACCTACCACCCAAATATAAGGGTTAAAGGAGGAGAAACTTGACAAGATTCACTGATAAATATACTCCCTCTGTCCCAAAATGAATGTCGGATTTTCTTTTTTTCAAATTTTCCCTTGATCAAGAGGAGATTTGAAAATTTTTTTGGACATTATTTGGGACGGAGGGTGTATTAATTTAGTGTTTGCAGTCTGTGAATGTTGTGTCTAGCATTATCTTCTCAATACCTGCAGAGTTTCATTCGATTGACTTCTATTATTGATGCATTGCTTTCAGGCAGGTATGGTTTGTCCTCCTTACTGTAGATTTTATGCCATTTTTGCAGATTCAGACTCTAGCAGTTCCTCTGATGATGAATCAGATGCACCTAAAGCTTCCAGCCCTGTAAATCTGTTGAAGGTATGAATGAACTGTGATATTCCACCTTTTACATGTTCATATACTTACTATTTCACCGATATTATTTTATGCTAATGATGCATTTGTCATTTCTATTTAATTGGATGTCTATTTATTTTCTATTATCTGGGTAGCATAATATTATTAGTATTGGGTCGAATGTGTGTGAATAAAATGCTTTACAAATTTGGGTCAAATGTGTGTGAATAATTGTAAAGCATTTAAGTAATATTATACTCACACACATTGTGTGTGAGTATTATATTATTAGTATTGAGTTCTCTCTTTCTCCAGCTTTATATATATAGAGATTTGACCCAGATAGAGAAGCAATGCACAGAGAGAGAACTCAAGTTTATACTCACACACAATGGGATGGTAATGAGAAGTAATCAATATTACTAGCTCATAATTGTAAAGCATTTTATTCATTTTTAGTAATTACAATTTATATTTTTTCGAAATTTTTATTTAAAATAATATTACTTACATGTTTTATCAATTTTTTTTCTCTGCTTCATTATGTTTGTATTTTTATTTATTGCCCAAAAATAACCTTTGATTAAAATTATGATTGGACAATCTCCATCTCTATCTCTATATATATAAAAGCAGAATAGTCTGATTTTGGTGCCCATATTTTCAGTGGCAATTTTGTTATTACACAAAAAAGTTGGGCATTTTCGTATTATAAACTGATTGGAGAAGCCATACTTCTGTTCTATTCCAGGAAAAAAGTTGGACATTTTCTTATTATAAGCTGATTCAAGTTTGGAGAAGCCATACCTACTGTCAACCAACGAATTTTGGAAAGGGTAAAGAAAACGTCTACCTCTTCCCGTCCTTTTTCAAAGACAATTAATTCAATAGTTTCAATCTTCTTGAGAAAAAAAGATTGAAGGATGAAGATGAGAAGATCATTTTCACTGGGAAAGAAAAAGAATTTGGAAGGTTCAAAGGGGGAAGGTATGGGTGATCTCTATTCCCCCTTCTGGATTAACAATTTCAATGTTATGCCATGCTATACTATGTTATACTTTAGTAAATTCTCACCCCCTTTAATTGTGTCTAGACTCTTCTAATGTTCTACAGATTGCAAAGATGGTATTTGTTTAGTGAGTCCATAGAAGATTTCATAAAGTCAAGGCTAAAAAGTGCAGTTACAAATTGTAATTTTCTGTTGGGTTAATTGTACATGTGTATTGAAAACTAATATAGAATGAAAATCTTTGCGTTTAATCAAATGTGGTAGAATGCACCTCTCAAATTATGTTAGGGAGAATGGTTATACTTGGTAAAAGTTTTTATTAATGCAGTTATGATTAGAAAAATGAAGTTAAATATGTGTAAGTACCGGTGCTTATGAAACATTTAACGAAACAAACAATAATTATTACATGAAAAATAGGGAAAAGGTTAGAGAATTCTTACGAGGACAACGGAGCTGCGACACTTCTTTGATATCAGTTGCAGAAACGACGGTGTAAACAAGAACAATGGATCCATTAATCTGAGCACCAAGTCATGAACCCTTGGGCGAGCCTCTTTTTATTGCGTAAATGACGAAGAAAAAAACTTTTCTAATTTAATTTTCTTTAAAAAATAATTAATAACTTTCACTTTGAATTTTTGTCTAAAAATTTCCTTCTTCTGTTCGTAGGTTGACAATTTTTAATGTTCTAATAGCTACTTGAAACCAAATTAGATACAATTCATGTAATTTTATAATCATATGTAATAGTAGTAGATAATTTTAATGGATTTCTAAAAACAGATCAAACTGAAATTATAATTCTGTTTATTTCTATATATGTATATACATAGCTAATATATTCGGAGTATTTCTATTCCGTTGTGAGTAAAAATATTTTCTCTTGCTCTACGTTTTTCTTAAACATACATGTTCACAACATGTCACAGGTGGAAATGAAGTCCGTTTGATTTTGAAAGATTCATCTTCTTCTTCACAAGGACGTGATTTACATAAAATTTCAAATTGTGAGTTAAAGATATTTATTTCTTTTATATTTTTATTCATATTCAATTTTTTTTTGAAAGAAAGAATATATTTCATGTTTCTTTATTATATTGTTTGATTAAAACAAAATTCAATGTTAGTTTAATGTTTTCCCCATATTTATAGTGTCTGAGTTGACGTTTACTTCTGAAACCACATACGTTGTAAAGACAAAGTCAATGGTGTCATTATTGGAAAATGAAGGGTTTAAATCAAATGTGCTTGAAGGAAGTTTTATTAGACCGGGTAAACGTTGTAAGGTTTCTGCTGCAGAAACTAAAGTTCATTCATCTTCTTCGCTACGTAAGTATATACTTACTTAATTTTATATTTACCTTTTTAATTTCTTTTTCTCTTTAAACCTCAATTAAAATTTGTACATTTCTACGTTTTACTTATGTATACATGTTTACATTATTTATACTTAATGTAAGTCACAGGTGAAAATAAAGTTCAACCGAGTTTGATAGATTCGTCTTCATCTTCACAAGGACGTGCTTTACTTGACATTTCAAATAGTGAGTTCACCTATTTATTTCTTTAAAAGGGCAAACTTCATTTTCATCTGTTCCATTTTCAAGCGAGTTTCACTTTTACTATTATACTATTTTTCTTTCATTAAAATTGTTGTACTTTCGAAATTTTGTCATTTTTACCCCAAATTCGTCTCTAAATCTGTGGCTATTCCGTGACTCAAAATTGTGATTTGAGGCTAAAATTGTATATTTTTCAAAGTACAATGATTTTTATGATAGAAACAAGTATAATGGTAAAAGTGAAACTCGCTTGAAAGTATAATTGATGAAAATGAAGTTTGCCCTTCCTTTAAGTTTTATTTCATATGTACTTTTACATCCATATTTTAATTTCTATTTTCTTTAATTTGTTGATATAAAAATCAATCTTAATAAAACGTTTCCCCCATTTATAGTGGCTCAATTGAGGTTTAATTCGAAAAGAAGATGTGTTATAAAGAAAAAGTCAATGGGGTCATTATTGCAAACTGAAGAGGTTAGTTCAAGTGTGATTGAAGATGGTTCTGTTAGACGGGGTAAACTTGCTAAAGTTTCTGCTGGTGCAGGAACTAATGTTCATTCATCCTCTTTACTAAGTAAGCATATATTTAATAATTGTAGGAAAAACTGCATTTAAAATCCCTTAATTCTTCAGTTTTCTTGGATTGGATCATCAAACTCTTTTATTTTTTATTCAACACATTGAAATACTTTATTTTTTTATTCACGGTCATAGTTAAATTATTTTCATTAAAAAAAATACAACTCGTAGTTAAATTAAAATCTCAGTTAAAAAAAAAAAATTTATTAGTACAAGTCCTTTAAAAGAAATTTACTACACAAAAATATGTTTTTTTAAATTCGTCCTTTTGTTTACAGAACTTTCAGTATGGTTTATATGTTTGTAAAATTTTCAAATTGGTCACTGGAAATATCTCATTACCATTTTAACGGAAAAAATTAACTGGCCGGGTTAGTGATAATGCCTGTGAATAAAATAAATAAAAGTGTTCGATGTGTTGAATAAAAAATATAAGATTTTGATGATCCAATTCGAGAAAACTAAAGAGTTTAGTAATTTTAAATGCAGTTTTCCCTTAATTTTATATTCAACATTTTTTATATGATTCTCTTTTTAAATCACAATTATCTTATATTTTTATTTCATTTTTCTAATAGAATATTGGGATATTGGAGATGCTACTTATTATTGTACATTTTGTGGAGCTTCTTTTTGGTATGAAGAGAGATTAGCTCGCTCCTGTAAATCTCGGTCTCCGAAATATGGCTTGTGTTGCAATCAAGGAAAAATTAAGCTTCCTGTAGTGAAGAATCCTCCAAGTCAGTTGGATCATTTATTGTTCGGTGAATCAGAAGCGAGTAATCATTATAGGCAAAATATTCGGTCGTATAACAACATGTTTTGCTTCACATCAATGGGTGGAAAAATTGATAGGAGTGTTAATCAAGGTCGTTCTCCTCCTATATTTAAGCTGCATGGTCAAAATTACCATTTAATTGGTAGTTTGTTGCCATCGAATGGGGAACAACCAAAGTTTGCGCAGTTGTACATATATGACACATCAAATGAAGTTGCTAACCGTAAAGCTTCAGTAAGGTAATTTTTATTATGAAACAATGTTATCATTTCTCTAACTAAATTTACTTGACTTACAATATTATACGATTAAAGTTCTAAATTTAAAGTTCTTTCTCCTTCAGGTCGGAAGGTTCTACTAGCGATTTACAAGATGATATTGTTGAGGACTTGAAAACAATGTTAGATGGGAACAATGTGTTGGTTCAATCATTTCGTATGGCGAAGGAGAAATTGCTCTGCGAATGTAATGAAGTAAAATTAAAAGTTGGTTGGTAGACGTCTTTGGAGATGCTAGAATTTACAATTTGCCCTCTGCTTACGAAGTAGGCTGCGTTGATTGTTGGTGACTTCGGCGGTTCCCTGTGAAAGGGATATAGTCATTGAGTCCAGATCTGGTGGCCTTACGCGTATAAATCAGCTTAATCCTTCTTACTTAAGTCTGCAATACCCTTTATTGTTCCCATATGGAGAAGATGGATATAGAGAAGATATTCCTTTCCATAATTGTAGAGGTGGTACAGGGGGTAGAAAAAGGGTCAGTATTCGAGAATACTTTGCATACCGGTTACATGAAAGGGACGGAGATTCGAAGATTATATTGTTCTCGAAGAGATTATTTCAGCAATATCTTGTGGATGCTTGGACAATGATTGAGTCGGCACGTTTGACTTTTATTAGGTTACATCAAAAGCAATTGCGTGCAGAAATGTATAGGGGATTACAAGAAGTTGTTTTGACAGGTGATTGTGATGCGGCAAAACTAGGGAAAAGAGTTATTTTGCCGTCCACTTTTACAGGTGGTGCAAGGTATATGGTTCAAAATTATCAAGATGCAATGGCTATTTGCAGATGGATTGGATATCCTGATCTATTTTTGACGTTAACCTGTAATCCGAAGTGGCCGGAAATTGTTCGATGTGTTGAGAATGATCGGTTGAAGCCTGAGGATCGTCCTGATGTTTTATGTCGAATATTTAAAGTGAAGCTTGATGGAATGATGAGGGATATTCGAAAGAATAAAATTTTTGGCCAGGTTAAAGCAGGTTTGTTTAATGTTGACAATTTTAAATAGGATAAAAAATGCATCATTTAAGTAACTTTTTTCCTTTTATGGTTGCGTATAACTTCTTTTTTTTTTTCCTCTCAGTTATCTATACAATTGAGTTCCAGAAGAGGGGTTTGCCTCATGCACATATTTTGTTGTTTCTTGCAACTGACTTTAAATTTCGTTCACCTGAAGATATTGATCTTATAATATCAGCTGAAATCCCGGATGAAAGTGCAGACCCAGTTTATTTTAATGCAGTTAAAGATTTGATGATACATGGTCCGTGTGGGAAAGATAGACCTAAATCTCCATGCATGATTAATGGACGATGTTCTAAACATTATCCAAAAAAATTTGTTGAAGCCACACGAGTTGACGAGGATGGATATGCTGTGTACAGAAGAAGAGATAACGGGAGAACAATTTTGAAAAATGGTGTCCACTTGGATAATAGACACGTTGTTCCTCATAATAGGTATTTGTTGGTGACCTACGGTGCACATTTGAATGTTGAGTGGTGTAATCAATCGCGTGCAATTAAGTATTTGTTTAAGTACATAAACAAAGGAAATGATAGAGTCACAGCTACATTTTGTCAAGCATCAACTAGCGGAAGTGTGGATCAGATTGTGGATGAGATTAATATGTATTATGATTGCCGTTATGTGTCTTCGTGTGAGGCAGCTTGGAGAATATATGGTTTTGAAATTCAGTATAAAGATCCTCCAGTGGACCGTTTGAGTTTTCATCTACAAAATGAACAGAATGTCATTTTCTCTGATTCAGATAATATAGAGTCCGTCTTAAAACGAGATTCAGTTGCACAAAGTATGTTTTTGGGTTGGATGGAAGCGAACAAGAAATATGTTGAAGCTAGAGATTTAACTTATTCGCAATTTCCCATGAAGTTTGTATGGAAATCTGATATACGTGAGTGGGTTCCAAGGAAAAAAGGGTTTTCATTAGGTCGAATATTTTTTGTTCCTCCAGGATGTGGTGAAATTTATTATCTGAGATGCCTACTTAACAAAGTTTGTGGCGCAAAGAGTTACAGTGAAATTCGCTTTGTAAATGGTGTCCAATGTGAGAATTTTCGTGATGCTTGCTATGAGTTAGGTTTGTTGAATGATGATAGAGAATATATCGAAGGTATTGTTGAAGCTAGCCAATTTTCAACTGCTCACTCTGTCAGAACTCTCTTTGCAACGCTACTTACTTCTGCGTCCATGAGTAGACCTGAGAATGTTTGGGATAAGTGTTGGAGTTATTTATGTGAAGATGTAGTTTATAAGCAAAGGTCTATCCTTAATCATCCAGGTTAGTTTTTTTATATTTTTAACTTATTTCTAGAATTGTTAGAAAATTATGATTCTATTTTTCTTGCCCTCATGATTATTTGTTTATTTATTTTTCTATCTAGGTTTGACGTTGAATGAAGTTCAAGTTCGTAATTATGGGCTAGCTGAAATCGAGAAAATCCTCAGAAATCAAGGAAGAAGTTTACATGAGTTCTCAATGCTCCCATATCCTAATGTTGATTACTTTCAAATGACAAGTAATCGGTTAATTCATGATGAAATGAGTTATGATCGAGAAAGATTAGAAGTTGAGCTTCGAGAACTTGTGAATCACTTGAATGCTGATCAACATGAAGTTTATAATATAATTCTTCAATCATGTCAAGATGAAATTGGAAAGATGTTTTTTGTCTATGGGTATGGAGGTAGTGGGAAGACGTATATTTGGAGAACCCTATCCGCTCGCTTGCGTTCACAGGGACATATTGTGTTGAATGTAGCTTCAAGTGGTATTGCATCATTATTGTTACCTGGTGGTAGAACTGCACATTCGAGGTTTGCCATTCCTTTTAATCTGAATGAAGATTCTGTTTGTAATATTAGTCAAGGTAGCCCTTTAGCAGAATTAATTATCAAGTCGCATTTGATTATTTGGGATGAGGCACCAATGATGCATAAACATTGTTTTGAGGCTTTGGATAGGAGCATGAGGGATATAATGAGAGTGATTGATCCTAAGAGGAATGAATATGTTTTTGGTGGGAAAACAATTGTTTTTGGTGGTGATTTTAGGCAAATTCTACCTGTAATTCCAAAGGGCAGTCGACAAGATATTGTGCATGCCACTATTAATTCGTCTTATCTATGGAGGCATTGTGTTGTATTGAGGTTAACAAAGAATATGAGGTTACAAGGATTAGACTCAAGTTTAAACTCAGAGAATTTAAGACAATTTGCTGATTGGATAGCTAAAATTGGAGATGGCAAAGTTAATGAGCCGAA
Source organism: Adenophora triphylla var. japonica (assembly GCA_022495995.1). Classification (NCBI taxonomy): domain Eukaryota; kingdom Viridiplantae; phylum Streptophyta; class Magnoliopsida; order Asterales; family Campanulaceae; genus Adenophora; species Adenophora triphylla. The sequence goes on from JAFEMH010002033.1 coordinate 43,440, forward strand.
TGATGGAGTTATTCCCATTGAAATCCCACGAGAGTTCTTAATTGAGGAATTTAATAATCCGATTACTGCCATGGTTGAGAGTATATATTCAGAGTTTATTATGAATGCCCGTCACGATTTGTCATACTTTGAAGAAAGAGCAATTTTGGCACCAACTTTGGATGTTGTTAATGCTGTTAATGAATATATGGTGTCATTGAATGACTCTGCTGCAAGGATATATTTAAGTTCCGATGTTGCATGTCATACTGATAAGAATTTTGAGTCCTTAAGTGATCTTCATACACCTGAGTTCATAAATAGTATTTGTATATCTGGGCTTCCTAATCATACATTAAACTTGAAAGTAGGAACCCCGGTGATGCTGCTTCGTAATATAGACTCTTCAATTGGTCTTTGTAATGGGACGCGTTTGGTTATCACCAGGCTTGGAAATCATGTTTTAGAAGGTGAAGTAATTTCGTCAGGTGATATTGGTCGAAAAGTTTTGATTCCGAGAATGTCGTTAACACCATCAGACACCAGGATTCCTTTCCGATTTGAGAGAAGACAATTCCCATTGATGATCTCATATGCTATGACTATTAACAAAAGCCAAGGTCAATCATTGTCTTTTGTTGGTCTTCTACTAAGAAAGCCTGTGTTTTCCCATGGTCAACTTTATGTTGCTTTATCACGAGTCAAAAATCCGTCTGGCCTTAAAATATTGATTTGTAAAGATGACAAGTCTGGCCAATCTGATCTATGTACTGACAATGTAGTCTTTAAGGAAGTTTTTCATAATGTATAAATGCATTTTTCTTTTTTTATTAATTTTTCTTTAGAGTAACATGTAATGTCCGTGCATCGCACGGGAGTCAATCTAGTTATTAATAGAATTAGAAAATTTTGGGGAAAGAATCACAAATTGAAGAGACTATATGGGAATTGGAGTCTGAGGTATGCATGAGTAACCGAGGCGGATTGAACATTTAGGTAAGTCTTTTTAAAATTCGGGACGAATTTTCTTTAAGGGGGAGTGAGTGTAACGACCCTAACCCTAGACACAATTTTAATATAACATTATATACTTGTAATATTAATATCAACCTTATGTGTTTATTTTATATCTGTAAATTTCTTATATTAGGATAGAATGATAAGGAAAAATAATAAGTAGAAATAAATAAAGTAATAAAATGGAGTGGTAATAAATTGGACAAATAAAATGTTGGGTTGGGAGAATTAATTTAAAAATAATGAAAGAGTTTTGGTAGGGAGTAATTTTAGTAGGGGACAACTCCCCTAAAAACCCTCCCCAAATCCCTCTTGAGCCGCCCCCCCCTCTCTCTTGACCACATTTATACTCCTCCCTCCTTCTTCATCTTCTTCTCTTCACTTTCTCTCTCAACCTTCCATGGATGAAGCTTCATCTTCTCAAGCTCCTACCAAGATCAAACCTTCACCATTTTTAGATCCGAGGCCACTTTTGTAATCGGGAGACCAAGAGGAGTTTTTCAAGCTCAAGAAATCCATAATCCGTCTCCTATTCCAAGGTGAGTTATTATGACCCTTCCCTTCTATGAATGCTCATGAACTAGCTAATGTTGTTCTTGTAATGATAATGGTTGTTTAATTGCTTTAGACCACTTTTGGACTTGAGAATGTGATAAATGACATGGAAGGATGTTATGGTTCTTAGAGGTTGAGTTGATTGTATGAAATGGGTGAATTTAGTTTAAAGGAATTAACTTGAAATGTATTGGTGAAGGGGTTGGAAATCTTGTGGGAATAATCTAGGTTTATGACTATTTGGGTTGATTAAACTAAGAAGTTTATAATTAGAATGTGATAGTGAAATGGGTGGGAAATTAAGTGGTAAATAATCTAAGTATATATTATCTTGGGTTTGGATGATTTAAGATGAGTTATGTAAGGTTAGAATCCTCCTTGGTGTTCTTGAAATGAAGAAAGATTTAAGGGAAAATAATCTATGTAAAAATAAGTTGGAAATTCGAAATGTCTTTGAAAATAGTCTTGGGCGGTCGCCCAAGTGGTGATGAGCGGCCGCCCATCTTGGCGAAGTTAGGGTGCTTGGAAATCCCTCTTGGGCGGTCGCCTTAAGAGGTTATGGGCGGTCGCCCATGTTGGCAGATTTGGCCTAGTTCCCCGTTTATTTGAATTTTCACTAGTAACCTCCTAGCTTGATCCTTAACCAATATAAAGTTTGGAACCTGACCCTTTCGGATACGAAATAATCCTTTTAACCTAAGTTATACTTAGGACAATTGTATCCTTTAATGACACCTTAATTGGATTACTATGGAACTACGGAAGCACGTTAAGTCTGAATCAGAAATTGTTTGGCAATCTTAGTTGATCTCTTATAAATTGTGACTCCCACTTGGTAATTTGAGCTTGAGCCTTTATAGGAGCTATGTAGTATTGTATAGTGACCTTGTAGGATGGATCGATAATACTTCCTTGCCTTACTTGAGTTCATATACATTGTTTATATTGTGCATGGTGTGTTAATTAATTGTTGCACTATGATATTGGTTGAACATGAGTATATTTTACCATGTGACTATATTGTTTATCCCCTTTGTGGATTATTTGGTATTGTTATATGGTATCCCGGTGTGGATTATGTGTTTATATGGATACCTTACTTGAATTTAAATTCGTTAATGGTATTATGCATAGTGTATTACATGAGCTTGTTGCACTATAGTATGGATGAATCATGAGTATATTTTACCATGTTGTTATATGATTATCCCTTTTTGTGGATTATAATTCAAGTAACTATTATGTGCTTGAATGCGTTCGGGTGGGTATGATGGAAGTCAATCAATTATTGATTTGTTCTATAAGTGATTGAAGGTCCATCATACCGGTGACCCTCCCCCTCCTCTGTGGCCACAGAGTGGGGCTGTGCTAGCGACTGTATTGAGCATGAAGAAGCCTTTACAGACCTGCTGCGATTGGTACCGGGGGAATATATTATTTTTGGATACTCTATTATAGGTATCTTTTCTTATATGGATCTCTGGGGTATGAGTCCTATAAGAGGTGAATGTCTTTGGAGGCAATTCACCAAAGAGTGGAGTTTTACTCCCACGTTGTACGACTTATTGTTCAGATGGGAAAAGGTAAATTGAGGTAACGTAATGTGTTTACCGCTTTCATAATGTGTTATGTGCTACCATGCTATGTGTTGCATCTTGTTTGGCATCTTCTTTGCATTCATAATAGCTCATTGAGATTTATTCTCACCCCTCTCCCTTTCTTGTTTTAGATTCGAGACAGGTGGACCGACCAAGTAAGGGCGGAAAGGAGTTTAGAAGTGGTATTTTGGGAATTGTCGGGTTATGTATAGGTTGGTGTAGAATGTGTATTTTTGGCATAATTCTTTTAAAGGGTTTGTATTCATAAACTTTGATTCTATTTTATATTCGACATCTTTTTGTAACTAAAATCACTTATTACTTTCGGAGTTGGTCAACTCTTCCTCCATAGTAGAAAGGAGTAGAGTTATTTTGAAATGGGTATGTTAATGGTGTAGTGTTTGAAAGTTAAATCAAAGTTTTTTAAAAAAAAGTTTAGGATATTTGGGGTTAGTTTGAGGACGCTCCAGCTCGGGACACGTGTAGGTTCCGGGTCGGGGTCCTCACACATGTCCTCCTAATATGGCCCGGAAATCTTCGAACGTGGGCGTGATCTCGTTGTACGAAAAGTTGTACACGTGCCTCCGTACGTCCCAGAAGCGAGCCGCAGCTCTCAAGAGATCCCAATCCGGCATGAGCTCCTTCAAAGCCCAAACCGATTTCATCCCGTAACAACCCTAAAAAAAACCCTTGCTTTGCCTTGTGTGGTGCTGTACCCACGACTGGAAATTATCCAAGTATCGTTCTTGCATCTGAGACTATAGCCTAGGAAATGGAGCCATGAAAAGAGCAAAGAAAACCTTCAAGAACTTAAGAGAGAAATTCAGTTGTTGATCCAAAGCAAATGTGCTGTTTTCACAATTGCAAAAAACTGGACTGCAATTTAAAACAATTTGGAAATTGAATCCCAGTTCGGCCGGACTGTTTTTCAAGTTGACTGGGTCAACTCTGCAGCCAACTGCCTCAATTTGGAAACATTTCCAAACCATATCCTGTTCAAGCCTCATTTAAACTACGTGCATCCATAGTTTAAATCAACCACTGCCAACACCACTTCCGCCCCGGGCTCGTGCAACAGTGCAATTAATTAAATAACAGTGCATATAGACATAAATTTTGACCAGTTCGAATTTTTGTGCATGTTCCATTATTATTTATTTTTGATCAACCTACTTGCTTATTTGCCAAAATAAAAGAAGGTAATCACTAAATAAATGTGCAAAATACAAGGTTTTGCCTCAAAGGCCCTTTTCAAGTGCAAGTCAAATTGTTTGGATAATACACACATTTTGTTTAAAAATAAATCAAGAAGGAGGACTACTCAGAGTCCTGCTTGTCATCCGAGCACTCGAAATACTGCCCCGCAGCAGCCGGATCCACCGAGGACAGGTAATCTCCAAATTCCTCCAGGCGGGAATACGAGAAAGGCCGCCTCCGTGCATGTGTCCCCGAGGACTCTCCCTGTTCGTGTCCCGAGAACGAAGAGTGACGAGCTCCGAACCCTGTCATCTTACCAGAGAACTGGTCAAACCCCTGCGTAAAGTCTGCCCCACTAGCCGTGGAGGCAGACGAATCCCTCGCTGCAGATGGCCTAGATGGCATCGGCTCATACACAGCCGCACTCCTCCGAGAATTACACCGCAGAAACTCCACGAGTCTCCTGGCATAGTTGGCCCGCCCATCCAAACGTCTCACGGCCTGGTTGTATGTACAACCAGACACCTGCAAATCAGGAAAGTCGTCAAAAGACAAACAGATAGCACAGATGTAACATTTGCAGAATGCTACTATTAAGTACAGAAAATCAAAACACTCACCGAAACATTGGGATCCACTCTGTACCGAGGCCTCGTCTCCTCCGGAATGGGGATCACCAATCGCCTGCGAGAACCATCAAGCCCCTCATACGCCAGCTAAGCGCGAAGGAGCGGGTAGTCCCGGGGATATGCAGAGCCCTCGCCCTCCCTGTGCAGCACCTGCTGATAAGTGACTATTATATAGTCATTTATCCTTAATTTTATATACTTATTATTGCATAAAACATCATTTCTCATTTCATTTCATATACTTTTTAGTTCCTTTTTCTTATTTTCTAGATTTTACGCTTTTGGTATACTTCTTGCATTTAAAGACAGGTTTTAGGTTCATTTTTATCAAAAGGATACTTGGACACTTCAAGGCAAAAGACATGGAAGAGCACCAATCAAATCAAGAGCACAAAACCAAAATTTAGATGGAGCGGCCGTGCAGCCAAGATGGAGCGGCCGTGCACTTGGCCTTTTTCAGGCCATTTTGTGGCCCTAAAATATAGAGTGGCCGTGTCTTGAAGAGGGAGCGGCCGTGTCATTATATGGAGCGGCCGTGCAGCTTGGACAGGAGCGGCCGTGCGAAGTGTCAAGACTCAAATTCAAATCTGGCGCCAAGGGTCACACGGCCGTGCAACTTCCTTGACGCGGCCGTGCAAAACGCGACTGCAGACGTAAAGGCACCTTTTGATGGCACCCGATTGAAGAGTCTCCTCCCTTTTTATAAATAGGACCCTAGTGATCAGTCTTAGAGAGGAATTTTTAGAGAAAAATCACTGATATTAGATAGATTGAAAGTACAAACATTTGTGGCAACAATTTTCTAAGGAAATTTGAAGATCAAAGTCATTGTTTTTGCTCTTGAAGCTACTTTGGAGGAAATAAAAGTGAAGCATTATTTTCAGCACTTGCCTTCTACATTCATAAGTATTTCCTACTCAATCTTTTAATTGCTTATACTTTATAAATGGCTCGTGAGTAATCCCCCTTATTGTTGGGGTTGGAAACTCAAAAGCATACTTATTCATCATCCTAAAATGTTTAGTCTTGTCTTCTTCCTTCATCTAAACAATTTCTTTATATCATTCTCTAAATGCCTTACATTTTGGAAATGTCCAATTTGTATGATTCAGTCAATTGAGAGAAGTACCTAGCGGAGAATCTCGATTGACGGAACCATATAAAGAAACTAGGTTTCATTGATCACGAGAGTAGTTCAATGGCCTAAGGATGTTCTTTGAATGGAAAGTATGTTGACTCTCGCTCTTAATGGATTCTTACTAATTATGGTCAGCTAGAGATAAGCCGGAACGCCCGTTTGTGACAGGGCGGGAATAACGTAAACGGAAATCTCAAACAGTTAGGACATAATTAGTGAAGAATACAAACTTTACTGTCTTAGCCCGAAGTAGCGTAGGCTTAACATACCATCCTTGCTTTTTATGAAAACCTTTTATCTCTAAGACAATGACGATTTGATGAATAAGATTATGTGTATGATTTCCAATCCCGAGAATGTTTCGTTTTATAAGAATTTAATCAAAGTACTTTCTGTTTATGATTCTCTCTATTTTTCTAAAAACAAATTTTATCTCCCCCCAATCTTTTTATTTCTTTCTAAAGACAAAAATATTCCCTAGTAAACCCTGTCTCTGTGGGATCGACCCGTACTTGCACCCGCTATATTACAATAGCCCGTGCGCTTGCGGAATTAAATAAACCGTTAGGTTAAACACCCAACAAGTTTTTGGCGCCGTTGCCGGGGACAACGGTTTACTTTTTATTTTTGTCTTTACTACATAATTTTTAGTTTTTGTTTTATTTTTACTATTTTGCTTTCTCTTCCTATAAATTGTTGCGTTTAATTTCTCTTCAAGTGTTTTTCTTAATAGTTTATGAAACGGTCTCGGACATACGTTAACAACTTTGATCCGGAACCCGAAAGAAGCTTTCACGAGAGATTAAGAAGATTTAGAGAAACTTTGAAGAAGCATATGGACGGAGAACAGCAAACACCCGCTAGGACCCTACGGGACTTTGTTAACCCAAGTACCCCGGGAACTAGATCCCCTATTGTTGTGCCGAATGCCGGAGCGGCAAACTTCGAGATAAAGCCGCAATTATTGCATATGGTTATGAATAACCAATACAGCGGCACTGCCTTCGAAGACCCCCATCTACACATCCAAACATTCCTTGAATACTGTGATACCACACGTATTCAAGGTGTTACGGTAGAAGCAATCCGGATGCGCCTTTTTCCTTTCTCTCTTAAGGATAAGGCAAAACAATGGTTGAACTCCGTCCCCCAGAATTCGTTAACAACATGGGACCAAATTCAAGAAGCATTCCTTGGTCGATTTTTCCCACCAAGCAAGGCGCCGAGATACGAACAAAGATCACTAACTTCGTCAAACAGAGATAGTGAGACTTTGTATGACGCATGGGAGCGGTTCAAGGAACTTCTCAGAATGTGCCCCCACCACGGGCTTGAAAAGTGGTTGATTGTTCACACCTTCTACAACGGTCTCATATTCAAAACAAGAGAGACCATTGATGCCGCTGCGGGAGGAGCATTGATGAACAAAGGAGTCGATGAGGCATACGACCTTATCGAGAACATTGCATTGAACCATTACCAATGGTCAAACGAGAGGGAGCAGCAACAAGGTACGCCCGGTAAATATAATGTTGATGCAGTTACTCTTCTCTCTTCTAAAGTTGACATGCTTTTGAAAAAGTTTGAAAATCTTAATGTCAATCCCATTGCTAGTGTAAATGTGTTATGCGAACTATGTGGGTCTAACTCACATAGTACGGATAACTGCGAGTTACTTGACGTTACTTCTAACGATCAAGTGAACTTCGTTAATTCTTTTGGGCAAAAAGGGGGGATGTATTCTAACACATACAATCCCGAGTGGAGGAATCACCCCAATTTTTCCTATAAGAATAACAACGTTCTTAACCCGCAACCATCTACACAACCCCCGGGATTTGCAGCTAAGAATTTCAACAACAATGCAAGTACCTTCCCCCCTAAATCTAAATTGGATCTTATAATGGATTTTGTAGTGGAAAATAAAAATTCCCAAGAAAAGATCAATAATGAATTTAGGGAATGTTTTAAACTGCTTAATGCTAGGTTTGATAACTTGGCAGCGCATAATAAGATGCTAGAAACTAAACAAGCTCAACATGCTACCCCAATTAATAGACCACAAGGGAGTCTTCCCGGTCAACCTCAAAGGCCAAATGAGCAAGTTAATGTGGTAAAAACTAGGGATGATCAAGAAAAGATAAATGAATGCCCTAGAAATAATCATGGTCCAATCCCTCCGATGATTGAGACCAGTTTGGGGACGGAATCCCCTAAAAAAGAAGGCAAGAATTATGATGAATTCCTTGATAACCTAGATGCCATTAATGTTAACATTCCTTATTTTAGAAAAGATGAAGATATGCCTTTAGCCGTTAAACCTTTGAAAAAATTAATTTTTGAAAAAGAAAGGCTAGAAGAAAATAAGAATGTTATGCTAGCGGAGGAAGTAAGCGCTATATTGCAAAATAAAGACCCTCCGAAATTAAAGGATCCGGGTACATTCACCATTCCTTGTTGTGTTGGCAGAATAAACATAGATAATGCTGTCCTTGACTTAGGAGCGAGCGTTAGTATAATGCCATTATCGGTTAGCGAGAAGCTTGGTATAGGGGAACTCAAACCCACAACCATAACTCTCCAATTGGCAGACCGATTCGTTCAATACCCCGTTGGTATTATAGAAAACTTGCCTTGTCGAGTAGGGAACTTGATCATCCCTGTCGACTTTGTTATCTTGGATATGGCGGAAGACCATTATATTCCCGTCATTCTAGGAAGGCCATTTCTTGCCACTGCGGGAGCAATTATAGATGTGAAAAATGGCATATTTTCCCTAAATATAGGGAAAGAGAGGGTCGAATTTAGTATGCATAGGCCAGTTCTCGAAGATCCCTATCTCGAGGCCTACACACCTAGTGAAGAAAATTGGACCCCAAATGAAGAGACCTACACCCCTAGCGAAGAAAATTGGATTCCAAGTGAAGAAGATTTAATGGGTGAGGAACCGCAATCAAAGGAAGGAATAGAAAATGATCCCATAAATGTTGAACCTTTGATTTGCAATGATGTCATAGATATTTCTGCATGTCCCAAAACTAACAATGCAGTAAAAAAGCCAAAGAGAACAAAGAAGGAGGTCACTTCGAATTTTCGAAGATGCAAAGACTATAGGTCGCTTGTTCTACCCAAGAAATCGGGATGGAAGAAATGTCTACCGCAGAAGATACTCATTACCCCGGAAGGATTGCAATGGCAAGTTGTCAATGACAAAAGGCCAACCAAGTATCATGCACCTCCTACTATCGGGAAGGGGTCAAGCTAAGGACCTAAAACAAGCATCATCGGGATGGTAACCGATGGATTATTTTTGCTTTATTTTATATATAATTTTATTTTTATTTTTAAGTTTTTATTATTATTATTGTGCTAACCTTGTTTTGTAGGTATAAAAGAAAAAGATTTAAAAAATGGTGAAATTCTGGTTAGCACGCCCGCGCATTACACTTGGAGCGGCCGTGCAGTTCATATCGAGTCAGAACGAGTTAACTCAGCAAAAGGGAGCGGCCGTGCAAGCCCCTTGACACGGCCTTGCAAAACGTCTGGGGAGTTGCGTCGTTCCAGTCAAAAAGACGCACCCTTCTCCCTCCTCCCTCATTCACTTCATCTCCTTCACTCTTCTCTCTATACCTCCGCCCCACCCACCTTAAATACCCATCTCTCTACCATTCTAACCTACATTACAACCCTCAATCATCCTCAAATCCACCACTCAATCATTTCTCTCCCACCAAAATCAGTCCAAAAACCCTCCTAAAACCCCAATTCCGAAAATACCAAAACCCTTCACCCATTTCAAAAAAATTCGAAGGGATTGCTCAAGATTAAGGTTAAGGAGGAAGCTCTTGGACATTCCAGTGGCTGGGCATCGAGGATTTCGGGTTTATTCAGCAAAATTTCTTCGGGTAAAAACTCCTTCACCTCTCTTGTCTTTCAATTTTTCTGAGTTTTTGAGATAATGTCTACCAAAGGGAAAGGGAAGGCTACAGAGAGAGCAACAAAGAAGTCCCGAAAAGAGCAAGGCTCTTCCTCTAACTTTAATCCTACTCTCAATACTTTGGGGATTGATTTTAGAAGCTCAAGGGAGACGACACGTTTTGTTGCCTTGAGTTCTAAGAGGATTAGGCTAACCCAATTTCCTGATAGGCTTGCCCTGAGAACATTAGGACTTTACGGGGATGTTATTACTCTTTTTATGGGATTGAGATCCGATGGCTTCCTTCAGAAGCATGAGAAAACCTATGAGGTCCTTACCTTAGAATTTCTGAGTACATTTAGGATGAAAATTGTGGAGGAAACTTGTAGATTGACAGGAAGGGTTTTTAGTCAGTTCCATTTGGACTTTCGCCTTGGAGGAAGAGAGCTTCATTTGACCGGGACTGAGATTAGTAGAATTTTGGGATTATCATTTCAAATGGAGTCTTTTCCCGACATGCCCGTTGAATATAATGAGACTGCTTTTTGGAACCAAATTACCGGCCTTCCATCCTACACATCCCGGAGTGCCAAAGCTTCTTCTATCATTCACCCATCCCTCCGCCTCATTCACAGGATGTTCGCTTGTACCATCTTTGCTAGAGAGGATAAGGGAACCGTGAATAGAAAAGAGTTGTTTGTTTTATGGTGTTTTGTTTGGGAGCGAAGAAGGATGAATTTGTGTAATTTCTTCTTTGAGTTAATTGGTGATATCGTTTCTCCAACCTTTAATGGGGAAATTCATATGGGAGGAATTGTTACATTATTTGCCAAGCATTTTAATTTTGAGATTCCAAATGAATGGGTAGAGGTGAGAGGGTCGACAAAACTGGATATTCCAACCCTTCGGACTATGCAGCTCATCTCGGTGAGGGGGAATAATGAGTATAATTGGTTAGTAGGAGCGGATAAAACGCCCTACATTGTACTCCCAAGCAACAATCTCCCCACCATTCGGATAAGAGAGCCCGAGACTTGAATATTCCCAAATGCCATTGGAGGAGAGGGCCAAGAAGAAGAAGAAGAAGAAGAAGAGATTCAAGCCCCACTGCCACCCGACTTCTACCAAAGGTTCGATCAAATGTTTGCCCAACAAGGTCAACTACTTGAGCAAAATGCTCAAATCCTACAACAACTCGGCCAAATGGATGGTCGTATTCAACATGCTCAAGGAAGGATTGACGACATTTACAACTATGGGGCAAACTATTGGGACAACTTTCCACCACCACCACCATTTTAGTAAGTTTTTCTCTTTACCCTCCCGGGATTTGGCATTGTTCCTTAAAACATTGAGGACAATGTTCATTTCAAGTGTGGGGGGTATATCTATCCTTTTATTTTTCGCTTTCTAGTTTTAAATTTTTACTTGCTTTCTAGGTTAGATTTAAACTGCTTTCTAGTATAAATTTTTTCTTTTTAACTTAGTTGCATATATTTTTTTTATTTTATGCATGTATAATAGTATATAAAAAAAATAATAATAAATCCCTATGATGATCAAAAATCATTATCTCTATGCTTGCCATTTGCCCTAGTATAAATGCCTATTTATCTTTCCTCTAATATTTTCTATACAATTAGAAATCTATAAAAAGGAAAAATATAGGGATATTTTTAGGAAATAATTGAAAGCCTCATAAGTTAGTATAGTACAATATAGAGTCTCATCAAGAAAAATGCATTTGATTAGAAGGAATTCTTTTTATGCTTGGTCATTTATGCAAATATTGAAAATATTTCTTTAAGATTGTACATCTTTTATCTTTGTTAAATGTTTATTCCCTTTTTAGAAGCACCTTTTTGTTTGCATCCCTTGAATCACACCCTTTCATCAAAAATTTCATCCTTCCATTTTTCAAATCAAATCAAAGTAAAACACTTTTATCTTATTGCTAAAAAGAGTGACATTTGCCACCAATCCTTAAAAGCAAAAAGAAACCTATTGCTTCCTAAGTAACTCGGGGCACAGCGTTCGCTGCGACGATGCTTCCTTGTCAAACGGGAGTAATATCCAAAAGTATTCTTGATCTAAGTATTAGGAACATGGGATTCGCGACCACAATGTCTCCTACTTGAAAGGATCAAAAACAACTTAGGTCTTTTGCAAAAATATAACACGTGCAAAAATAAGATAAATTTGTTTAACTTTGATGAGATTTTTCCACTATCATCATCCATTTTTCACCCTTGTGATTCAAGAATGCAATTCAATTTTTCAGGAACTTCTAATTTGTGAATAAATGTTTATACCTTCTCTTGTACATTTTAAAGAAATAAATTCATCTTTTCTCAAAAATCACTCTAAAAAAGTGACAGCTTTTTCTACCAAGAAATAAATCTAAGAATTATCCTTCTAGCATGCTTTACTTGATCAAAATTCTATATATGCTATATTAGGTTATAGTCTTGCATTTTATCTCCTTAAAAAATATCCCTAAAATGCTTCTTCATAGATAAATTTTTAAAGGTATTCAAAATATGATTAGAAAGATAAAGGCATTATCTAAAAGGCATTTAAGGGCTTGCTACTTTATTTCTGAGGGATCAAATCTTGCTTTTTCTCCCTCTCCGTATTTTCATTCTAAGTTTGCTTGGGGACAAGCAAAAGCTTAAGTGTGGGGGAGTTTGATAAGTGACTATTATATAGTCATTTATCCTTAGTTTTATATACTTATTATTGCATAAAACATCATTTCTCATTTCATTTCATATACTTTTTAGTTCCTTTTCCTTATTTTCTAGATTTTACGCTTTTGGTATACTTCTTGCATTTAAAGACAGGTTTTATGTTCATTTTTATCAAAAGGATACTTGGACACTTCAAGGCAAAAGACATGGAAGAGCACCAATCAAATCAAGAGCACAAAACCAAAATTTAGATGGAGCGGCCGTGCAGCCAAGATGGAGCGGCCGTGCACTTGGCCTTTTTCAGGCCATTTGTGGCCCTAAAATATAGAGTGGCCGTGTCTTGAAGAGGGAGCGGCCGTGTCATTATATGGAGCGGCCTGCGGCAGGAGCGGCCGTGCGAAGTGTCAAGACTCAAATTCAAATCTGGCGCCAAGGGTCACACGGCCGTGCAACTTCCTTGACGCGGCCGTGCAAAACGCGACTGCAGACGTAAAGGCACCTTTTGATGGCACCCGATTGAAGAGTCTCCTCCCTTTTTATAAATAGGACCCTAGTGATCAGTCTTAGAGAGGAATTTTTAGAGAAAAATCACTGATATTAGATAGATTGAAAGTACAAACATTTGTGGCAACAATTTTCTAAGGAAATTTGAAGATCAAAGTCATTGTTTTTGCTCTTGAAGCTACTTTGGAGGAAATAAAAGTGAAGCATTATTTTCAGCACTTGCCTTCTACATTCATAAGTATTTCCTACTCAATCTTTTAATTGCTTATACTTTATAAATGGCTCGTGAGTAATCCCCCTTATTGTTGGGGTTGGAAACTCAAAAGCATACTTATTCATCATCTTAAAATGTTTAGTCTTGTCTTCTTCCTTCATCTAAACAATTTCTTTATATCATTCTCTAAATGCCTTACATTTTGGAAATGTCCAATTTGTATGATTCAGTCAATTGAGAGAAGTACCTAGCGGAGAATCTCGATTGACGGAACCATATAAAGAAACTAGGTTTCATTGATCACGAGAGTAGTTCAATGGCCTAAGGATGTTCTTTGAATGGAAAGTATGTTGACTCTCGCTCTTAATGGATTCTTACTAATTATGGTCAGCTAGAGATAAGCCGGAACGTCCGTTTGTGACAGGGCGGGAATAACGTAAACGGAAATCTCAAACAGTTAGGACATAATTAGTGAAGAATACAAACGCTACTGTCTTAGCCCGAAGTAGCGTAGGCTTAACATACCATCCTTGCTTTTTATGAAAACCTTTTATCTCTAAGACAATGACGATTTGATGAATAAGATTATGTGTATGATTTCCAATCCCGAGAATGTTTCGTTTTATAAGAATTTAATCAAAGTACTTTCTGTTTATGATTCTCTCTATTTTTCTAAAAACAAATTTTATCTTCCCCCAATCTTTTTATTTCTTTCTAAAGACAAAAATATTCCCTAGTAAACCCTGTCTCTGTGGGATCGACCCGTACTTGCACCCGCTATATTACAATAGCCCGTGTGCTTGCGGAATTAAATAAACCGTTAGGTTAAACACCCAACACCTGCGGGCTCCTCAGCCTCGTCCTCACAAAGATGTCATAGTCGGCACCCTCTATGATAAACTCGATATAGAACATGCCCTGTCTGTACCACTCCAGATCCTCCATCGGTATCAGCAAAGGATACAACATGTGTGGAGGCGGGTCCATCAGAACCAAAGGAAGGGACCCCGGACCATGCTGATAGGTCACCCTCTCCCCCAAGTACATCGCGTCACAATGAAGTCGAACCAGCTGGATCATCTCAAACAGATGCCAATATCCTCCAATATCCTCCTGGGTTCATCCCATTGCCTATACACGAATCCCAAAACACCGGGGACAAACCCCGATACAGCCCAGAAAAGGCCCCCATATATCCACATATATCGAGCCTTCCACCTCCAATCACTACCACTCACATGGTAGCACCCGACACCGAGCCTCAAAGTCCACCACTGGACCCCACTTTAGCCTGAATGGTCGAACAGATGAAAGACCTGAAAGCCAGCATGAGCAGCTCAAAGCAAGAAACGCTCAGATCCACATATTCGGGAATGGTCATGCCTCTCCCTGCCAAGTTCAGAATGCCAGAGAAGGATCGATTCGACGAAACCGAATGTCCTTAAACGCATGTTGACACCTACGTTCTCGGCATGAGAGCGAAAGGAGCAACCCTTCAGCAAATGGCCGATCATTTCCAGCATACGCTCAAGAGCTCAGCGTTACGATGGTTCCTAAGGGTCAAGCCTGCAGATTTCCATACCTGGGATCAGATCAGTAACATCTTCCTAGAGCGGTACAGATCCAACCTAGAGTGGGAAACAAGTCGTGAGGACTTAATCACCACCGAGCAAAAAGCAGATGAAAGCGTCGGAGAATTCTACAAGAGGTGGAGTTGGAAACTCTCCGAGATCATGGAGCCACTCTCCAAGGATGAACAGATGCGAATCTTCAAGTCCTGTCTGAGGCCGTCCATCAGAACTCTCATCAGCCATCACTTCTTCCCAGATCTCCGAGCCATGGTCAATGCCGGCTCACAGTTTGAGAAGGATCTTAAGGAAAAATTGGCCACTGCACAGCCATACAGATACCGATCAGCAGTTGCATTCAATCCCGCACAGGCCCTGGCAAAGGGAAAGATACGTCTGTCAACTACATCCATCAGGGACAGCAGTCGGGCAACAGAAACCCAGTCCCGCAAAGCAACAACTCCACTCCTAAGCAGCATGCCGTACACTTCGACAAGTTGGACATGCCGCTGAGTAAGATGCTGGAAGGGTTAATCAAGGAAGGCCTCCTCAAACTCGTTGCAAACTACAAACCCAAGAATCCCGTAGTCAACGCTGACAAGAGCAAGTACTGCGCCTTCCACCAGCATCATGGCCATACCACCGACAACTGCGTGGGGTTACGGTACGAAATTCAGAATTTGATAGAGGAAGCAAAATTGGAGCGTCCCCGTGGACCCAATACAGTCGAAAACCCTTTTCCGAACAACAACAGTGTGAACTCCATTGAATGGGTGCCAAAGAAGATTGTCGCAGAGCCAGTTCCTCCGCCTCTTCCAGCCAGGTCCTCATCAAATGCCCACATCAGTTACGATGTTTGCGATTTCTCTGAATACCTTAAGTAAGAGTTCCAAGACATGATCAGGGGTGATTCTCTCAGAAGGCAGAAGAAGACGTCTTCTCAACAGAAACTGAGAGAAAGATATGAAGCTGGAGACACCAGTGTGGGTACTCTCGGAGAGCCATCCGGGAAGTTCGATTACTACGTACTCTACTCCAGCCAGTCCTCCCTTTCTCCAGGCCACGCAGCTTTAGAGCAGACAGGGGTGGGAAAGCTGAAAAATCCTGCTGACACCAGAGTTCAGGCCTCAGGACACCGGAATACCTCAAATCTTGACAACCTCACTGCCTGTCAGAAGTTTAACCCCCCGCGGGATCAGCCAAGGTTCAATTTGCCCAACTTCAGGGCACGGGTCGGCAAAGGAAAGTCAAAGTCAGCTTGGCACTCGCACTCAATCAATGTGCTGACCAAGGGCGGCCACCGTCACAAGCAGCCTCAACACAATCCCAAGGCACCACCAAAAGCTTTACCTCGCAAGAGGAAGACAGTAAACGGATGGCTTGATGACTCTCCTTCTCTGGATAGAGATCAGATCTACGATTCATGACTGTATGGCAGTATGCTCACCTTCTGTGACGAAGACCTGCCGAAAGACGCCTCAGGACCCAATGAAGCTTTGTACATCACTCTCCAGCTCAACCCCATATCTCTCCCCAGAGTATTGGTAGAC
This sequence comes from Adenophora triphylla var. japonica, assembly GCA_022495995.1. Lineage (NCBI taxonomy): Eukaryota > Viridiplantae > Streptophyta > Magnoliopsida > Asterales > Campanulaceae > Adenophora > Adenophora triphylla. Next base: position 59,995 of record JAFEMH010002033.1, read on the forward strand.
AACGGATCAGTAGTTAACGTCCTCCCTCTCAGCATGATGCGAGCCCTACGCATCGACGAAGGCCACATGATTCCATCTACCCGGACTATCAAGGCCTACGACAGCACGTCTCGTCCCATCCTGGGGATGGTGACTCTGGAGCTCTGGTTTGAAACCCAAATGGTGCCAGCAAAATTCCACGTGATGGGCATTCTGTCCGAATTCACAGCTCTGTTGGGATGCCCTTGGCTACACCACATGAAAGCCATAACTTCCACTCTCCATCAGTGCGTCAAGTTCATTAACCGACAAGGAGATCTTGAAGTCATCAGAGGGGAAAGTTTCCTCATAGAAAACGAAGCTGAGACAACAGCCAAGCGTGCCCGCAGCCAGGCACCGTGGCTACCTCCTTCAAGTCGACCAAGGGACTATCGGGGCAAATCTCATCAGAATCCCTCAGAGTCCGGAGATGCTAACTATGTCAACGTACTCGAACAGGCAGACCCTGAAGCAGTCAGGTTCATCAAGTTCAACTGCCATTTTCGACACTTGGAAGCAGACTGGAAAGAAACCCTGAGCATCGCAATGATGCGGGCACGTAAACCCCCTGTCTCCGATCGGAGATTTGTCAGCATCCTTCAATCCTATTCTCTGGCCCCGTCAGGCAAAGAGATCTGCGTGATAAAGGTCAACAAGCATTTTCACACTCGTGATGAATGTATGGCAGTCGTATGGGATGTCCTCCATGAGGAATTGCCCGCCGAGCCCCTCTTCTCAAGCGAAGGACATGATGTTTTTCTAGCAGCTCCAGCATCGCAGCAGGACGCGAGGCGTCCTTATGTCTGGGTTGAGCCGTCAGACGACAACGAATCAGGACTCTCTGGAGTCGAGGACGCGGCAGATCCGCGGGAAGATCCCTACATACATATGCTCAGTTTCGAGGATGGCACCAGTTCCAATGATGTCACCTACGACGAGGGCTCCAATACCATGGAAATTGTCAAGCTCAACATCCCGTACAGGCAGTTATCCGGCAAATGGAAATAACTGGTTGACACGACAAAGAACCCCTCCGATCAAGTGACTGACGATGACTTCGTCAACATTATATTTTCCAGATATCCCGATGATACCAAGGATCCGGTCCTTATTATCAGATTCTGCAATGCCAAAGTTACCCTTGATGACTGCCTGCTCATAGTAAACGAGGCCCTGTCCAATTGAGCTCAGAGCTCATCATCACTTCCGACTACCATCCCCAGTGGCAAGCGGCCCGTGCCGTCAGTCAAGCTTACAGCCACAAGCGCCGCCAAGGCCAAGGGCAGCAGCAAAGAAGACAAAGCTCCTCACCCTGTCACGAATCAGATCAACATCGGGAATGCTTCCAGTAGCCACCCTGGAAACATCTGCAAGAGTCTTCCCCGCAAAACAGATCCAACTTCCGAAGAAAGGAATGATCACCTCAGCATCAACATGCTCAAGTTCGACCCTGCTCCCAGCCATCACGGCCACAGATTCAGGCATCCCGCCAGCAAACTGCTAGCTCTGATAGACTTGGCAATCTAGCGAGATCACGAGACTATCAACATCGCAGAATTCAATACCCCCGTGGGTTCAATCAAGCAGATATGGGTGAACTTCTTGGTAACCGAGATCTAGGAGGGCCGCATGGAATGTCCCAGCCCAACTTCCTTCGTCAATATAATCCAAGTGTTTCCGCCATTCGGGGATTTCGATGTGATCACAGTTCTAGATACTAGTCAGACGGCGCGCACCTACGGAGACTGTTTAGCTCTCGCAAGGAAAGCCCTTATGGAACTAGCCGCTCAAGAGAGCCGTCTCTGGGACGAGAACCAAGCTCAGAAGACTCACAGGGACCAAGCCATTAAAGTGTCACAGGCAGCTTCAGACAGAAAGCTAGAGGCCACTCTAGACCAGTTCAACCTCAAGGGTTTTGCTCACGGCAACTTCCTGGACTACCGTCTTTTCTCATCCAACCCCCTCTAGCAAGGGAGGGCGGTCAAAAGTCCCGATGACCTAGGAGATGGAATAGCGCAGCACAAGGAATATCTAGCCGAACAACATGAAGGATACACACGCTTATCTCCCTGAGAAAAGTAAGTTCTCTGTGCGACGAAGACGATGAAACCATTCTCTTCCAAGCCGGTCAAGAATTCAACAAAACCGGAATCCCAAGGGTCCTGGGAGGATGGGGACGGATCATTTCCGCTCTCAAACTAAAAGGCCAACTGAAGGAGGAAGGTCTATTCAAAAAGAAAAGAAAGATGGAAATACATCTCCAACAACTACTCAGGGAGATTCCACAGACTACGGCATTCGTTTACAGAGACGATCAACTGGGACAGCAGCTAGTTACATAGGCAGATGTTCGGGAAACCGTATACTCACCTTCCGACATACCTGCCACTCAGATAAAGCAGAAAGGAAAGCTCTCCCCGATGGAAATTTATCTAGACTGCCGCATACAGTTTAAGGAAGCACTGGCTATTCTCACATGGGAAGAAATACAGGCGCTAACTCTCGACGTAGGCTCTACTGCAAGAAAGTTGATCTGGGCTAAGAATGGAGGAAAATTAGCAAACCATGAATATCGCCTAACCCAACTCCAGAATGCCCTGAGCATGCTCAGCAAGAAGGAAAGAAGTGCGGCATACCGTGAAGAGATCAAAGAGACATTTCGCATGAACCAAGAACTCTCTAACCTCCCCCGGAGGGTCAGCAACGCACAGTTCGATCCTGGCAACCACTGCTGTGCACTGACGTTCGAACAGTTGCGGCAAACCATAAACTCCCTCCCCACGGAGGCACCCAAGCCAGTATCCTGGAACAGAATCCGAAAAGTTGCCGAAGCTCCCGGGAATGCATCTACAATTAACGAACTGAGAGAAGACATATGGCCCTATGCTTCGAGGAATCCTCCTGTGACTATGGCTCAGCTCAAAGCGACCTGTTCAGAAGGGACCAAACCTGATGTCAACGTCCTGACCCGATCGGGTCAAATCCATACATTACCACCTTTAAGTATGCCAATCCAATTCGCGATCCTTTTTTAGGTGCATTTTAAATGATAAAATTGCACTAAGGGGCATTTTGGTAAATTCCCGGTCCGTTCTGAGACTTTCGGGAACTTTTTATAAGTTTCCCGCGAAGGAAGTATATTTTAGTATTTTTCCCAGACAAAAGGACCTAAAAGGAATTAATCAGTTTGGACCTTTTGGGTATTAACCCGTAATATTTCAGAATCTGGTTTCTGCGCCAGAATCGGTTATTCACTCCTCCAGTCGTGCGACAACTTGAGGCATGGAAAAGCGATACGTTAAGTCGTGCGACTAAATAAAGCCCATTTCCCATTCAACGTATAAATAACAAATGGCTTCATTTGTCAAAAGGAGTTAACAACAACAACACACACAGTACGCACACAGACCTCACCCTTTCTCTCTCTATCCGGATCTCTCTCCTCCCTCTCTCTCTATACGCAGAATCCTCCATTGCCGTCTCCCTAAGCTCCCTAACCTAGCTCTCCTTCTCCGGCAAATTCAACCCACTTCAACCTTCCCAATCAACCGGCGACCTCCTTCCACCTCAAATCCCTTCTTCCCCGAGCCAATCAATCACCAATTCTACCCCAATCAAACCGGCGACCTCATCCAAACCAAAGCCTCACTGTTCCCTTCCTCTCTACCCAAAACACTGATCTAACCCCTTCTCAAATCCCTCCTCACCAATCTCTGTTTCTCAACCCCAACCGGTAACTCCAACGCCAATCTCAGTCCCAAGCCGTTAACCACCGACGCCGCCCTGTTCCAAGCCCTAAGCCGTTGCCACCACTACTCCATCAACAATCTCCGGCCAATCAGTCCTCAATTGCGTCTCCCCTGTTCCAGCGCCAATTCAACGCACAGACACTTGGAGCTTGACCGCAACTCTCAGTCTGAGCTCGTTTCGTTCCAAAGCCGATTTGAAGATCCTTAAATCTAACTTGGTTTAAGGAATGTGGACTACGAGGGTAACGATTTCCCTCACCTCTATCTCGCATTTACTGCTTACTTGTTTCATTGCAATTGATATTCCTCGGACTTGATAATTAGACTCCATCCGTCCTCAATTATCAAGTCCCAACTGCCGATCTCTCTGTTTAATTGTTGGGCTTGATTTATTTGGTATTCATGATGTGATTGGGACTCTATTCATTGTGTGATTGTCAAGGGAGGGTGGATCCTTCCATATCCACACTCCTTTGGCCAATCCATTATAAATTCGTTGGTTTCTGAATTGTTTGATTGTTGCTGTTGGGACTTGATTTAATTTCTGTTGTTCCTGATTTCGAATTGTAGGTCCCTGCAGATTGGCATCGATGTGTCACGCGACACAAATGACCATTCAAGGTCCTGTGTCACGCGACACATGTAACCTGTCTGCAGTTGATCAATTTCAGTTGTAAGTTTGTTCCTCTTAGTTGTAAATGGGATGTGGCCTCCCATGGCAAATGGCTTACAAATTTTAATTCCCCTTTGTTGAGTAATAAAACAAAGCACTCTTATGCATTTTACACATATATTGTCATACACAATGTGCACACACTTTTGAATGAATTGAATGTTGAACATTGAAAGACTCGTCTACGGACGAGGCGTGTTGGGTGAACTCTCGGTTCTTCCCAACACGTAACCTGACCCCGAACCCATTTTCTCTTAACAAAAAGGTTTTCAATGTTTCCTCTTAAAACGGCGTGGCGACTCCTTATTTTTATAATTTCGGCGAGCGCACATTCACCACCTAAGGCCACCAAAAAGCCAGCGAAGCCAAAATCGCAACCCGGCCTGCCCGAAGACACAAGTTCCGTGAAAGAGGACCCGATCCTCACTCAGCTCAAGCAGACCCAGGCGAACATTTCCCTTTGGTCCCTGCTCACATCTTCGTATCCTCACAAGCTCAAGCTAGAGGAAAGTCTGGCCCGAACCATGGTCCCCGTGGACGCAAACCCAGACGAAGAAATTCAGATGATCGGTAACATCCATTACGGCACACCCAACCTCCAACCTTACAGTTTCGACCTCGCTCATTACTTCACCAAGGGAACCGACAGCAGAACTGAGGGGACCGACAAGGGAAGCGGGCGAGAGCAGGGAAAGCGACGACACCGGGCGGGGACCGATTGTGGAACTGATGAAGATGAGAAAGAAGCAGAGAAAGTCAGCACAGAGACTACAGAAAGGATGGAAAAGCTAGCACGAGACCTCAAACGTTTCAGAGGACTCAAGGCTAATCCGATAAGGGGAGCGTTCCTCGACATCACAACTCTACCTGGACCAATTGCCACCACAGTCTAGCACGAGTACACATTTAAAGGAATCCCAGACATAGAAGAGCAACTCGAGACACTCTTCACGGGAAACAGACTGTTCGGGTCAGCCGCCGAGGCCACATTCGAGACAGTAACTCCAAAGCAGAAGGAACCAGAGTTCATAGAAGACACTCTCAGTGGACCCGCTCTACATAGTCTTTTTGAAGAAGTCATGGAGGTGCCAAACCTAATTGACCTGGGCTCCGAAAACAGCATGATCGCCATGATTGGGATAGCAGAAGCCAAGACTCTCGACCCCCGAACCCTCATCAAGCATCCAGCAATACCACTAAAAAACTGGGTAACTTTCACCGGACCAAGGGCAAGCCAGGAAGAAATGGAAGACAAGTTGGGCCTGCACCCACATCTCCCTAAACCCGATCTCAAACCTTCTGAGTCAGTCCTTGTTAGAGTCCAGTCCTCTGAGTCGTCCAACGGCCTTACGCCAGAAGACTATGATAATGTAGCCAACAATGTATTTTCGTTCGCATCTAATGAAAAGTCTGACCTTTTGGAGTATCCCCTCATTGCCACTTTAACAACTGATAAGTTAACAAACAACTTAAAAGACGTTAATAATGACTCACTTGATAAAGAAACAGACACATTAAATGAACAATACATTAAAGAAGTTCTCAAGCGTGTAGTAGACCAAGAGGACAACCGGGCCCAAGCTGCCGAAGAGGTTATGACTAAAGTGAACCTGGGGTCAATGCAAGAGCCTAAAGAGACACAAGTGGGCAGTTTCTTCGCCGATGCAGAAAAAGAAGCCCTGATAAACCTCCTCAAAGAGTATGTTGACGTGTTCGCCTGGTCATATCAGGACATGCCAGGACTCTATCCCTCAATCGTGGAGCACAGAATTCCCCTGGACCCAGAATCCAAGCCTATCAAACAGAAATTGCGCAAGATCAAGCCAGAGTGGTCCTTGCAAGTGAAAGAAGAAATTGAGAAAATGCTCCGCATCGGCTTCATCAGAGTAATTGAGTACCCGACCTGGCTCTCCAACATCGTGACGGTCACCAAGGCCAATGGAAAGGTCAGATGCTGTGTGGATTTCCGAGATCTCAACAAGGCCAGCCCTAAAGATGATTTCCCACTGCCAACAAGTAGGGAAATGGCATTGGAATGCTCCTTGTCGATCCCAAGGACGAGCACACTCCCATAGCCATCAAATTGAATTTTGAAACAACAAACAATGTTGCAGAGTATGAAGCTTGCGCAGCCGGTCTAGAAGCTGCTCTCAAGTGCAACATCTCAGAACTGGAAGTGTACAGAGACTCAACATTGATCATCAATCAAGTGTCCAACAAATGGAAGACGATAGATTCTGGCCTCCAGAAGTACCAAACGTACATGGAGGAGCTCATTGCTCAGTTCAAGGACATCTCTTTCCATTATTTGCCAAGAGACAGGAACCGCTTCATAGATGCCCTGGCTACCCTCGCATCTCTTGTCAAAATTCCCGAAGGGAAATCAGTAAAACCCCTCAGAATAGGCAAACGGTAAACACCCGCTTATTGCTGTGAGATCAAAGTTAAAAATGAACCGATCGACGAACCCTGGTACAATCAAATCTACCAGTACCTCCAAAACGGAGAAACTTCCTTCACAAATGAAGATGGAAAATACAAAGAAGAGATCAAAGCCAAAAACATGATGGCACTAAAACGCCTGGCATCCCATTTCGTCATTCTGGGGGGTATGTTGTACAAGAAGTGCCACCAAGGGCCACTCCTTCGGTGTGTAAATAAAGAAAAAGCCAGCGAGCTAATGAACGAAGTTCACAATGGAATCTGCGGTCTTCACATGAACGCCAGAGCATTGACACAGATCATCCTCCGTATGGGATACTATTGGGTATCAATGGAAACAAACTGCATCCAGTTCGTCAGAAGCTGCGACAAATGTCAACGATTCTCCAACCTCAATCACATCCCTCCTCACGAACTCGATTGCATGACTACAACATGGCCTTTCGCCACATGGGGAATCGACGTCATCGGCAAAATCACTCCGCCAGGGAGCAATGGTCACGAGTTCATATTAGTCGCAGTCGACTACTTCACCAAATGGGTAAAAGCCAGATCATACAAAGTACTGAATTCTAAGAAGGTGGTCGAGTTCATCAAAGAGAACATCATGTGCAGATACGGAGTGCCCAACGAGATCATATCCGACAATGGGACCCACTTTGAAGGAGATTGTGACCAACTGTTGACCGAGTTCAGAGTTACACGCCACAAGTCTTCTCCCTACAGACCACAGACTAATGGTGCAGTAGAGGCAGCAAACAAGACTCTCGCAATGATAGTCAAAAGATGACCGTCAGAGGTCGGGATTGGCCCGAGAAGCTACATCTAGCCCTCTGGGGATACAAAACATCAGTCAGAACCGCCACAGGGGAGACTCCTTTCGCACTTACATACGAAATGGAAGCAATGTTACCAGTGGAATTGGAAATTCCATCCCTCCGATTCCTCTTGGAAAATGGGATCAATGAAGCCAAATGGCTATAGAGCCATCATGACGAACTTGCTCTACTCGACGAGCGCAGATTGAAAGCCATGGAGCACACTCGTGCCTACCAAAGCAGAATGGCCCGAGCATTTGATAAGAAAGTCAAGGTCCGAGACATCAGAGAAGGCAACTTGGTGCTAAAGGAAAAGCCTCCTACGCAGACCAATCCCCTCGAAAAGTGGGAGCCTACCTGGATAGGCCCGTTCGTGGTACAAAGAATCTTCTCCGGAGAAGCCATGAAGTTAGCAGATTTGGACGGGAACCCTTTCGTTAATCCCGTGAACGGAAGCAAGCTCCGCAGATACTTCATTTGAGGAAGATCACGAGTCAACTCTCCTTCCCAATACACCACCCCTCAGTAAAATTAAAGTGCTAAAAGAGTAATACCCAACTGGATACATTCCCGATAATGATCCAGGTAAAAAACAGGGTCGCACTTCTTTTGTCTTTGTTTTTCTCAAAAATCACCTAAAGTGTCGAACTACGGTGACCTGAGCCCCTTAGTCCAATTGTAAAAGGGGAACGTAGGCAGCCATCATTGGTTCGGTCTCAAAAACAAAAAAAAAACAAATAAGCATCAATTGCTTGTGTTTCGAAAAACTCTTTTCAATTAACCTACAAATTCATAACGGTTAAAACAATCTTTGATGAGTTCAAGCACGGTCAACTCTTGACTCGCTACATGCTAGCAAAACTACAATAAAACATTAATCAATTAATGTGTCTGCAATGACAGTGGGTGGATACTCCGGACAGCAAGGTCAACCTAGTCCCCCGTACTTGGTCCTTCATCCTTCTTCCCCTTCCCTTTTCCGCGGCGAGTATTCTTCACCTTCACAGGGAATATTCCCGTAGTCCTTCTACCTGGCTCAGGGACCCTTCCCGACGCCTCCGTCAAACCGGCAGCTGCCAACGCAGCCCTTTCCCTAGCTCTATCTTGAGCTGCCTCTCTCCGAGTCATCATGACCGTGCTTTGGTCGGCCGCCCGATCAGCATTGGCCTCATAATCAGCCATGTCGTCCCCAGTACGATTCTGAGGGTTAGCCATCGCTTCGGCTCTCCTCAAAGTCGAGCCGTCAGGGTAATCAAGACCCAACAACTCCCTCCGTCTCCACAAAATGGCCATCTGTGTCTCCCCCATACACTCTTCGTACCAGTTCAGATACTGCGTAGACAGAACAGTGCCCCCTCTCCGGTGAAAGAGAACCCTGATAGGAAAGGACGTTTGTTGCCACAGCCGCGTGAGAAGCAACAGCGTCGAAGGATCTTCCATCAGCAGAGATCCCACCTCGAAGGTAGCAGCATGACCCAAACCCGTCAATGGCACCTGCTCCAGCCCATACTGTCACAGCACCAATGATGGAATGTAGAAAGCAGTCTAGGACAACCCCAGTACTCTGACAACCAAAAGACCTACCTGAGCAGTTCGACAAGTCTGTAGCTTCCAATGAGGAACCCACCATCGCAAGTGATGCGTGCGGAGTCTGGCCATCCAGAGCTCCAGTTCAGCCTGATCGCCCCCTATCACCAGAGGACGTTGAGAAAAGGACCAAGGGTCACAAGACACTGGCACCTCAGGCACCATCTGAAATCGCTCCCTCAACCACATAGTGAGCATAGCGGGACTCCCTCCCCACATGTATCGGCTGCCGGTTGCCATCCGACCTATGCCAAGGAAAGTCTCGCCCAGGATCAAAGGCACGATGTCTCCCCCATTCCGGCACTACCTCACCAGGTCCAGTACACTATGATGGCACACACCCAAGGACGTGAATGTGAACAAAGTAGCAATTGCGCACAGAGCAAAAGCGTCCCACGCGAAAATGCTTCCCTCGACACCGGCAAATTTATTGGGCAGCCCCGAAATGTGAACATAGTCTATGTTCAGTATTAGCATCCCGTAAGCTTCTTCAGCTGAGATGCCAAGCAGAGACACCAACTTCTCAACAGTGGCCATGCCACCCGTCAAGGGAAGAACAAGCTGTTCCGTCTCAGGTCCTCCTAATATGGCCCGGAAATCTTCAAACGTGGGTGTGATCTCGTTGTACGAAAAGCTGTACACGTGCCTCCGTACATCCCAGAAGCGAGCCGCAGCTCTCAAAAGATCCCAATCCAGCATGAGCTCCTTTAAAGCCCAAACCGATTTCATCCCGTAACAACCCTCGAAAAAACCCTTGCTTTGCCTCGTGTGGTGCCGTACCCACGACTGGAAATTGTCCAAGTATCGCTCTTGCATCTGAGACGATAGCCTAGGAAATGGAGGCCTGAAAAGAGCAAAGGAAACCTTCAAGAATTTAAGAGAGAAACTCAGTATTGATCAGAAGCAAACGTGCTGTTTTCACAATTGCAAAAACTGAACTGCAATTTAAAAGAATCTGGAAATTGAATCCAAGTTCGGCCGGACTGTTTTTCAAGTTGACTGGGTCAACTCTGCAGCCAGCTGCCTCAATTTGGAAAAATTTCCAAACCATATCCTATTCAAGCCTCATTGAAACTAAGTGCATCCATAGTTTCAATCAACCACTGCCAACACCACTTTTGCCCCGGGCTCGTGCAACAGTGCAATTAATTAAATAACAGTGCATATAGGCATAAATTTTGACCAGTTCGAATTTTTGTGCATGTTTCATTATTTATTTTTGATCAACCTGCTTGCTTATTTGCCAAAAATAAAAGAAGGTAATCACTAAATAAATGTGCAAAATACAAAGTTCCGCCTCAAAGGCCCTTTTCATGTACAAGTCAAATTGTTTGGACAATACACACATTTTGTCTAAAACTAAAACAAAAGAGGACTACTCAGAGTCCTGCTCGTCATCCGAGCACTCGATGTACTGCCCCACAGCAGCCAAATCCACCGAGGGTAATCTCCAAATTCCTCCAGGCGGGAATACGAGAAAGGCCGCCTCCACGCATGTGTCCCCGAGGACTCTCCCTGTTCGTGCCCCGAGAATGAAGAGTGACGAGCTTCGAACCCTGCCGTCTCACCAGAGAACTGGCCGAATCCCTGCGTAAAGTTTGCCCCACCAGTCGTGGAGGCAGACGAGTCTCTCGGCCTAGATGGCCTCGACTCATGCACAGCCGCACTCCTCCGGAATTGCACCGCAGGAACTCCACGAGTCTCCTGGCATAGTTGGCCCACCCGTCCAAATGTCTCACGGCCTGGTTGTACGTACGTCCAGACACCTGCAAATCAGGAAAGTCGTCAAAAGACAAACAGACAACACAGATGCAACATTTGCAGAATGCTACTATCAAGTACAGAAAATCAAAGCACTCACCATAGCATTGGGGTCCACTCTGTATCGAGGTCTCGTCTCCTCCGGAATAGGGATCACCAATCGCCTGCGAAAACCATCAAGCCCCTCATACGCCAGCCAAAAGCGAGGGAGCGGCTAGTCCCGAGGATATGCAGGGCCCTCTCCCTCCCTGTGCAGCACCTGCAGGCTCCTCAGCCTCGTCCTCAAGAAGATGTCATAGTTGGCGCCCTCTATGATAAACTCGGTATAGAACACGCCCTGTCTATACCACTCCAGATCCTCCATCGGTATCAACGAAGGATGCTGCATGTGTGGAGGCGGGTCCATCGGAACCATAGGAAGGGACCCCGGACCATGCTGATAGGTCACCCTCTCCCCCAAGTACATCGCGTCACAATGAAGCCCCACCAGCAGCTTCCGCTGACGTGTGACCTCCCTAGCAGACTTGACCACAAAAGCATTAATCCGGTTCCACCAAGTCAGCTGGATCTGCCCTGAAAACTCTCGGCTCATGGCCAGAGACACCTCCTCGTAAGTCAGCCGAGTACCCTCCCTCGACGTCGCCGGCTTCTTCGCCTCCTTCTGCCAAATCAACATGGCAGGGAACAAGGACTCATACTCCTCCTTGGTCTCCCACCTCTGCGGGTGGAACACCTCCAAAAACCACACCTGTCAAGCACATGGAAAGTTATGTCAGCTACAAGGTAGATACATACGAGTACAAAATGAGACAAGGAAGAGAAAAAGACGGGAACTTACATCTAAAGCAAACGAAAAGCAGCATGAGGTGTTCTCCTCTCCCCGCGAGAACCTATCCAAAGCATGGTAGAGCTCGGCCAGTCCAGCCTCCCCCCATGCAAACTCGCTCACGGCGTCCAGATCAGTCAGCGAGCCAAGCAGAGGGAAGTGACAGGATGTGTCAGAAGTAGGAAACAGGGTCGCTGACAAAGCAAACCATATGAACCCCCGAGCCAAATGCTCTGCGCTCCATAGGCCCCTACCGAATACCCAAGCCCCTGGCATCGGTAATGTCAAAACCCAGCAGCTCCGACAACTGCCCCGGGGTGTAGCCATCCACCCACACAAGTGTGTTGCCCCAGAATTGCAACCCCGTAATCGCCGCAAAGTCAGTGGGAGTCACAGTCGCCTCCCCCCACCTGAAGTGGAACGTGTGGGTCGTATCCCACCAGTACTCACTCAGGGCAACGTGCAAGACCCTCGCCCTCTGCGTCGAAGCCACCACGGCTACTGCGCTGATGAATCCAGCCAAATCGGAGTCAACCACAAACTGCTGTGGACTCCTCTCTCCGTCCCGAGCCTCGTCTGGGAGTATCTCCCACAGCGCTCTAACTGTCTCGAAGGCTCCCATGCTCTTCAAGTTGCGAACGTCAACCGGCCCTTGCCCCACGCATGTCGAAATGATAAAACACATATATAGTTCCTTTTTCCTAAAATATGTCCATCCCAGTTGGAATATTAACGGTCTAAAATCCCTCAAAGGTCAAAACATTTCGAAAACTCCGTCGAATTCGGAAATTTCAAAACATCTCGAAAACCCCGTCGAATTTGGAAATTTCAAAATATTTCGAAAACTCCGTCGAATTCGGAACTTTCAAAACATTTTGAAAACTCCGTCGAATTCGGAACTTTCAAAACATCTCGAAAAATCCGTCGGATTCAGAACTTTCAAAACATTTCGAAAACTCCGTCGAATTCGGAACTTTTAAAGCATCTCGAAAACTCCGTCGAATTCGGAACTTTCAATCATTTCGAACATTTCAAAAAATTACTCCATCCCAAATTAAACTTACTTTAATTTCGAAAAACACCTCTAGGCATGGAATTTTGCAACCAAAATTTTTATGTCATCTACCCATAACGTCAACTGAACTACACTCTAGTCAATTTCGACAAAGACACATAGCAAAGTCAAAAGCCCCAATTCGGGCACCAAGAACCCTATCTCATTTCTAGTCAAACTCCTAAAATTTAAAGGATGCACATTCTTAAAATTAACGGAATTTAGAGGAAGTTTACCTGTCTTTCGATCCCTCCCTTGGATTAGTGAGTGTCCCGAGCCGGATAAAACTCCGTTAGATCCACGGGAAGAGCGGTGGTTCGAATGGTCCTCACCAACCTTGTTCTTTCGTTGTCGGTCCTCCTATGGCGAGCCATTGGTCCCAAACCGGCATCCAAGATGATTTTCCCTCGAAAATTTGAACAAAACTCGCGAAATGGGGAAGAATTTTCCTCTCTTTTTCTCTCTTCCTCGCCTGAAAAAAATGGGGAAATGGTACCAGTTTGCGTCGGCTGTCTTTGATTTGAACTGGTCAAATCGGTCTTAGTCCCAGGACTCTTTGCGTAAAAAGATTCCTTACCAATTTGGCCCCTCAGCTTCCCACAATTTCAATTTTACCCCTTTTGGCCCCCAAAAGCGTAAAATTTCCCCAAGTTAGACCTTTCTAACACCCCCTCCCCCGAGGTCAAGTCCCGTTAGTTTCGCTAACATCCCGTCTCCAGACGTTAAATTTTCAGTTAGTTCTCACTAATGCTTCGTCTCCAGACGTTAAATTTCAAACCGACTTCGGACATTAAATCACAACTCCGTCTCCAGATGTTAAATTTTCAGTTAGTTTTCACTAACTCTTCGTCTCCAGACGTTAAATCTCAAATCGGCGTTTGACGTTCAAACGCTCATTTCCGTCCCACATCGACGTTTGACATTCAAACGCTCAGTCCCGTCTTCGGACGTTAAATCACATTTTCGTCTCTAGACGTTAAATTTTTAGTTAGTTTTCACTAACGTTTCGTCTCCAGACGTTAAATTTTCAGTTAGTTTTCACTAACGCTTCGTCTCCAGACGTTAAATCTCAAATCGGCGTTTGACATTCAAACGCTCATTTTTGCCCCACATCGACGTTTGACATTCAAACGTTCAGTCCCGTCTTCGGACGTTAAATCACATTTTCGTCTCCAGACGTTAAATTTTCAGTTAGTTTTCACTAACACTTCGTCTCCAGACTTTAAGTCTCAAATCGGCGTTTGACGTTCAAACGCTCATTTCCGCCCCACACCGACGTTTGACATTCAAACGCTCAGTCCCGTCTTTGGACATTAAATCACAATTCCGTCTCCCGATGTCAAAATTCCCATTGGTTTTCACCAACATTCACTTCCCCGGCCGCCAGTCGTAAGCCCGATCATCCCATCTCAGCGGCCACCAAGGTAAGCCCGCACAACAATACCTCTTCGTCCATCCTCGTAAGTACGAATACCTTTTCACTCTAGCAAGTGAATATTCACTTCCCCGGCCGCCAGTCGTAAGCCCGATCATCCCATCTCAGCGGCCACCAAGGTAAGCCCGCACAACAATCCCTCTTCGGCCATCATTGTGAGCCCGGACATTCCTCCCCAGCCGGATCCCAAGACCATCCATCTAAGAAGAAACGTCAATCAATCCCCTCAGTTCCTAACTGTCTTTGTTAGAACTCTGGACTCTTTTTCCCAGCAATGTGTTAGTCTTTCCCAAGACCACATCCCGTTCCTAACCCCGTCGTTAGAACGTCAATCCTTCCATGTTGTTATAACATCCATTTGATGCGACCGTCCCCGTCATTTCCACCCTACCCCCAGCAGATAAAACCTGGCCGTCATCATAAGTCCAGCACCCAAGGCACAAACTCCTTACAAAATCAATCTTAAGGCACGAACGCCTTCATCTCAGGACAAACGCATCCTCGTAATCTCGGTCTGAGGCGCCACACGCCCTCGAAAGTTCAAGTAACTCCGGTCTGAGGCGCCACAAGCCCTCGAAAGTTTCAGTAACCCCAGTCTGAGGCGCCACACGCCCTCAAAAGTTTCAGTAATTCCGGTCTGAGGCGCCACACGCCCTCGTAAGTTTTAGCAACTTCGGTCTGAGGCGCCACATGCCCTCAAAAGTTTCAGTAATCTCGGTCTGAGGTGCCACACGCCCTCGTAAGTTTCAGTAACCCCGGTCTGAGGCGCCACACGCCATCAAAAGTTTCAGTAATCCCTGTTTGAGGTGCCACACACCCTCGAATGTTTCAGCAATCTCGATCTGAGGTGCCACACGCCCTCGTATGTTTCGGTAATCTCGGTCTGAGGCGCCACACGCCCTCGAAGGTTTCAGAAATCCCAGGTTCAGACGCCTCACAATAGTCTTCATTCAGGTTCAGACACCTCACAATGGTCTCACTTAGGTTCAGACGCCTCACAATAGTCTTCATTCAGGTTCAGACGCCTCACAACAGTCTTGCTTAGGTCAAGGTCCCCACGCGCGACTCCTTGCACCTACGAACTACGATCGGCTTGATTCCCGCTCGAGATACGTAGGAATTCTTTTGCTAAGGGTCCAGCCAGCTGACCGCCCAGGTCTTTCAAAGTAAGGCATCCCCTGATTTGGATCCTTATCTTTTTCAACGACCCCACATCCTTCGGAAGTGACGTCGCTGAGGGGCTAACTGTAAGTACCCAAATCCGGATCGCCAAAATCTGTTAGAAGTTAACCGAAATCCATTAACTGGCCCGCTCCAGGTTAATCGGAACCCGTTAAGCTCCCCGTTCTCAGGCCAGCGAGACATCCCGGGACTGCCCCGTGCATTCCAACGTCGAAGAGTACTCAACACACGTCGTCGCACGTTAAAGTACAGCTTCTCCTGAAAAATGCACTTTTCGGCACTTTCCGGGGGCATTTCAGACCTTTTTCGGACAGTTATTTAAAAAAACAGACAAAACCGGGAATAATGGCACGAAAAACCATGCCCTGGTGAGTCACAGGGGCACGTGGCACGCATGCCACAGCCCTCCGATCAACATCAATCCGATTTCAGTGTGAAAAGACCAAAATACCCCTGGGATGCAGTCCCAGTCCCAGTCCGTCCGGACTCTTTTGCAGGCAAAACAGAAATGCCAGCAAGTCCCTCCAATTTCAAAAATACCACAAAACCCCCTGGAATTCAGGTTAAGTCCGTCTGGACTCTTTTGCAATTTTACCCTATAAATACATAGGGATGTCAACATTTTAAAAAGAGAAAAAAACATAACACATTTCACCCACAGCCACGGCCCAAACTAGTTTCTCCCTCTCCCGAGCCCTGTTTCGCCTCGATTCGCGTGAAAACTTCGTATTTAAACCAAATACAAGCCAAACCACCTCGAAACACCGTTCGAAATACTAAATCGTATCCCGTATACGCCTCCCGAGCCAAAAGAGTCAACCCCTAGCCATAGGTAACACTCTTTCTCCCTAAATACTCGTTCTGTCTCGGTTTACGCGCCAGTCGCTACAACCGTTTCGGTCGAACGTTGTTGAAATGTAGAGGTCACCGTCAACGGGGCCCGATACGTTTTAGTCCCTGATCCTCTTCTCTTCCCGTAAGAGAAGTAATTTCTCTTCCCGTAAGAGAAGTAATCTCGGGTTAAAATGGTGTTCCGGCCCCGTTCCTTTACTTTTCATGTCATTTACAATTCCGAATCGTTTGATCCGTTGAACGTCATTTACTTTACGCAACTTTACAGTCCAAACCGTTTGGTTCGTGATAGTCATTTAACAGTCCGAATCGTTTGATCCGTTGAATGCTATTTACTTAACGCACTTTTAAAATCCGGGGTCGTTTGATTCCGTCGATACCGCACTTTAAATACTGTCATTTACAAGTCTGAACCATTTGGCTCGTGATAGTATTTACTTATCAAAGTTCGAGTCGCAAAACGATTCGTTGATCGCATATCATTTAATGCTTTTTTCCCGTAAAATCGCTAACAATGTAATGTCCGGTTCAAAACCGGAGTTCGACATTCGAACTCTCTTTCAAAAACGCGCGAAATGACGTTTGGCATCCAAACGATCATCTTCAAACTCAAAACCCGACATTTGACATTCAAATATCATTTAATGCTTTTTTCCCGTTAAATTGCTAACAATGAAATGCCCGATTCAAAATCGGAGTTTGACACTTAAGTTAAAAAATCAAAATCATCACTCGTGTCACTTTTCCTAAAAAAACTCCAAAACCGACGTTTGTCATTCAAACGCTCGCCTTTTCCAAAAAGAATCACATAATCAACGTTTGACATTCAAACCAAGATTAACCTTGTCATTCAAGCCCCCATTTTCAAAATGCAAACACACACACACACACACATTTTTGAGAAAGGTAGAAAGACTCGTCATACGAGACGTTTCGGGTGATCTCAAAATACTCTTCCCGAAACTTAACGTAACCTCCGAACCTAAAAATCTCTGGTACTCAAAAAGCCTTTTCCTCATTTTTGCTACCAATAAAAATGACAACCCTTTTCAAAGCCTTTTCCAAAGTTTTTGCTACCAATAAAAACGACACCATTTTCACAAAAGCCGTTTTTCAACGTTTGGGCTCAAAATACAAAATCGCGTGGCGACTTCTCTCCTTCCCGAAAGCGAGGTCTTAAACACCAACCAACCCCGCGAAAGACAACCGCGCTTCGCCCCCCGCCGCGAATCCCGGGTAATTTCACCCATGTTGTATTATGTTTCGAAAATACAACATCAAGTAAGGCCATAATACTGCATTTTGGAGGTCACCGGTGACCGGAGTCCAAAGCCCATGGACCGGCGACCAGATTCATACCTCCGGCGACCGGATTCCGGCAATCAGCGGCCGGATTCCGGCCAAAATTGCCGGATTCCGGTGAAAATTGACCGGAATCCGGCATGAGGCGATAGCAGACGGCGGCGGCGGAGCTGGGCTGTGGCAGAGGCGGTAGTGCGGATGCAGTATTATGATTTTAAACTACTGCATAACTAAATGTTGTATTATACATAATACAACATGAGAACTTATGGGGCATTTTGATACAATGAGGAACTTATTGGAAAGTGATTTGTTCCAAAAGAAACTTATGAGGCAAATTCCCTTTTTTGTTTTTATGCAAATCTAATGAACATTACTATAATAGAAGAAATTTCCTCTCTACACTCCATGATATGAGGAATAATACCATTAATCAATTCCTAAACAATCAAGACATCCTTGAGAAATAGAAATTCAATGGATAATCTTTCTTGAATAAGCAAAATCTTGGTTTTTATCCATATGCCTTATCAAAGTATCAACCGCCTTAAAAAAGTATGTCCGAAGAGTAACAAACAAACAAAAAGCAATGGAAAGTGGCTAAAACATATCTTTAGTAAGCACACACCATAGGTACAACCAACCAAGACAAATGTCTCCACTTTTAAAATGTTCCCTTGTCTATATACTCCCTCCGTCCCGGAACTTGGTTCACAAACACTGTTTGCACTGGTTTTAAGGAGGGAGTATTATATTGAAAGTGTTGTGAGTGTGAAAATAAAATAGGAGAGAGAATGAGTGGAGAGAATAGTAAATTATAATGGTGTTGTGAGTATTAAAATAATGTAGGAGAGAGAATGAGTGGAGGGAATAGTAAAGATTCCTTTCCATTTTAGGTAAGTTTTAAATGTGTGAAATAAGTTTTGGGACGCCCAAAAGGGAAAGTGTGAAGATTGTTCCGGGACGGAGGGAGTATAAATTAAAGGATGGACATAGTCTGTATATAAATTAACAGAGGTTACTAATATGTCATACCTCAAAATCACAAAAGGTAAATAGTTGTCAGAAAATAGCAAAGCATATTATCATTTCCAAAACCATAAAGCCTCTTACAACTTTTCCTTCACCACTCTCTGAAGCAGCATACTCGAATCTAAAATCAGGAGTTGGAAACTAGCTATGATCGCACAACACTCGTGAGAAGGAAAATCAAATTTTGAACTTCCCTTGTAATCAAAGATCCACCTTTTCCATTTCGTATGTACTCTGTAAAGTCCAACATGAAGCAGGACAACCTAATTCAACATCTTGAATTAGAAAATACTCCCTCCGTCCCATAGAACATTACACATTTACTATTGAGAACGGAAAATAAGGAATAATGTTATTAAAGTAGGTGTTGTGAGTGGGAGGAGAGAGAATGAGTGGAGAGAATAGTAAATTATAATGGTGTTGTGAGTATTAAAATAATGTAGGAGAGAGAATGAGTGGAGAGAATAGTGATTTAAGGTTTCCTTTTTAGGAAAGTGGGACTTTAAAGAGGGACGCCCAAAATAGCAAAAGAGGTAATGTTCTATGGGACGGAGGGAGTATATTGTAAAACATATTTTTGATCTCCTCTTCTGAATTTAAGCATTAATCAAAAATTTGATTTCTCATTTATCTAAAGGGTACGTGACAACACACAAATCTTTATATTAAATATATGAGAAATTGATTTCTCATATATTTAAAGGTTATTCGACAACAAATTCATCTTTAAATTTATACATTTGAGAAATTGAGTATCAATTGTAAAAAAATAAGAGATGAATTTATCGGTTTTTATACTCAATTATGAATAAATGAGAAATGAACACTGCAAGAAAAACAGCAGTTACCGACGGAAAAATCCGTTACTAAATGTCAAAAATCCGTCACTAAATTGATTTAGCGACGGATTCCCGACGGAAAAATTCCGTTGGTAAAACGCTCGTCGGTAAATCTTTCGACGGATTACCGACGGATCTCAATCAGCTTTAGCGACGAATTTTTCTGTCGCTATTGTTTTAAAATCCGTTGGTAATTTGGTAAAATAAACGACCAATTTAAAACATTATGTCGACGGATTAGCGACGGAAAATTTCGTCGCTATTTAAATGGTCATTTTATTTTTTGGATCAATTTAGTGACGGATTATCGACAGATCATTCTGTTGCTATAATTAATTAAAAAAAATCAATATTTTTTTTATATGCCAAATTATTGAGGGCTTTCCCGACGAATATTTCCGTCGCTAAATTTGCATTTTATATTAACAATATTATATATAAAAATTTAAAAATATATATTAATATTATATACATATATATATATATATATATATATATATTTTTATTTTCAAATCAATCCCTCAATTTTTTTTATTCTCAAATCAATCCCTCAATTATTTTTATTTTCAAATCAGTCCCTTAACGTTTTTTATTCTCAAATCAGTCACTTAACTTTTTTTATATTCAAATCATCCTTACATTTTTCAAAAGTTACACTTTGCTCCACCACCATCCACCACCATCCACAACCAACACAAATCAAACAATAGTTTGTACAAATCGAAATAAAACACAAAAATACGTTAAAATGAACAAATAAAATATATTCACAAAATACGTTAAAATGAACAAATAAAATATACCCTATAGGGTATACCCTATACCCTATACCCTATAGGGTATACCCTATACCCTATTCCTATACCCTAGGGTATAGAAAAATAGGGTATATGATATACCCTATACCCTATAGGATTTAGGGTATAGGGTATACCATATACCCTATAGGGTATACCCTATAGGGTATAGGGTATACCCTATAGGATATACCCTATTCCCTATACGCTATAGGATATACCCTATAGGATATACCCTATACCCTATGCCCTATACCCTATAGGGTATAACCTATAGGGTATAGAGTATACCCTATACCCTATAGGGTTTACCCTATACCCTATTGGGTATACCCTATACCCTATAGGGTATATCCTATACACTATACCATATACCCTATACCCTATAGGGTATAGGGTATAGGGTATACCCTATAGGATATAGGGTATACCCTATAGGATATACCCTATAGGATATTGGGTATACCCAATAGGGTATAGGGTATATCCTATTGGGTATACCCTATACCCTATAGGGTATATCCTATACACTATACCCTATACCCTATACCCTATAGGGTATAGGGTATACCCTATAGGATATACTCCCTCCGTCCCAGCGAAAGAGTCGGTAAATTTGTCCGACACGCAAAATAAGAAATGTGATGTAGGAAAGAGAAAAAGTTTAAATGTTGTGAGTATGAAAAATTAAATAGGAGAGAGAATGAGTGGGAGGTGATGTAAGAAAGATAATGTTGTGAGTGTAAAAGTAAAGTAGGAGAGAGAATGAGTGGAGAGAATAGTGATTTAAGGTTTCCTTTTTGGGAAAGTGGCTTTTTAAATGGGACGCCCAAAAAGGAAATAAATGGCTCTTTCGCTGGGACGGAGGGAGTAGGGTATACCCTATAGGATATACCCTATAGGGTATAGGGTATACCCAATAGGATATACCCTATACCCTATTGGGTATACCCTATAGGGTATATCCAATAGGGTATAGAATATAGGGTATACCCTATAGGGTATAGGGTATAGGGTATACCCTATAGGGTATAGGGTATAGGGTATACCCTATAGGGTATACCCAATAGGGTATACCCTATAGGGTATATCTAAATAAGTATTTTGGACATTTTTTAGTACTGAAGTTTTTTTTTTCAAAAAGTTATATAAAGATAGTTAGAAAATAAATAAACAAATGAAAGTATAATAAAGAAATCAGGGACGGTTAAAATTCTTTAATTTTTATTTATAAATGTATAGTTTTTTTGTTATTTTTTATGAATATAAATAAATATTTTGGACATTTTTCAGTATTGAAGTTTTTTTCAAAAAGTTATATAAAAATAGTTAGAAAAAAAATAAACAAATGAAAGTATAATAAAGAAATCAGGGTCGGATAAAATTCTTTAATTTTTATTTATAAATGTATGTTTTTTATATTTTTTATGAGTATAAATAAATATTTTGGACACTTTTTAGTATTGAAGTTTTTTTTCAAAAAGTTATATAAAAAAGTTAGAAAAAAAATAACAAATGAAAGTGTAATAAAGAAATCAGGGACGGTTAAAATTCTTTAATTTTTATTTATAAATGTATAGTTTTTTTTATTTTTTATGAATATAAATAAATATTTTGGATATTTTTTGTATTGAAGTTTTTTTAAAAAAGTTACAAAAATAAATTACCGACGGATTATAATCCGTTGGTAATTAAATCCGTCACTAACCTAAAATATAAATTTAATAATTATTTTAAATAATTTAGCAACGACTCAAATCCTTCGGTAATAATATGTAATTAATTTACCGACGTATTTTAATCCGTCGGTAATTAAATCCGTCACTAATCCGTCACTAACCTAAAATATAAATTTAATAATTATTTTAAATAATTTAGCAACGACTCAAATCCGTCGGTAATAATATGTAATTAATTTACCGACGGATTTTAATCCGTCGGTAATTAAATCCGTCACTAATCCGTCACTAACCTAAAATATAATTTTAATAATTATTTTAAATAATTTAGCAACGACTCAAATCCGTCGGTAATAACATGTAATTAATTTACCGACGAATTTTAATCCGTCGGTAATTAAATCCGTCACTAATCCGTCACTAACCTAAAATATAAATATAATAATTATTTTAAATAATTTAGCAACGACTCAAATCCGTCGGTAAAAATATCTGTCGCCATTCCGTCATAAATTCATCGGTAAAAAGTGCGCAATTTTTTGGTGCCAAAATGGTGACGGATTAGAGACAGAATGGAATCCGTCGACATATCCGTCACTAAATCCGTCGGTAATCTCGTCCTAATTTCGATTTTTATTTTTCACCCTAGGTCGTTGCTATTTCAAACTCATCAATCGACCTATAAGAGATAATTCAGAGTGCTTCTCACACCCAGGCCACAACTGGTTTTTAGAAGCTTCCAACATATCATAGAACTTTTTAGCCTGGGAATTTGGTGGCTCTTCGACGTCATCATCAACATTAAAATCAGGGCCAGCTGCATCTAAAACCATAGTGGTATAAGCGTCAGGTACAACTTCATCAATAGACGATGACACCCCGACTTCAATACTTTGATTCTCAGTAGGGTTTATATTTGTTTCCCCTTGGAATGTCCAAACATAATAATTTGGAACAAACCCATGTTTCACCAAGTGAAACTTCACCATTTCCACATCAAGAAATCTTCTATTTTGACACTTTTCTAGCTTACATGGGCACTTAATTCTATCCCCATTCTTCCATCCTGTCTGATTAATTGCATATTCAACAAAAGTCTCTACTCCTTCAACAAAAGAGTTTGTTAAAAATCCATTCTCAAATCGTTTGTACATCCAACTACGATCGAGGTTCATTTTTAATTCCTATATTCATAAAAGAGCGCACGAAAACAACAAAATTAGAGTTAACAGGGAGATAGATAAATACACTACCAGTAAACAGAGCAATTGAAACATATACTCCCTCCGTCCCGCTAATATTAGCACACTTTCCTTTTTGGGCGTCCCGCTAATATCCGCACACTCCCAAAAAGGAAACTTTATATTAATAAAATATTCACCCAACCCCACTCATTCTCTCTCCTACATTATTTTAATACTCACAACACCATTATAATTTATTACACCCTCCACTCATTCTCTCTCCACTCATTCTTTTACACTCACAACATTTTATTAAAATATCATATTCCTTAATTCCCGCGCAAACGGAGGGAGTATATCTTTAGCTAATAAATTGCAACACAATAAGCAAATCAATAACGGATATATCTTTTCCTAAATTTGTAAATTCCAAACAATTAACAAATCTGGGGTTTTAGGATTAGAGATTCAACTTCTAATTTAATTGAAATCACAGGAACCAGAATACCTTATTTGGAAGAGAGGCCGGAGAAGAGCAAGAGAGAGAACGAATGGTGCGAAATCTGTTGGAACCAAGGTATTAGCCAACTGGAACCACGGTATTAGCCACGGTATTAGACGAAGGGAGGGAGTTCGATACATGAGATGATGACCGTCGCCGGTCGGAGGACGAAGGAGTGAACTCGTCGCCGGCTACTCTTCATAAGCCAGCGCCCTAACCTAACGTCGATTGAAGAGGTCGATTGAAGAGAGAGATGGCACGGGCAGAGAGAAAACGACAAAGAGGGGAAACTATTGGGGAATACGGTAGGTTTTGAGAGAGAGGGGTTTTTGATTTTTTCCAACAATTGGGTGGAGGCGGGAAGTGAATATGAGGCGCCTATTTTCCAAAAACACTTTTTTTTTTGCATCAATTATTTTTTAATTAAAAATCTATTATACTATCATTATCATTTTAAGTAACACAATTTAATGTTTAAAATTAAAATTAAAAAAATGAGTGTAATAAGTGGGAAGTTAATTCTGAATTTTTTTTAGCAATGAGTGGGTAGTTTTTTTTTTTTTTAATGAGTAGGAAGTTAAAAACAGTTTTGGGGAAAATGACTCGGACCATCGGATCAATTTGTGAGATTCAATCTCAGCCGCTCTTTGTCTCGGCGGTTACCCTCATTCTCTATTGTAATATAGATTTCTAAACAAAATTTATATATAACTTTTATTTATTCAAAATAAATATTAAAAAATTAAAAAATATATATATACTATTGTCCGTCCCACTTTTATTATATACTTTTATTTCTTTAAAAAATCTTAATTTTTATAAAAAAAAACATCACTACTAACTAGAGCCATCAATTTGGTAGTAGTGGTAGTAGTAGGGGTAGTAGCGGTAGTAGTGATAGTAGTGGTGTAAGTGGTAGTAGTGTTAGTTGTAGGGGTAGTAGCGGTAGTAGTGGTGGTAGTGGAAGTAGTGTTAGTAATAGGGATAGTAGCGGTAGTAGTGATAGTAGTGGTGGTAGTGGTAGTAGTGTTAGTAGTAGGGGAAGTAGCGGTAGTAGTGGTGGTAGTGGTAGTAGTGTTAGTAGTAGGGGTAGTAGCGATAGTAGTGGTAGTAGTGATAGTAATGGTGGTAGTGGTAGTAATGGTGGTAGTGGTAGTAATGGTGGTATTAGTAGTAGTGGTAGTGGTAGTGGTGGCGTTGGTGGTGGTAGTGGTAGTGGTGGTGGTGGTGGTGGTGGTAGTAGTGGTGGTGGTAGTAGTGGTGGTGGTGATGGTAGTAGTGGTAGTAGTGGTAGTGGTAGGAGTGGTAGTAGTGGTAGTAGTGGTGGTAGTAGCAGTGGTGATAGTGGTAGTGGTGGTGTTGGTGGCGGTAGTGGTGGTGGTGTAGGTACGTGGTGGTAGTAATGGTAGTGGTAGTAGTGGTGGTAATGGTAGTAGTGGTGGTAGTGTTAGTGGTGGTGGTGGTAGTAGTGGTAGTAGTGGTGGTAGTAGTAGTGGTGGTGGTGCATGAGGGTAGTGATGGTAGTAGTGGTGGTAGTGGTAGTAGCAGTAGTAGTGGTAGTAGTGGTAGTAGTGGTGGTTGTGGTAGTGGTACTAGTAGTAGTAGTGGTGGTAGTGGTACTGATACTAGTAGTAGTAGTAGTGGTGGTGGTGGTGATGGTAGTGATGGTAGTAGTGGTAGTAATAGTGATAGTAGTAGCGGTAGGAGCGATAGTAGGGGTGGTAGTAGTAGTAGTGGTAGTGGTGGTAGTGGTAGTAGTGGTGGTAGTGATAGTGGCAGTAGTGGAGGTGGTGGTAACAATATGTAATTGATTTACCCAGGGCCGGCCCTGTTGCAAATGAGGCCCTAGGCCAAGTTTTTAGTAGTCCTTCATTACAAAGCCCAAATAAAAAATAATTGGGTAAAAATATCAAAAGTGACAAAGCCATGGTTTGATCCCTAGTGGCTTGGCAACTTTGAGGAGGCTTTTAACCACTAGGAGTAGTACTGTTTTGTTATATTTTGTGGCCCTAATTATACTAGTATTTTTGGTGGCCCTAGGCTGAAGCCTCACATGTCTTGCATCAAGGCCGGACCTGGATTTACCGACGGATTTTAATCTGTCGGTAATCAAATCCGTCACTAATCCGTCGCTAACCTAAAATATAAATTTAACAATTATTTTAAATAATTTAGCAACGACTCAAATTCGTCGATAATAATATGTAATTGATTTACCGACGGATTTTAATCCGTCGGTAATCAAATTCGTCACTAATCCGTCGCTAACCTAAAATATAAATTTAATAATTATTTTAAATAATTTATTGACGAATTTTAATCCGTCGGTAATTAATTTCGTCACTAATCCGCCGCTAACCTAAAATATAAATTTAATGATTATTTTAAATAATTTAGCAATGACTCAAATCCGTCGCTAATAATATGTAATTAATTTACCGACGGATTTTAATCCGTCGGTAATTAAATCCGTCACTAATCCCTCGCTAACCTAAAATATAAATTTAATATTTATTTTAAATAATTTAGCAACGACTCAAATCCGTCAGTAAAAATATCCGTCGCCATTCCGTCACAAATTCGTCGATAAAAAAGTGCGCAAATTTTGGTGCCAAAATGGTGACGGATTAGAGACGAAATGGAATCCGTCGGCATATCCGTCACTAAATTCGTCGGTAATCTCGTCCTAATTTCGTTTTTTGTTTTTCACCCCAGGTCGTTGCTATTTCGTCGCTAATCCGTTGGTATTAGTGACGTATTTATTTCCGTCACTAATTTTCGTCGGTATCTGTCAGTTTTCTTGTAGTGTTTCAGATTATTTTTTCGATTTTAGATTTTGAGATATTGCATTTTAAATTTTTGAGGGGAAAACAATTTATTATAATTGTGAAATCACATAAATGTGAAATCATATAACTGTAAAATTACACAACTGTGAAAAATAGAGAGACAAGGGTAAAATGGTTCAGGAACTTATTGGCGAGATTTGAAAATGTTAGTCCTTAAAGGTAGTATTTATTTAACTAAATGACTTATTGGTCAAAGCCTCCTATATAAAAAAAAAAACTATACAATAGTAAGCCTATTAGAAAAGTAACTAATATAAGATCTAATAGAATCTTTAATCATAAAATATATATACAAATATTTTGCTTATATGTTCCCGTAAGATGGACAATTCTTTCAAAAGTCCAATGTTGAAGAGTGATAAAATGATTCGGGCTCTAGCAAGCGGGTGGAGTTTGTGAAAATGTATTTGTTTGAATGGGTTTCGGCTAAGGGTGGTTGAGCCGAGGGTGGTGGTGGTTTAGAAGGGTAGAGTTTTGATGGTGGGTAGCAGAATCAAGTTGTGGTGTTAGGGTTTTCGTCTTTGTGACCAAAGAAGGTCAATGGTGGGGCGAGGCAGGTTGTGTAACAGGTTGGTGAGCAGTTGTTTGAAAAGATTGTTGATCATGTGGTATGGAGGACATAAGATGCCAAGGCTGGTGTTAATCGATGGGTTTCGGCATATGACGAGGGTGGTATGATTTAAAAGGATGGATTTTTGATGGTGGGTGGTTATGCAGGAGAGCCGGATATATAATTGGGGTTTTGGATTTATAGAGCGTGAAGAAGGGTTTTCGACTTAAGGTTGTGCCGCGGGTAGAGAGTTGGAGGAGAGACTTTTGATGGTGGCAGAAGCAAGGGGTTTCGACAAGGAGGGTTTAATAGAATAGGATTGTGTTTTTGAGATAGAGTTAAAAAAGGAGGAGTTTCGGCCAAGAGATTGAGTCAAGGGTGGTGGTCTTTGTTGGACGAGAAGGAGGTTGGAGAACAAGAGGTTTCTACTAAGGGGTTGAGCCGATGGTGATGGTGATTTAGGAGTAGAGTTTTGATGTTGGGTGGCGAAGTTAGGGTTTCGGCAAAAGAGTGTGAAGCCGATGGTGGTGTCGGAGGTGGAGAGGCGAAAGTGGGTGGTGGTGTTTAAGGTAGGTTTTGGCTTAGGATTTTTATCGAGGGTGGTGAGATTTAGGAGGGTAGGGTTTTTTGATGGTGGATGTCAGAAGCGTGTGGTGTTGACAGGGTGGGCAAGCTTAGGGTTTTGCCGCATATTTTGACGGAGAAGGACCATTATGGCTCTAATATCATAATAGAATAAAGGATTTGTTATAGTGAGCCAATTCATAAATGGTAGAGAGAGAGAGAGAGAGAGAGAGAGAGAGAGAGAGAGAGTTGATATGAATGAATCAATTTTATTATTAACAAGAGTTACATATTTATACTAGAGGAGGAGTGCTTCCCAAATTATACATTAAATAAGAAAATTATACAATAGTAATCATTTTAGGAAAGTAACTAATACAATACAAGATCTAGTAAAATTTATAATAATAAAAAATATATATACAAATATATTCCTTATAACTTTTAACTTTTACAATGATATAACTATATTACAAATATTTACTAAATTAAAAATGTAACATTTATTTCGGGGGGATGAATAGAAAAGAAAACACATGAATATATATATTATGGGATGAATGATGTATGTAATTGTTCATGCAAACTTTTTTAGCCGAACTTGGTTGGCAGTATAAGGATAATAACAAAAAAAATTATGTCAAAATTTTACAAAAAATGCATTTTTTCTTAAGCTTAGAAAAAATGTGTTTTGTTTCCCTCGCTAGTGTCAGTGCCAGTGTAACAAAGTGCCAGTGCATGTGTAACAAAGTGCTGGTAAAAAAGTGTCAGTGTAAAAAATGTCAGTGTTAGTATAACAAAGTGCCAGTGTTAGTGTAACAAAGTGCCAGTGTAAAAATGTAAAAAAGTGCCAGTGCATGTATATTAAGTGCTAGTGTAAAAAAGTGTCAGTGTTAGTGTAACAAAGTGACAGTATAAAAAGTGTCAATGTTAGTGTTATTAAGTGCCAGTGTAAAAATAATTTTTCATAAGCTTAAAAAAATACGTTTTTTGTAAGAACAACTCAAAAATTATATATATTGTGTTACCTAATTTATAAAGATATTATATATCAATAGAGATTCAATTCTTGTATATTTTAGGAAGATAATATGTACTCCATCTTCCATCTATCCCATAGAACATTACCCTTTTTACTATTTTGGGCATCCCACTTTTCTAAAAAGGAAAAAAATTTTACTATTCTCTCCACTCATTCTCTCTCCTCCCACTCACAACACTTTTCAAATTTACTATTCTCTCCACTCATTCTCTCTCCTCCCACTCACAACACATACTTTAATAACATTATTTCTTATTTTCCGTTCTCAATAGTAAAGGGGTAAAGTTCTCCGAAACGGAGGGAGTATATCACAAATAGGAGATTAGCTCTCTCATTGTAACCCTATATTACCTCTCAAAATTATAATTGTAACCCAAGATTACCTCTCAAAATTAAAAAAAGGATAGTGCAACTCTATTTTTTGCACCAACTTTGAAGCAAAAGATAGTATGCACAAAATTTAAAGTTACGTTGGATCTCAATCATGCGCTCTAATGTTTTAAAAGTCGCTCGTCTTGGCCGCCTATGTCCGCCTAGACTCTAGGCGGCCATAAAACGCCCCGACTAACTCTAAATTCGCCTATAAACACCTTCAGTCAAACAGTTGTTGCCTAAGAGCCGACTAGTAGGGCTGGGCGCCACCTACAGTCGAGATCCGCCTTAATATTTTAATAAAATATTTGGTCCTAACACTAAAACAATGTTTCCAATACCAAATGTCGAGTCAAGGCTTAAGGCTTGATCATCCCCTTCCATCTTGCAGCCACATCAATATCGATATCAAGTCATTTCACCAAAATATTATAAATTATGTCTAAATTATCGTCTCTCGGCAAAGTGCTAATCCCGACCCGGACGATTTTAGATCCTTAGATTTGGAGTAACAAGCACGGAAATGGTCTTAGGGAGTAACTGATGGCTTGTCTCCATGCCTCGTACCAAGCTTCATTTAGTTAGATGAGAGATAAATGATCTTCAATCAATTGCATGTATTTTTAATTCGAAATCACGCAAAAATGGACAAAGCATATTATCCCAAAATTATGCACTTCAAATTTATTTAATTTCATACAACCATCAATTTTACGGACAAAATAAACCCTCCACTCTCTATCAATGAAAGAAATAGAAACAACACAGCCAAGTCATCACATAAAATCCAATAATAACTAGGTAAAATTCTTAAGCTGCATTTCCCTCAACCTTGCCTGTGAAAAGCACGAACATGAAGGCCGCCATCAATCTGCAGATTGATCATTGTTTTGTAATTGACAGGTTTTCGCGTATTCTCTAATTTAAACACGAATCTACTGAGTAATGCAGCAGAGAATATCTTCATCTGCCTGTACGCAAACTCTTTTCCTGGACAAATACGCGGTCCAGCCTGCATCCATGATAAGTAGAATAAATCAAAATGGAACCTTCCAACATCAAAGCCCTTTCAAATTTAAGAATTTTTAGTACCATAAGTACAAAAAATGCTTAATGATCTCAACATATTACACCATGAGTAGAAGTGTGAATTAGAACCGGTTGTTTCATGAGAAAGAGTTTAGTAACTTCTCCAAATTTTGAACATTTATTTTGTGACAATTTTTTTGGGAAAATGGACATTCATTTAGGGATGGAGAGAGTAACTTTTTATCTATTTTTTTTCTTTATAACAAACCTGAAAGGCTGAAAATTTGAAAGGGCTTTGATGTTGGAAGGTTCCATTTTCATCAAGCCATCTCTCTGGTCGAAAGTCCTCTGCATCATCGCCCCATATAAATTTCATTCGGCCCATTGCATATGGTTGGTAAACCACCATATCACCTTTCCTCACACTAAATCCATCAGGCAAAATCATCTGAAAAGCAAATTTTCGCATCCTGCAACAAAAGAAATTTACAATATATGTAACTATGTCGTCATAAAACTTAAATATGCATTTTTCCTTAATGTTATACTAATCAAGCTGGATATTGGTGATATGACCATAATTCATGATATAAATTTACCATATCTGAATCTATATTGTCATGAGATTATCTTATGTAGATTTCTTTAACGTCATTATCACGAAGGGGGTGTGTGTGCACCTCGGTGGGGTTTCACATTATCTGACATTTCACAAGATTTCTTTCAATGCCCCCTTGGGGCTGGAAACGAGACCACTTTCCGTATCTCAAGTTGGCTCAAATGAAAAAATGAAAAAAAATGAAATATAATGAAAAGAAATAGGGTTTAAGGCAACTAGGCCTTCATTACCACTGGGACTGTGGGATACAGCCGAAGAGTCTCGGTCAAAGCTGCATAGAGATATTGCATCTTTTCTAAAGCTTCCTCACTAATACCGCTTGCAAATTTACTATAATCTCCGATCTCCATTGTGGAAGTCGCTTCTTTAATTTCTAGTGCAACCCTTCCCTCTATGGAAGGATGCTTACACATCATGTAGATGAACTATGAAAGAACAGCAGCAGAAGTATCCTTCCCAGCCATTATGAAATTCAAGGTTATATCTCGTAAATACTTTGGGTTTGTCTCATTCATATTGAGAAACCTTGACAAAATGTCGTCTTTCTTGATCTGCAATCACGAGAAAGGCCTCATCATAATTATTTTGACAAGAAGCGGGCAATTTAATCTTGAAATAAAACTAGGAAAGTGAGTTGCTTACGGAGTGATTATCTTGTGAGACATGAATCTGCTCACGCTTGCTTTGGATTAGCTTGTACACAAAAGCATCAATAACTTTGATATTTTTCTTAATTATAGCTTCTGATCCGATATTCAGAATTTTCTTTATCTTCCAGAAGATGTCAACATAACGCCAAAGGATCATCGCGCTTGAATCATCAAACGCATTGCTGAATATTTTGCCTTCTTCACTTGATCCGCACATTGAATTTAGTTCAACTCCAAAAGCGACTTTGAAAATGGAATCCAAGGTTGACTTCATAAACAGGTCCTAAAATCCATAACCAACATTAATATTATGCTCTTCTTTATGCAATTTCTACTCCCTCTGTCCCAAGATATGTGCCACATTTGATTTTTTACTCATTTGTACCTTCTTTGTACCATTGTAAAATTGCACTACACCTCTACCCTTTTTAGAGACGCAAAATTTATTTTGGGAAATATGAATGAACGGAATATTATGTGATGGGCCGAGCCCAATACCTCGCTACGAGCTAGGGGCCCAACAGGCCCACCAAAGGACCAACTATGAAGGATCCGATCAAGACCTGGGTTATGGCCCGTCCAACAACGGATAGCGGTCGTCGCCATTGAGCGACCAAGCCCATCCAAGCGACGAGCCAATACACCCATGAGCAAAGGTTTGGGCTTTAGCCCGTCGATACGTCAGGAAGAGGTCGTCGCCAATGAGTTATGACCCACCTAACGATGAGCCTTCCCACCACGCAAAACTGATCTCACCCAAGAGTGAGCGTCGTCACTGAACGACCAACTCTCTCTGATTGCTTGCTTGTCGAGTCATCTCTCAAGAAGACGACCTAATTGGACGCACAGCTCCAGGTCGTCCCTTCAATTAAGCTTCCTCAACAAGCTTGATTAATTAGCTAATTTGGGATAATGTGAAACCTACTATAGTGCCTTGTTACACGTGCAATCATGTAACCAATAATAACACCAAAAGGTGTGCAGGTTGACTTTCCCTTATAAGGCAAGCTGCTTATCAATGTCAGGCGCTGCAGTGTCCTTACATAGACGGACTGGGCCCCGCCGTGACACGTGTACGCCTAGGAGACAGCGCTGATCCAACGGTTGGCATCAATCCAATCTAACGGTTCAGATGAAAACCCTAATATCACTACATCCACTATAAATATGAGAACAAAAGATGGATAAAAGGTAATGCTTTACTGCATATTTACGTATTCACATACTCTCCATATTATTTACACCACTTTCCAAATCCATCAACCGATTCTCACGCCAGGAGGAGGCTTGGGAAGACCCCGGCGCGGTTTCACGGTTGTTTTGTGGTGTTGTGCGAGATCACGAAGCTAGCTCAATCTTTTCTTGGACACGATAATCGAGCCCAACACACATTCTGCGTGATCGGATTGGTTCCATTGCCGGAATCGTTTGTCGCTGATCTTCAATAATGTAAACACGGCCAGGAAAAATCTGGAAAAATGGTGTCAGATGGTCACACGGCAAGCAAATCCACCGGAGACCAAGATATACCTCCTCCTCCTCCTCCGCAAGGCCAACAACAAAATCCTAGACCACCCTCTCCACCTAGGAACCCTAATTTAAGGGTTACCAGGTCACAAGGGGTGGTTGATGACACAGGCCTTCAAACAGCTAGAAGGAGGGAGAAGAGACCAGCTCAAGATAGGCAGCGACGACCTCCACTGGAAAGGAGACCTGAGGTAGCTACTGAACGCCGTGTGGGAGGCCCATCCAACCCACACCTCGACAGAGCTGCTTTCCTCGTCGAAAGATCAAATGCCCTTCGAGAATTCCTGCAAATCCAGAATGAACTCATCCAGATGGCAGCGCCCTAAGCCCCACAGGCGTCCCACCATACTGTCTCGTCTGGAAGAAGAAGGAACCGGAGGAGAGAAGGTCGTCGAGATGACGTCGTAACTGGGGAAGAACGGTTGGTGCCCCAGATTGATCTTAGAGATCATATCAATCAACGTCGTAGTGAAGGAGTGCCATCTCAGCAACGACGAGATGAAGGAGAGGCTCGTAGAGTATTGGCAGTCGAAAATCCAGAAAATCAGAACCAAGTTATTCAAGGTCGTCTAATGACTCCTTCTTTGAGAAACGAACGGGCACCGAGCTATAGGGAGAGAACCCGAACTCCCCCTCGTCGCGAACGAGAGCTATCCAGATCTTACAGATCATCTCCGCCGCCGAGCTTTAGAGGGGAGAGATCCATCTCACGACGACTCGCTCCCACAGAGAGACAACGGTCTAATACCGTTGCCCGGGGGCCTCGTCAAGATAGGATCCCCCCAGCCGGCCCAGCAGGAGAAGTTGACATGAGAGAATTCTTGAGACTCAAGCGTCAGGTGGAAGAGCTGACGAACAAAAGAAACAATATGGATAGCGACGACTCTGAAGACGATGGTGGTACCATGAACCCCTTGGCCCCATGGATGCTAGAGAAGGGACCGCCCGAACCTGGTTTTAAACTTCCCGATCTGAAACAATATGACGGCTCTACAAGCGCCATAGATCACATGCAACATCTTGAGGCCCAGATGTATGTGGTGGCCCGAGCCT
This sequence comes from Adenophora triphylla var. japonica, assembly GCA_022495995.1. Classification (NCBI taxonomy): domain Eukaryota; kingdom Viridiplantae; phylum Streptophyta; class Magnoliopsida; order Asterales; family Campanulaceae; genus Adenophora; species Adenophora triphylla. The sequence goes on from JAFEMH010002033.1 coordinate 93,982, forward strand.
CTGGACACGACGATGTCATGTGCAAGGCCCTTACTAGCACACTAACTGACGCTGCTTTACGATGGTTCAGAAGCCTTCCCAAGGGGAGCATCGAGTCGTGGAGACAAATGAGGAAAAAGTTTTTGGGAAGATTTGCAACGGCAGGAGATCGTCGCAAAACCGTCAACGACCTGAGCAACATCTCACAGGGGGCCAACGAAAGCTCTATGAGCTATTTCAAAAGATTTAAGAAGTTAGTTGACCAGATTGATGAGGACCTAACAGATAGGGAAATTATAAATTGCTTCAGGCACGGCGTTGTCTCTTCCACCCTGGACTACGAACTACAAGTCCATCCGGCCAAGTCTCGAAAGGATCTCTATGCCAAGGCGTACGCGGTGGCCGAGGCCGAGGAAAGAAAGCTACAAAGAGAAGGGAAGGCCGTTGATGAGGGCGAGACGGCCAATTCAAAAAAGGAGAAGACTGGAGATAAGGGAAAAGGCAAACAAGTGAAAGCCGAAAAGGTCCCAGAGTCGTACACTCCCCTAACGGTGTCGAGGGCTGAAATTTTAAGCAATGTGGACTTTGGCCCGGCGCCAAAGATGAACCCCAACGGGAAGGGGAAGAAAAATTTGAATAAATATTGTGAGTATCATAGGGATAAAGGACATGATACCGAAGAATGTTTCAGCTTGAAGAAAATCATTCAGAGATGGATTGATGATGGTCGTCTCCAGGAGTATGTGAGGAAGGATCGTCAAGCAGCCAACACTCGAGTTGCTAACGACGGCCCTCCGGAGAGGCAGCCAAGGATGGTCTTGGTAATTTCTGAAGAGACAAGCAAGAATCAAATAAAGAGCGCCATCTACCATCTCAAGAAAGCCCCTCATGTTCCCCAGAAGTCGGAGATTCCAAACGACGTGATAAGCTTTTTTCCCTACGAGTTAGCAGCTAATCCATTGGCTCGTCAACAGACGCTGGTCATCCCCGGCTTCATTGACAACTGTGAGTCCAGAAGAATTCTAATTGATACTGGAGCGGCCAAAGACATTCTGTTTTACAACGTCTACCAACGGATGGGTCTACCCGATAGCCGCCTAAGTCCTTACTTAGGTCGTCTAGAGGGATTCACCAACCACCGAGTAGACGCAAAGGGCCAAATTGACCTTCCTGTTGACATTGGAGAACACCCATTAAGAACCATTAAAACTGTGACTTTTATTGTGATTGACGTCGTCAGTGACTACCACGCAATCCTTGGCCAACCTGGCCAAGCCACTTTGGGGATCGTCGCCTCGGTCCCTCATCAACGAGTCAAATTTCCTACACGTGCTGGAGTTGGATGTGTGTTGGGGACGGCCCCAGAATTCCTAGAGCATGTACTAAAGGCAAAGCGAACCATTGAATAGACGACCCAAATCACATTGTGAAGCTCTCCAAGTCTGTTAAGCAAACGACAACGTCATATGCCACGGTCTCCACCATCAAGTGTGTCGACGACCCACAAGACTTTGTTGAAATATTCATGGACGATCAAGCCGCTGAACCACAACTTTTGACCGCCCACAAATCGGGGGCCGAGCTAGATAAGCTCATTGAGGACGAGGTTCCAGACCTGACCCCTGAGGCAAGAAGAAAAATCAAAGAAATTGTCATTGAATCCATGGACTTTAGGGACGACGCCCCTGAGATGAAACCAGCCGACGAGCTAACGGAACTGATCATCAACCCAAACTATCCAGAGCAGAAAATCAAACTGGGGTCTCAGTTATCCACTGAGGAGAGGGAAGAGATAATCTCCCTACTCAAACAGAACCTCGATGTTTTTGCCTGGAGAGTGGAAGATATGAAGGGTATCAGAGAAGACGTGGCAGTTCATAGGCTTGGAGTGAACCCTACCATGAAGTTCAAAGAACAAAGATGCAGAGTTTTTTCAACTGAGAAAGCGGTCGCTATAAAACAAGAAATTGAGAAGTTACTGAGCGCCGAAATTATTGTGAACGCGGGGTTCACAACTTGGTTGGCTAATGTTGTTCTAGTAAAAAAACCAAATGGGAAGTGGAGACTATGTGTCGATTTTACCGATCTAAACCTGGCATGCCCCAAGGATAGTTACCCCTTGCCCAGAATCGACAAGCTCGTCGACTCTGTGGCCGGTCATACAACTTTGAGCTTTCTTGACGCCTACTCGGGCTATCACCAAATCAAGATGGCCGAAGAAGATATTCCGAAGACGGCCTTTCAGGCCGCAGGGGGAACTTACTGTTATACGAAGATGCCCTTTGGACTCAAAAACGCCGGGGCCACATACCAAAGAATGATCAACAAAGTGTTCAAGGACCAGCTCGGAGACAACCTAGAAGCATATATCGACGACATGGTTGTCAAGTCCAAGAAAAGAAAGCATGTCGACGACCTACATCAAACCTTCACCAATCTACGAGCAAATGACATGGTCCTCAACCCAACAAAATGCGTCTTTGGAGTTGCAGCACGAAAATTCTTGGGATTCATGCTTTCCCAACGGGGAATCGAAGCTAATCCCGAGAAAATCAGGGCTTTGATTGACATGGCAGAGCCTACGAGCATCAAGGAGGTCCAGCGTTTGAACGGACGAGTAGCGGCCTTGGGTCGTTTTATTTCCAAGTCCGCCGAAAGATCACTCCCATTTTTCAAAGCTCTCCGAGGTGCTAAGGATTTCAAATGGACGGAAGAATGTTCCCAGTCATACAGGCACTAAAAGAGTATCTTGGCTCCCCACCACTCCTCCAAAGCCCCGTCGCAGGGGAAGATCTTTATGTTTATCTCTCGGCAAGTGACAAAGCCGTCGCCGCCGTAATGGTTAGGGAGGAGGAGGGAACACAGAGGCCAGTTTACTACATTAGCAAAGCTTTGTCGGATGTAGAAACCCGCTACTTCAATGCGGAGAAGATTGCTTATGCTCTCGTCATCACAGCACGAAAGCTACGAGCTTATTTTTCCGCTCACCCCATCATTGTTTACACCAATGCCCCACTGCGAAAAATTTTACATCGCCCTGAAAGTTCCGGCCGTCTATTGAATTGGAGCATTGAGCTGACAGAATTTGATATCCGTTATACAGCAAGAAAGACTTTACAAGCACAGAACTTGGCGGACTTCCTAGTTGAAACGTCGTTCACCATTGACGACGATCAACGGCCGCCGCAGAAGGTGAGTAAGGGCAAAGAGGTCAGCGACCAGCCAGCGGAGTTAGTCTTGCCTCTGGGATGTTGGAAAGTCTATTCAGATGGGTCGGCAACAAAGGACCTCAGTGGAGCAGGAATCGTGCTGGTCGAACCAGAAAGCAACACAGTTTTTGAAGAAGTATTGAGATTCAAATTCCAAGCGTCAAACAACTAAGCAGAATATGAAGCGCTCATAGCGGCAATAGAGTATGCAAAGTGTTTTGGAGCCACTAAGATTGCGGCTTTTTGTGATTCTCAGTTAATCGTGAACCAAGTCCGCGGCGACTATCAGGTCGTCGACTCAACCCTCCAGAAATATCATGCTTTGGTCGGCGAGTTAGTTCAGGGGCTGGAGTTTTGGGCCATCCAAAGAATAGCCAGAGAAGACAACGAACACGCCGACCTACTATCGAAGCTTGCAACAGATCAACTCCCTGAAGACGAGCACGGCCACCACTTGGCCTATCTCGAACAACCAGCCTATGAACGAGTGAAGGTCATGTGCGTTGGAGACGGTCCAAGGTGTTGGATCGACGAGCTGAAAGCATTCATTGAAAACGATGAGTTACCGAATGATGAAGTTTTGGCACGACAAGTCAAGAGAAAGGCAGCCAGATTCTCGATCGTAGAAGGTGAACTGTATAGACGATCTATCACCAGACCGTTGCTAAAGTGCGTCCATCCTGATAAGGTAGTCCAATTGCTTTTCGAGGTACATCAAGGAGAATGTGGGGGCCATCCTGGGGCCCGTACGTTGGCTGATAAGTTGATTACCATGGAGTATTACTGGCCCCATCTCCGAGAAGATGCCAGGCAGTTCGTACGAAAATGTGATACTTGCCAGCGTTTCGCCGACCTTCCAAAACTCCCGACGACTGAGCAGACCCCGGTCATAGCAGCATGGCCATTCGACATGTGGGGCGTCGATTTGATTGGGCCTTTTCCACAGGCCAAGGGAGGAGTCAAATATGTGATTGTGGCAGTTGACTATTTTTCAAAATGGGTGGAGGCCAAGGCCTTAAACAAAATCACTGAGAACAATGCCCTAAGCTTCATCCATGACTCAATATGGTGTCGCTTTGGAATCCCAAGGGTAATCGTTTCGGACAACGGCCTGCAGTTTTCGAGGAAGTTTGAGCAAGAATTGAACAGAATGGGCGTCAAACATTCTAAGTCGTATGTTGCCTATCCCCAAGGCAATGGGCAAGCTGAAGCGGCAAACAAGCTCGTCTTGTCAGCCCTGTGCAAAAATCTCGAAGGACGAAGTACGAGATGGTTGGACGAACTCCCTTCGGCTCTCTGGGCAGTCCGCACAACCACCCGGGGGCCTACGGGGGAAACTCCATTTGCTTTGGCTTATGGCTCTGAGGCCATGGCCCCCGCCGAGCTTCAGCTTCCTACGGACCGAGTTGCCCTCTATGATGTGGAAAAGAATATCCATAACCGGCAGGTCGATCTTGACCTTGTAGACGAGCGAAGATTGGACGCCCAGCTAAGAATGGAAAACTACAAGAAGAAAACCAAGGCTTACCATGATAAGAAGGTGAAGAAAAGGTTCTTTAAAGTCGGTGATCATGTTCTTAGAAAGATTGAAGCGACGGGACTCAAGGCCCGCGAAAACAAACTCTCTCCCAACTGGGAAGGACCATACATCGTCACTAGTGTGATCAGAGAAGGAACCTACCGCCTAGCCCAGCCAAACGGTGAACAACTGAAACATCCATGGCACGCTAATCATCTCATGGAGTACTACTTCTGAGATCGTCATCAACAACACTCAGCGCCCTCAGGGCACTCTACTTGTGGTTCTTAACGAAAGCCTTTTTATTGCCATTTTGTGAAAATTTTGGAAGTTTGTAAGGGATAATCTATAAATCCCAGGAGTCTTAGAAAGTAAACGAGTGGTCAATGTACGAGTATTGTTCGAAAGTTATCAATGAAAACTCATCATTTTGCTAAACTTCGTCTATTACCAAAAGTTTAGAACGGTTGAAGCCTGACTTCGACCCTTACAATCACTTTGATCAAGTATAAAGATCAGTCAAAGCAAAGACTTTGACACTTACATTCACTTTAGCCAAGTATAAAGGTTAGACGAAGCCAGACTTCGTCGAATGCTATAACGGAATAAGACGAATCGTCCATAGAATATTGCCTACGAGCAAAGACCTACGGACCTTCATACTATTCCTACGAGCCATTGAGAAGTTGAGAAAATACAAGGGTGAACAAGAGTCGGCCACATTAGGACGACCCAAGTTCTGGTCGTCACTCACGACGACCATTTGCACTTGTCCTCAAACTTACTCACCAAATAAAGTTATCACATGCTATCTACGTTAACACAGATTAACAAATAGAAAACAAAGGCATTGAATAACTTAAACATCAATAAAACAAACATCTTCCTTGGTACGACGGCAGAGACCGGCCACTCGTCCTTCCCATCCTTCACATCATCTTCCTTTATGATGAGGAGGTCGTTGTCAGTAAAAGGGACGAGGGGATGGACCGAACGGGCTTCATCATTAAAAGACTCCTCGGTACGAAGGTCTGCTAGCTTCCTCACGGAAAGCAGGTCCTTCGTCAACGGATCCACAAGAGGCCGTCTTGCCATATGTTTAGCCCCGTCCTTAAAGAAGCCCCTGGCCTTCTCCGTAACCATTAGGAGGCATTCCTGACTCTCCTTGAACTCCTTAACAGCATCAAGTCTGGCTTGGACCAAGGCAGCATCATGGCTCGTCTTCATCTCTTCAATCTGTGCACGAGCGGAGTCAAAACTGGCCGTCATCTTCTTGAGCTTGTTCTCACAAACCCGAAGGCCATCCTCAAACACCTTCGAGTCAGCTTCAGCTTTGGATTTCCCTTCCTTCAAGACTTCAACCTCCTTCATGATATCATTCTTCTGATTCGTTAAGGACTCGTAGTGCGACGGTAAGCTCACCAACGTTGGTCTCTGCCTCTTTCAACTTCTGCTCAGCCGTCTCCTTGGCGCCGATGGCCTGAATCAGCTGCTCGTTGCCCCGTAACTCGGCGTCAAGACAATCCCTGTAATCCGACGTCATAGCATCCATCATCGACGACAGCTGCAACAATAAAATTGTTAATACAAGTATAAAAAGACGGGAGAGATATAAAAGCATAAATTTGAAGTACCTCAGTCTGAATCAGCCCAAGACGGGCATGATAGGTTTCAGGAGAAAGTTTGGCTTCCTTCATCCGACAGGTCAGATCAACATCCCGACCGCGTCTAGTCAAGGCCGCCCCTAACAACAGTGTATTACCATTCCTCAAGATAGGGGATCCCTGTGATCTGGAGAGGCACTGGGCAATCAAGGTCGCCATCTCTTTAGCCTTCGTCTTGGTTAAGACCGCTGAAGACGAGCCTGGAGCATCGGACCGTGGAGTAGAGGGTTCTGACGAGCTAGGTGGGTCGTCGGTGGTTTTCTTATTCTTTTCTCTCCTCCCCTCAGAGCCGACGGGATGATCCTTTCTCTTTCTGGAGACCCGGCCGCCGGCCTCACGCAATTCAGGGTTTGAGTCTGTACTCCCCACCGACAGTGACATGCTCGACCTCGTCGGCAATGACCATTTGGGCTCCCGTAGCCTCCATACTTGCATCAATCTCAATCCCCACTGCTCTCTCAGGCGCGTCGACAACGGCCTGACGACCTCCAGTGTTGAGCCCCCCAACAACGGGCTCCCTCTCGATCATAGGAATGGCGCCCTCAGGGTCTTTGGGAAGTTCCTCATTCCTCGTTCTCATCTTCGCCTGATGATCAAGTATGGCGATGGTAGCAGCCCTGCCTTTCTTCTTGGAGCCCCTGTCATTAGCTCGGATTGCTCCACTCATTATTCTTGCTTCAATCCTTTCCACGTCGGCCTGGGTAAGAACTGCAAAATGACCAAGTAAAAAAGGTTAGTTTTTACTCACGACGAGACGAGAGACGAATATCAAAATAGAAAAGGTAGCAGGAGCCCAACCCCCAGTCATCTCAAGGTTTTCACAACAGTCTTCAGGACGATCAATACGTGCTGCCGCACAAGTCACACAGTTATCCTTAAAAGCAAACTCATTGTGAACGACCCAGACGGGATAGCGGGCATCAAGATCGATCTTCACCAAGGGTTCAGGCCCCATGGACGGCTTAGACATCATGCCAGCTCTGATATATCTCCATTGTGAGGCCTCTATGTCCTTGTACGAGACCCATCCAAGGTCTAGCAAATCATCTATCTTTTTCTTTAGCTCGTTGGCCCACGGAGCTTTAAAGACATACTTATCAACAATCACCTTATTGCCCCCCGGAGAAGGAAACTGCCACCCCACTCGGCTTTCCACCAAAATCATGTGGTTCTCCCAACCGTACACCTTGTTTGGGATATCCAAGAAAAAGCTCCGTGCGTTTCTGATTGAGGACACACTCACTACGGATTTCCCTTTGGAGGTTGTCCGGACCGTCCGATAGTATTGACGGAATACTTTATCACATGGCTCGTAGCCAAGAAATCTGCAGACGATGGCGAAACCAGACAGAATTCTAATGGTGTTGGCACTGACTTCCATGGGCACACAGGCTGAGTCCTCCAAGAATTCATTGATGAAGGGGTCTAGAGGCAACCTCAAGCCGAACTCAAATTGTTTATAGAAGAATGCCACCTTCTCCTTGCTGGTCAGAAGGGACTGACGACGAGGCTCATATTCTGCTAGGCTGAGATGCTCGAGCTTATACGTCGAAGCTTGAACTCTAAATGAGCCTCGTAGGGCATCAATCATTTGTTTCCCAACATTTGGCTTCCTGAGCTCGATCTTGGGCAAAGCCCAACTCCCTTCAAATTTCCACCTCCAAAATCACTTTCATTCCTTCCAGCTCGTACAAATGTATGAAAGGCATTAACCGTCTGAGCGCCCCCAACACTTGTGCTGGCCTCGTTTGCTTCTTGGGCCGGTTGACTAGGACGCCCGTCGTGATCCATGTCTACAAAACAAGGAGAAAGAAGAGGGGAATCAGTCCTAACATCTGTAGGCGACGACTTACCTAGGGGCGACCTAGATTCCCCTAAAACCAAATCCCTAAGTGAATCACGACGGGACAAAGAGTAGTGGGTCTTGATATGGTTGGGCAGATCGTTCATCGACCTAAAAGGGGTTACCATTGGGTCACCGTCCTCAAATTCCCCTAGAACCTCACCCCCTGGGAATCCCAAGGGCTCATTTTCAAAGTTGAATTTTACCAAGATCAAGGAACATTCAGACAAAGGAATCTCTCTCCAAACCCCCTTAGCACATTTGTATACCCTTTGATTCAACCCAAAGCCAAACTTAACACCCCTCTCAAAGCTGATGGTTCTGGGCCCTATTTAACTAATTTCCGAAACTCAATGAAAAACCCAGAAAACAAAAGAACAATCAAAAGGATTACCTGGGAAAGAGATTGCCGGTGAATTTTCCGGTGGGTTTGACGGCGGCAAGTTGAAGAAATCTCTTATCCACGCTACTGGTTTGCTCAAGGGTGGTGAAGCCAGAACGGTCAAAGCTACCGGAAAGCGTTTGAACGGTGGCCGGAATGTTTGCTGGTGGTTGCCGGAAATCGCCTTTGCTAAGATGCTCTCAATGCTCAAGGTCACGGAAAGTTCACAATGGAGGAGAGCGGAAGTTTTTATACTTGAGGGAGATGAAGGGATGGTGCCTAGGGAACCCAAACGGCGAAATGATGAGGGGCATTAAATACCCTCTGTGAATTTCGAGAAGAATGTCCCATCACGGGACGCGTGTCAATTAATGAGGAGATCCTAGCCATCCACGTCATCAATGCTGACGTCACCCTAATTCAAAATTCAAAATTCAAATTGACGGTCGTACGGATAGCCTTAGAGACAACTCCTGGCCCGTCAAGACGATCCATGAGTTGGGGGCCACTGAACGGAATATTCTGTGATGGGCCGAGCCCAATACCTCGCTACGAGCTAGGGGCCCAACAGGCCCACCAAAGGACCAACTATGAAGGATCCGATCAAGACCTGGATTATGGCCCGTCCAACAACGGATGGCGGTCGTCGCCATTGAGCGACCAAGCCCATCCAAGCAACGAGCCAATACGCCCATGAGCAAAGGTTTGGGCTTTAGCCCGTCGATACGTCAGGAAGAGGTCGTCGCCAATGAGTTATGACCCACCTAACGACGAGCCTTCCCACCACGCAAAACTGATCTCACCCAAGAGTGAGCGTCGTCACTGAACGACCAACTCTCTCTGATTGCTTGCTCGTCGAGTCATCTCTCAAGAAGAAGACCTAATTGGATGCACAGCTCCAGGTCGTCCCTTCAATTAAGCTTCCTCAACAAGCTTGATTAATTAGCTAATTTGGGATAATGTCAGACTTACTACAGTGCCTTGTTACACGTGCAATCATGTAACCAGTAATAACACCAAAAGGTGTGCAGGTTGACTTTCCCTTATAAGGCAAGCTGCTTATCAATGTCAGGCGCTGCAGTGTCCTTACATAGACGGACCAGTCCCAGCGGTGTACGCCTAGGAGACAACGCTGATCCAACGGTTGGCATCAATCCAATCTAACGGTTCAGATGAAAACCCTAATATCACTACATCCACTATAAATATGAGAACAAAAGATGGATAAAGGTAATGCTTTACTGCATATTTACGTATTCACATACTCTCCATATTATTTACACCACTTTCCAGTCCATCAACTGATTCTCACGCCGGAGGGGCTTGCCGGAAGACCCCCGGCGCAGTTTCACGGTTGTTTTGTGGTGTTGTGCAGATCACGAAGCTAGCTCAATCTTTGTTGGACACGATAACTGAGCCCAACACACATTCCTGCGTGATCAATGAAAAAGGGAAATGAGACATTCTTTTTTGGATGGAGGGGGTATCTGTTTTAGTGTTGAAACTTACTTGAATATCCATTCTCTGACAAGAAGTAGCATTCTTTGAAATTATAATCGAGAGCTTTTCTGCATTTTCATGGAAGATTCTGCTACTGAAATCCCTCAATACTCTTGTTGAGAATTCATGGCTCGATGCTTTCCTCTTTTGGCGCCATTTTTCTCCATCAACCGCAAAGATCCCATCTCCTAGTAAATCCTTCAGAATAGTGTAGTTGTACGATCCCTGCAAGCACACAGAATCAGAAATGAACCGATCACAGAACATCAGGGGCGGACCTAGGTTAACCTTTATGGGTGCACGTGCATTCATAAAGTTTCCTACATTTGATAGATTTATTTTAATTATTATTATGTTTATACATAGTCAACATTATAAATAAATATATTGCCTAGCTTAAATGATAAAGAGCAAGATTTCTGACATTAATGTCCTGGGTTCAAGTCCCACTATGTTACTTATTTTAATTACATTTTGAAGTTTTGTGCACCCATTTAGAATAAGGCCTGGGTCCTCCATAGCAGAAAAAAAATATGTTTGCTAAGTCGAGTCGATAAAATATTGATCATGAAAAAATGTCGGGTAGGCTGAAGATAGTTTACCAACTTCGAGGATACTCATAGAAGATTATCTCCTTAAATAAACAGCAGCCTATCCATTAAAGCAAAGACTTTGGACAGTTCTGCTTATCCTTTTAGCATAATCATAGCACTAAGAAACAGGGTATATATCGACAAACTAATACCAATAATTTTACTTAAGACATAAACTATAAAGAATATCGGCGCAACAACAAACAAATGATATCAGCAAAACCCATAATTTGGTCTCTATATGTTCCTTCAAAATGTCCCAGACACCTCAGCTCTGTCTTCTTCACCAATGCAGAAGGCTTAGCCTAAAGTTCCTTTCTTACAAGAACGGGCCAAGTATATATACACACACACACACACACATATATGCGCTTCAGAAAATTTGAAAACTTTCTTGCACAGATGATAATGAGATTGGAATACTATAGCAATCAAAGAGACTTTCACCTTTCCATAATTCTCAAAGTTGGTTTTCAGAATGTACTCAACATTTGCAGGGTCTGATGTGTAAATCTCACTCCGAAAAAGGCCGATCAACCTGTATTTCCTATATTTGCCAGCAAGGTTGGTCATGTAATGATGCACCCTGTTGAAGTTCAAAAGCTGGTTCACTATGCTGCCACCAATTGGATGATACTTTCTCTTTCCATGTCTTTCCTGCAAATTTCTTGTTACTTTTCGGATAAATAGAATAGTAACTACTAATGACAGTAAAGTTGCAGCAAGCAAAATAAGAAAATGAAAAACGATGGGAGCCATCGTGCCAACTTCTATACAGGGAAGTAGTTATTGGTTTCTTCATTTAGCTAATTTTCTAGTCTTATATATAGTAAGTTGGTCAATCTATTACCCTTGTTGTTTATATTGCGACTGATTATTTTTTTATTCGCCTTAATACCGTTTTTTGATGGAATTAATTATACATAAACCCTAGAATGATGCGGAATATTTATTCTAGGACAATCATGCTTCATGTTATCAAAGATTATGGAACGATAGACAAACCTGAATCCATAGCAATATCTTGAGAATCCTTTGATGAAGACTTGATGAATGATTATTGCCTTCCAATTGATCCTTAGGGTTCTTGGAATTCAATTGATAATGGGAATCAAGAGAATAAAACCTAGGTAGGTCAATTGGGGACCTGTTAGTACCCGGTCCGAAAAAAAGGAACTGAAGTGCATTCGGGAAAATCGGGGACTAAACTGGCATTTGGAAGCTTTTGGACCAAATTGGAATTTATTGGAAATTTAAGGACTAAAATGGAAATATGGAAATTTGGGACGAAATTGATATATAAAAATTCCTGGGATTAATTGAAGTATAAAATCCCAAAGAAATAAGTCACAAAAGAATTCACTAAAGTGGTCAAAATGGACTTGGAAATAACGGGAACGAAACGAATACTAAATTGGTACAAATCTAAACCAAGGCAAAGGAGTGGCCGGCCAAGTTGGGGCAATGCACGGCTGAAGGAGGGCCGGCCAGGAGGAAACCGTTAGGGCCAAGGTGAAGGCCAGTTTGGGCCAGGTTGGGCTAAGCTCAATCTTATCTTTTAAGGTTTGTCCGATCGACCATTGTCCACTGCCGCCAGAATCTTCCTTTTTGTGCCGATCGACCATTTATCAAGCCGCCGTCAGAACTTAATTTAAGTGCCGATCGAACCTTAATTTAAGTGCCGATCGGACCTTATTTTTAGGGCCGATCGACCCTTTCAGTTTTTCCACATCAGTTCCGTACCTCTTCCTCCCCAATTCTTTTCACTATATAAACCTCACTCCGCCTCACACTTTGAACACAGAATTATTCTACGGAAAACTCAAGACAAAACTTGAGGTTTCCTCCATAGAAAACTTGAGACTAAACTCGAGTTTTCTAAGTCTAAATATTTTATCAAGAACGTTCTTCAAATCTTCATAGATTCGATCCGAAAGCCTTGCCATCATTAGGTAAGTCTTCCGTTTATTTTTTCGTCTTTATTATTATTGTCGTTATTATTATTTATTGTTTGCATGCTTATTATATTTTAATTGTTCCTTTATGCTAGATTTAGGACTGTTTTAATATATTTAAATATGCTTATAGCCGAGGATGATCTAAGGTTTCGCCAGAAACCCAATGGATCTAGGAACTATTTCTTTCCTTCCACCTTAGTTATAATTATCCCATGATCAACAATCCCCCAAGGATGAACGTTGATTAGTGCACCTTCCGAGGGCCTAAATCAAAGGTTCTAGGGTGTGATCATCAATTAATTCTTTCTCTCCCCTCCTCCTTATGCATGATCCCGTTTCTTCTATCTATTCCTGTAAACACCGCACACAACCAACACCCCACATGCTAGAAAGACCGATCCGTCGGGCAATAGGAGTGATAGCGTTTCTTCTTCTGTTGTAACTTGACCCCCGAACCCAATTAACTGTTTAGCCTTTTTTCAAAGCTTTGGGCTATATCAAAGTGGCGTGGCGACTCTCAAAATTAAACTAATATTTTAATATGGTTTAAAGCGAGTGTCACTAAATGAATATCCTATTTCGATCCGACTTTTTATAATTATTTATTTCAAACTTTCGAATGCGCGTTGCATCGGGACGGGGTATTCACAGTGGCGACTCCGCTGGGGACTGTTTTGAAATCTTTTCAAACTAAGTGGGTCAGACTTTCGTTTTCTTGTGTGGTGTTGTATTTTACTTCCTTTTTCTTTTTCTCCTATTCTTAACTGTTGCATTGCATGCATGCATCTCATAAAAAAAAAATCTTTCTCTTTTTTCTTTAAAAAAGAATTAGATACTTTTACCTCACACTACCACTAGAGTCCGTGTCACACTGCACAGACACCCTTTTACCCTTCGGAGAAGCCAAAGTGCGGGAAGTGTGGTGATCATGTCTCCTCCCTTCCGAGTCTCACTTGGCCATCCACTCATCGGTGCGCTTCGCCGCACGGTGGGAGCCTAAAACCTAACCCTTGCGTCACCCACTTTTCTAGGGATACACTCCACATGACCGGTTGGTTTGACTAGCTTTTTTGTATAGACAATTAATGGGGTCTTTACGTTAAGTCACCACGAACCAATGATAAGTCAAGATCTATCGAGAGATTAAGAGCACTAAAAAAAATTGATTTCCTTTTAAAGGACGTGCTATGTGAGGACGAGTTATATATTGTTAAAAGATCTTGTCTTATCATAGGTCTGTAGTACTTCCCATAAATATCATCTTAATTGTCTATATGAGACGGTTAGTCGTTAGGATCCACCACTTTAGGACCTTTAGTTAGTTGCGAAAAAGGGGTATCCCTTCCAACCAAGAGTAGGTTCTATAAAATAGAGGGCTTTTTTGTAAATAAAGTGCTTAACTATTCCTCATATTTAGGACCCTCCGAGGTCCGCTCCTCATTTTTAGGACCCTCCGAGGTCCGCTCCTCATTTTTAGGACCCTCCGAGGTCCGCTCCTCATTTTTAGGACCCTTCGAGGTCCGCTCCTCATTTCTAGGACCCTCTGAGGTCCGCTCCTCATTTCTAGGACCCTCTGAGGTCCGCTCCTCATTTCTAGGACCCTCCGAGGTCCGCTCCTCTATTCTAGGACCCTCCGAGGTCCGCTCCTCATTTCTAGGACCCTCCGAGGTCCGCTCCTCATTTCTAGGACCCTCCGAGGTCCGCTCCTCTATTCTAGGACCCTCCGAGGTCCGCTCCTCTATTCTAGGACCCTCCGAGGTCCGCTCCTCTATTCTAGGACCCTCCGAGGTCCGCTCCTCATTTCTAGGACCCTCCGAGGTCCGCTCCTCTATTCTAGGACCCTCCGAGGTCCGCTCCTCATTTCTAGGACCCTCCGAGGTCCGCTCCTCATTTCTAGGACCCTCCGAGGTCCGCTTCTCATTTCTAGGACCCTCCGAGGTCCACTCCTTATTTCTAGGACCCTCCGAGGTCCACTCCTCACTTCTTGGACCCCTCCGAGGTCCACTCCTTATTTCTAGGACCCTCCGAGGTCCACTCCTCACTTCTTGGATCCTTCAAGGTCCACTCTCCATTTCTAGGACCCCCCGAGGTCCGCTCTTTACTTCTTGGACCCTTCAAGGTCCACTCTCCATTTCTAGGACCCTCCGAGGTCCGCTCTTTACTTCTTGGACCCTTCAAGGTCCACTCTCCATTTCTAGGACCCCCCGAGGTCCGCTCTTTACTTCTTGGACCCTCCGAGGTCCGCTCCTCACTTCTAGGACCCTCCGAGGTCCGCTCCTCACTTCTAGGACCCTCCGAGGTCCGCTCTTCATTTCTAGGATCCTCCGAGGTCCGCTCGTCATTTCTAGGACCCTCCGAGGTCCGTTCCTCATTTCTAGGACCCTCCGAGGTCCGCTCCTCATTTCTAGGACCCTCCGAGGTCCACTCTCCATCTCTAGGACCCTCCGAGGTCCGCTCTGCATTTCTAGGACCCTCCGAGGTCCGCTCTTCATTTCTAGGACCCTCCGAGGTCCGCTCTTCATTTCTAGGACCCCCCCCGAGGTCCGCTCTTTACTTCTTGGACCCTTCAAGGTCCACTCTCCATTTCTAGGACCCTCCGAGGTCCGCTCTTTACTTCTTGGACCCTTCAAGGTCCACACCCTCTACTGCGGACCGCCCTAGGTCCGCCCTCTAGCTTGGACCGTTCAAGATCCACTCTTTGACCCTTCGTGGTGCTCTTCCTATACTATGTCCACTCTCCCAATCTTGGACCATTCAAGGTCCACTTCTCATATCTTGGACCGTTCAAAGTTCACTCCTCTTCTCTTGGAACCTTTAAGGTCCACTCCTCACCTCTTGGACCCTTCAAGGTTCACACTCCTCATATCTTGGACCGTTCAAGGTTCGCTCTTTTTCTCTTGGACCCTTCAAGGTCCACTCCTCAATTTAGGACCCTTCGAGGTCCACTCTCTCTATCTAGGACCATTAAAGATCCACCCGTCCACCTGAGACTCTTCGAGGTCCACCCTCGTCTCTTGGACCATCCATGGTCCACTCCTCTACCTTAGACCCCCATGGTCTACAAGTTAGGACCCTTCAAAGTTCTACCTCTCATCTCTTGAACCTTCCATAAAACCATCCATAGTTTAGATCCTTTATCTCTAGCACCCTTCAGCCAAAGACCTACCTAGATCAAACCTCTCTCGACCCATATAGATCAAACCAACATCTAGGGCTTACCTAAGCCAACTTACCAAGTCCGATTAGCTCGCCAAGGATCGAGTCATCTTCCTCTCCCTTTTTCACCAAATGGACTCTTTTACATTCATCCTCTCTTTTTCTCTAAACTTAACCCTGGTTGTATCATCAATCGGGGCCCCCTCGAACTACGGTGACCTGAGACTCATACCTTAAATGGTAAGGGTTACGTAGGCAACTTCAGCCCGGTCAAACTCTCAAATTGTGGAGATCAACTATTTTCTCAGAGGTGCCTTAAGATTAATTATGAATCTAATTCAACTCATTGGTTTGACTCCGCCGTATGTTCTTACAGAATTCCACATCATGTCTCTGGAGAAAAGCATTGAAGCCCTCAAAGAAGTCTCAAACATGAGGTTGGGAGTGATTAACCTCCTCAAAGACATGCATGAAATTGAGCAATACCATTTGTCCTACATCCAAGAATGCTTGAGAAGAGTTCCTCCTCCTGTTCAATTCCAGGGTCCCTATCATCCACATGCTTATGGTCCCACTTATGGTTCAACACATCAGAATTTCTCATTCAGGATGCCTGCTGTGGCCACCAACCAACTAAAGGCATCAATACCCAAGAAGAAGATCAACAAGGAACATTTTGATGACTTAGGAATGCCTGTGGGTGAGTTCTTCGACATTTTGGTGGGAAAGAATTTGATCGAGCCGCTCGAGAACTACAAGCCTATTAACCCAAAGGAAGACTTAGATACATCCAAGTTTTGCAGATACCACAAGTACATTGGGCATACCACTGACAAATGTATGCAACTGAAACGCTCAATTCAAAGATTGATCAACCAAGGGAAGACCCAAGGCCTCATTGATGAAGGAACCCTCACCCTTCGAGGGAAAATTTAGATTCATTCAGTCTTGTAGGTTCTAGTGTGTCTTTCTTACTTCCACTTTGGGCATTGATATGTAATGTCCACCTTAAATTAGTTACTTCAATAATAAAAAAAGGTCTTTCTTTCTTTTCTCTCTAGACTTGAGACATAATCTCGCATTACTTTCAAGAAGATTGTTTTATTTATTATTATCAATTGGTTGCTAATCTCACTGATAAACTCACCGGCTAATAAAGTAAACAATGAATGAATGCTTTGATTGGAGTAAACAACTCACTGTTCCTTTTTCACACACACCATCCCTATACACCCTTCTCTCTCTCCATACTCCACCATATACTTTTCATACACTCCTTGTACATACCCGTTATACCTTCTCAAACATACACTTCCCCAAATACACTCTCCCCCGCTTGACCTCCTTTCCATATGATCAAGACAAGCACAAAGACCGTTGTTGCTCATCATCAGAAAATAGCTGCTCACGCCAATGCAAGATGCAAAGGGTTGTTCTTATCCTTCGCAAGTGCTACATAAATATCAACTAGGGGCTCACCAACCCCCCCAATCTCGCGTCTCCTCTGATTTTCCATTTGATCGATAAGCTTTCATTGAATATGCTCACATATCTTTCTCATGGTCCGAATATATTCTGCCTTATTTAATAAGTCGGTTAAATGAGTTTGCATTTATTTTAAATACTCTTTTGAGAATGCTATCCAGTAGCGATTGAAGCTTCAACCTCTCGCCACAGGAAGCCATGACCTTACCCTCACTAAATAATACCCTTTCATTTCAAGATCGACAAGTTTTGAAACCCTAAAGGAAGAAGTCCATACTAGGGGCTCCCCCAATTCACAAAGGAAGTAATCACCTCCAAGCTCAAGAAAGGGGGAATGCAAAAGAAACTCATACAAGGGGCTCCTTCAACTCACGAAAGAAGGGACCACCTCCAAGCCCAAGAGGGAAAAGGTAAAAGCATCCTAAAGGCATACGCTAGGGGCTATCGCGAGCAAACGAATCCGAAGGCTTTTCTCGAGAAGAGAGTGTTAAAAAAAAAAAAAAAAAAAAAAAAAAAAAAAAAAAACAAAAAACTCCATCACTCCGAAGTGAACCTCCCATCTCAAAGGTTGTGAAAATGAGACGTCGAGTGAAGGTCCTATCATGATCAAGTTACCTGCTGAAATCACAACAAACTCGCGAGAAGAAGCAACAAAAATTCCCTCTTGGACAAATCCCGTAAACCAATTCCAAAGTCCATCCTCTCACTTTTAGAGGATTCCATCACCACCCTTGACCTTATCAAAATCAAAGTTAACCTCACTCTTAGAGGTTCTGAAGAAGCAACAAAGAAAATCCCCTCACCTTAGAAATTCCAAACACATCCCTCAAGCCAACCTCTCAAAGAATGGCCCATTGACCTCTCACTTTAAGAGGTCATGTTAAGCATCACCTAATGATCGATCGCAATCCAAAGCCCAGCTACAACCGCTACCGGATGGCATTCTCAAAAGATTATTTAAAAGAAATGCATATTCAGATTTTTGAGTCACTTGTTATCCTACGTGAGCATATTACATATTCTCTCAAAAGTTTGGGAACTCGTCCTATTCTTGAAATTCGTTCATTCGACTCCTCAAACACTGTCTGCAAAAGTCTCACTGGGGCTTCGCATCCGTGCCTCTCAGCGGCACTCCGGTAAAAGCAAGGAGACACGCGCTGTGACTACTCCCTCGGCTTGCGAGAATAAAGGAACAAAGAATCTTCACTTGAAGGAATGAAAAAATCTTTGGGTTATAATCGGTCAATTCCCACCTTTTCTTCCACCCCAATCTTTTTCTATTTTTCATTCTTTCCCATGAAGGAGATCAATGCAACGGCAGCCCGTACCACAATTACCACCGAACAGAGCAAGCAACAACGGAACATCCTTCTCCTTCTAAAGACAAGCCAGATTTCACCTTCAAATCAAAACATTCATTTGTTTACCTATATAATTGGAATTTGATAAACCAATCAGTGAGGTCCATTCACGAGCAATCAAGATGTAATTCTGAATGAAATAAATTCTTCAAATGTCTCGACAAGTCTTCTTTTTTCTACATCATAGGAAAATAGAGCCAAACACTTGTCTTCGTCTCAGGGGCTTCCATACACTTTTCCACACCTTGTGATGCTTATACTCTCCCAAAAGAGTCAAACCCAAAAGCGAAAGTGTCATACACGAACTCGGGATCCATTCCCACCTTCGAAAAAATGCGCCCCTGCACATATACATTTCGAGTCTTGTCCAAATCCGATTGACCATTGTTCGAAATGAGGGGTTGCCCGTGGCCGCAAGATGACTCGTCTCGCGAATAGGGACGCATTGAATCTCTCCAAGCCGGGGCTTTTGTTAGTTTGTTCTCTCGGGCTCTCTTCAGGTTTGCTCTGCATCATCGACTGGGGCTTCGCCATTCCCTTCAGGTTTGCTTTGCATCATTAACTGGGGCTTCGCCATTCATCACCAACTGGGACTTTGCCAAGGTCACTTCATCAAACATTGGGGCTCCCCTCAACAAAAATGGGTCGACTATGTGCTCTAACAAAAATCGGAGCTCCAATGAAATCATATCTAGCATGAAGGGCATCCCTTGTCATCAAGATCAGCATGTGGCAAACTCTTTGAGTTAGTTAGAAATATAATTGATCATAAGGCCTCCTTATCAAAATAACATGCTTTCAAAATGCTATCCTCTTTGGCACCTTGTTTACAAAATCACTCTTTGGTCTCCACAAATTTTCAAACTCTTCAAAGACGCCTCTCTCTCTCAAGGTGACTCGGTCCTGCCCCTTATCTCTGGACATCAAACTTACCTAATCCCATCTTACTCGGCCTCGCCTAGTTTAAACCAATAACCTTTCCGCTCAAACTGCCTTGTTTAGACTTACCGCAAATGTAAAACCCTAGCCTCAAACCTAGGTGACAGATACCTCTCTAAACCCTAGCCTCAAGCCTAGGTGACAAATATCTTTCTAAACCCTAGCCTCAAGCCTAGGTGACAAATATCTTTCTAAACCCTAGCCTCAAGCCTAGGTGACAAATACCTTTCTAAACCCTAGCCTCAAGCCTAGGTGACAAATACCTTTCTAAACCCTAGCCTCAAGCCTAGGTGACAAATATCTTTCTAAACCCTAGCCTCAAGCCTAGGTGACAAATACCTCTCTAAAACCCTAGCCTTAAGCCTAGGTGACAAATGCCTCTCTAAAACCCTAACCTTAAGCCTAGGAGACAAGACTTCTCTCTAAGCCTTAGCAAGGATTATCCCAATCTTTTAATCGCTTGGTTCTTCGGCTCGGGAAGCCATAATAATCCCAATCAATTCACACAACTATTCTTCATCAGTAAACAGTAGCCTAAGTCCTTTGGCAGCTACAGTTTCCCGCATTTCAAAGGGTCCGTCCCGCATCTTCAAAGGGTCCGTCCCGCATTTCAGAGGTCTATCCTCCATTTCAAGGGTCCGTCCCGCATCTTCAAAGGGTCCGTCCCGTACTTTCAAAGGGTCCGTCCCGCATCTTCAAAGGGTCCGTCCCGCATTTCAGAGGTCTATCCTCCATTTCAAGGGTCCGTCCCGCATCTTCAAAGGATCCGTCCCGTAATTTCAAAGGGTCCGTCCCGTACTTTCAAAAGGTCCATCCCGCATCTTCAAAAGGATCCGTCCCGTAATTTCAAAAGGTCCGTCCCGCATCTTCAAAGGGTCCGTCCCGCATCTTCAAAGGGTCCGTCCCGCATCTTTCAAAGGGTCCGTCCCGCATCTTCAAAGGGTCCGTCCCGCATCTTCAAAGGGTCCGTCCCGCATTTCAGAGGTCTATCCTCCATTACAGAGGTCTATCCTCCATTTCAAAAGTCTATCCTCCATTTCAAAGGGTCTGCCCCATACACTTTCTCTCAGTACACAATTCAAGACACTTCTTGAATTTCCTTTCCACATATTTTCAACGGAAAAATCAAGACTACACTTCTTGAATTTCCTTTCCACATATTTTCAACGGAAAAATCAAGACTACACTTCTTGAATTTCCTTTCCACATTTTCTCACACGGAAAAATCAAGACTACACTTCTTGAATTTCCTTTCCACATATTTTCAAAGGAAAAATCAAGACTACACTTCTTGAATTTCCTTTCCACATATTTTCAACGGAAAAATCAAGACTACACTTCTTGAATTTCCTTTCCACATTTTCTCACACGGAAAAATCAAGACTACACTTCTTGAATTTCCTTTCCACATATTTTCAAAGGAAAAATCAAGACTACACTTCTTGAATTTCCTTTCCACATATTCTCACACGGAAAAATCAAGACTACACTTCTTGAATTTCCTTTCCACATTTTCTCACACGGAAAAATCAAGACTACACTTCTTGAATTTCCTTTCCACATATTTTCTCACGGAGAAGGCAAGACTATACTTGACTCTCCTTTTCGAACTACGACTTGGCTTGATTCCTTTTGGGATACGTAGGTAGCCCGACGTGGGTCCAGCCGCTCGACCTACCTGGTCATCTTTTTGTGACTCAGCTCGAGTCAAACCTCTCATCCGCAAGGTCACTTTCCTTACCTCCTGAAATCCCTTTTTTCAGGACGGATCCTATTTCTTATCGTCGACCCCACTTATCTTACAAGAAGCGTCGCCGAGGGGCTACTGTTAGTACCCGGTCCGAAAAAAAGGAACTGAAGTGCATTCGGGAAAATCGGGGACTAAACTGGCATTTGGAAGCTTTTGGACCAAATTGGAATTTATTGGAAATTTAAGGACTAAAATGGAAATATGGAAATTTGGGACGAAATTGATATATAAAAATTCCTGGGATTAATTGAAGTATAAAATCCCAAAGAGCGAAGCGCAAAAGAATTCACTAAAGTGGTCAAAATGGACTTGGAAATAACGGGAACGAAACGAATACTAAATTGGTACAAATCTAAACCAAGGCAAAGGAGTGGCCGGCCAAGTTGGGGCAATGCACGGCTGAAGGAGGGCCGGCCAGGAGGAAACCGTTAGGGCCAAGGTGAAGGCCAGTTTGGGCCAGGTTGGGCTAAGCTCAATCTTATCTTTTAAGGTTTGGCCGATCGACCATTGTCCACTGCCGCCAGAATCTTCCTTTTTGTGCCGATCGACCATTTATCAAGCCGCCGTCAGAACTTAATTTAAGTGCCGATCGGACCTTATTTTTAGGGCCGATCGACCCTTTCAGTTTTCCCACATCAGTTCCGTACCTCTTCCTCCCCAATTCTTTTCACTATATAAACCTCACTCCGCCTCACACTTTGAACACAGAATTATTCTACGGAAAACTCAAGACAAAACTTGAGGTTTCCTCCATAGAAAACTTGAGACTAAACTCGAGTTTTCTAAGTCTAAATATTTTATCAAGAACGTTCTTCGAATCTTCATAGATTCGATCCGAAAGCCTTGCCATCATTAGGTAAGTCTTCTGTTTATTTTTTCTGTCTTTATTATTATTGTCTTTATTATTATTTATTGTTTGCATGCTTATTATATTTTAATTGTTCCTTTATGCTAGATTTAGGACTGTTTTAATATATTTAAATATGCTATAGCCGAGGATGATCTAAGGTTTCGCCCTAAGAAACCCAATGGATCTAGGAACTATTTCTTTCCTTCCACCTTAGTTATAATTATCCCATGATCAACAATCCCCCAAGGATGAACGTTGATTAGTGCACCTTCCGAGGGCCTAAATCAAAGGTTCTAGGGTGTGATCATCAATTAATTCTTTCTCTCCCCTCCTCCTTATGCATGATCCCGTTTCTTCTATCTATTCCTGTAAACACCGCACACAACCAACACCCCACATGCTAGAAAGACCGATCCGTCGGGCAATAGGAGTGATAGCGTTTCTTCTTCTGTTGTAACTTGACCCCCGAACCCAATTAACTGTTTAGCCTTTTTTCAAAGCTTTGGGCTATATCAAAGTGGCGTGGCGACTCTCAAAATTAAACTAATATTTTAATATGGTTTAAAGCGAGTGTCACTAAATGAATATCCTATTTCGATCCGACTTTTTATAATTATTTATTTCAAACTTTCGAATGCGCGTTGCATCGGGACGGGGTATTCACAGGACCATAACCCTATATTTATAATGACCTAGTATGTTAGTCAGCCCATTATAGATTAACAATTAGGCCCCTTAGGTATCTACACATATTAATTATAGATCCCATACTTATAAAAGATGACTTGGGCCCCCCTTCAACTTTAGTAGATCACTTTATTAGGCCCAAATACTTTAATACTTAATGTGACATATACAATTAATTATAGTGCACATACGTCTATGTGCCCAAAGACTTTATTTATTATACTAGTATATGTAAAGTCCATAAAATATTCCAACAATCTCCCACTTGGACTTACACATGTACATAGTATAATACCTTAGTTTAATTGCATATCACATTATAAACCTTAACAGCAATGCTTTACCAAATTGTGTCATCTTAAACCAATCCGGTCCATTAGTCAAATCAACATAAGGATCAAAGAGGTTTTCGTCACTATTAGCGCAACTAGACCCATCAGTGGTCACATATATTAACTCAACTAAATGACATGAATCAAGTATGAATGTGTAGCATGAAATAACATGTAATGTGATCTTCACATGTCTATTCTCAACTGGTCCAACCTTATTTTGAGATCAACCAAATATTCAGAGTGCAAAATAACTTTATTAACCAAAACCGAAAAACCAAATATACTTATAACAATAAATGTAAGAGCAAAATACAAAACTCCCACTCAATCTAAGCATACTCTAGTGATACAACACCCATACAAGCAGTGTGCTCCTGAAAAACCTTCAGTGTTACACCCTTAGTAAGCGGATCCGCGACCATGGAGTTAGTCCCAATATGCTCAATAAAAATCTGTCCACTCTGAATCCGTTCCTTAACAGCAAGATACTTAATGTCTATGTGCTTAGACTTAGACGAGCTCTTGTTGTTATTGGAATACATAACTGCCGACTTATTATCACAAAATAACTTTAACGGCCTTTCAACGCCACCTAATATGCGCAGCCCAGTGATAAAATTTCGCAACCAAATTGCGTGATTTGATGCCTCATAACACGCCACAAACTCTGCCTCCATCGTAGAAGTAGCAACAAGTGTCTGCTTAACACTCTTCCAAGAAACTGCTCCTCCACAAAGTAGATAAACGTAGCCCGAAGTAGACTTACGACTATCTTGGCATCCCGCAAAGTCGGAATCCGAATACCCAATGATCTCAAGTCTATCCGACTTTCTGTAAGTGAGCATATAATCCTTTGTTCTCTGTAAATAACGCATGACCCTCTTGCCGTTATCCAATGATCCTTTCCAGGATTGCTAAGGTATCTGCCTAAAACACCAACTATGAATGCTAGGTCTGGGCGAGTGCAAACCTGAGCATACATCAAGCTCCCTATAGCCGAAGCATAAGGGATGCTATTCATTTCCTTAGATTCAATCTCATTCTTGGGGCACTGAGCAAGATTGAATTTGTCACCTTTAGCCACTGGGGTGTCACCCATTTTACAATCCTGCATGCCAAATCTCTTAAGTACCTTATCGATGTAACTCTTTTGTGACAATCCAAGAATACCTCGAGAACGATCTCTGTGTATTTGAATTCCTAATACAAAAGATGCATCTCCTGCATCTTTCATCTCAAATTTCTTTGAGAGAAATCTCTTAGTTTCATGCAAGAAGTCCGTATCATTTGTGGCTAGTAGGATGTCATCCACATATAAAACCGTAAAAATATATTTACTCCCACCGAACTTGTGGTAGACACAATCATCAACCGTATTTGTCGTGAAACCAAATGACAATACAACTTGATGAAATTTGTAATACCACCGACGGATGCTTGTTTGAGTCCATAGATGGATTTCTTGAGTTTGCATACCATATCCTTTGAATCTTTTGAAACCAAGGTTTCTGGTTGCACCATATAAATTGTTTCTTCAATGTCTCCATTAAGAAAGGCAGTCTTAACATCCATTTGATGTAACTCTAGGTCATAATGTGCCACTAATGCCATAATGATTCTAAAAGAGTCTTTCGAAGAAACCGGAGAGAAAGTCTCTTTATAATCTATTCCTTCTTTCTGAGTAAATCCTTTAGCGACAAGACGTGCCTTATGTCTTTCCGCATTGCCCTGTGAATCCCTTTTGGTTTTAAATATCCATTTGCAACCAATAGGTTTCACTCCTTCTGGCAATGGGACAAGATCCCATACATCATTGTCTTTCATTGATTTAATCTCATCATCCATAGCGACTATCCACTTTTGAGAGTTAGAACTACCAATGGCCTCGTGAAAGTTGATTGGATCATCTTCCAATTGACCAATGTCTACCTCTTGTTCATTTAGAAATACCAAGTAATCATCCGAAATGGCACTTCGTCTCTCTCTAGTGGATCTTCTTAAAGGCACTTGTTCTTGAGGTTGTTGAGCTTGTTCCTCATGGACAACTAGAGGGATATTGACAATGTCTTCTTGATCCAAATTTTGTTCTTGAACCACATCAGGATTGAGATCCAAATCATGGTCAAGGACAATTGTAGGAAGAGGAATGGTAATCGGAACCTCTTCAAAGACAAAATCATCTCTAACTTGTCCCCCCACAAGCTCAACATCCTCAAAGAATTGAGCATTTCCCGTGTCAAAAAGTTTCGGATTTGGGATCGTAAAACTTAAAGCCCCTTGACCTTTCGCAGTAACCAACAAAGTAACTACTAACGGTCCTTGAGTCCAACTTCTTTTCACTAGGCCCGTAAGGCCTAGCCTCAAATGACATCCCCAAATGTGTAAATGCCTTAATACAGTTTCTTGCCCGTCCATAGTTCATAAGGGGTTTTGTTAGCGGCCTTTGTGGGTATCTGTTAAGGAGATAAACCGCAGCCTTTAATGCCTCTCCCAGAGTGAGTCCGGTAAAGTAGTATGACTGACCATACTTCTCACCATTTCTGTAAAGTTCGATTTCGTCTTTCAAGAACACCATTCATGCTAGGTTTGCTGGCATGGTGTACCGAGGGACGATACCGCACTCCTCTAGGTATTTAGCAAAGGCCCAGACGTTGTTCACCCGATCCGTTATTTCCGCCATAGTATTCACCACCACGGCCGATTTGACTTTCTTTATTGTTTTGCCATGTTGATTTTCAGCCTCGGCCTTAAACTTTTTGAACATATCCAATGCCTGTGACTTTTCATGGATCAAATATAGGTAACCATAACGAGAGTAATCGTCTATGAATGTAATGAAATATTCTTGACCATTCCACGAGGATGTAGGAAATGGTCCACATATATCCGTATGAATTAATTCCAAAACATTCGTAGCTCTCTCAGCTTTTAATTTGCTTTTGTCTGTTTGTTTTCCCTTAATACACTCAACACATATTTCATAATCTGATTTGTCAAGTGTTTCAATAATTCCGTCTGACACAAGCCTTTGCATTCTCTGTTTTGATATATGTCCTAATCGCTTGTGCCATAATGACATGTAATTATTGTTAGTAAATTTGCGTTTAGTACCACGTGTTTCCACATGCAGGTTTTCATGATATGAAGCAACAATATCCAACATATAAAGATTATCATAAACCGACAAAGTACTAGATCCAATAAACTTAGAATTATATGAGAAACGACATTCACCATTTGCAAATGAACAAGTAAATCCTTCTTTGTCCAAAACTGAAATGGAAACCAAATTCCGTCTAAAAGACGGTACCACATGTGTTTCATACAAATCTAAATAAAATCCAGACTTTAATAATAATCTAAAAGTTCCGATTGCTTCAACTTCAATAGAATTGCCGTTCCCCACATAGATGAATCTTTCAGCATCACTTGGCTTTCGGCAGTTCAGTAACCCTGCATAGACACACTGATGTGAGTAGAAGAACCAGAATCTAACCACCAAGTGTGTCTAGGCACTGAAACCAAATTAACCTCAGAACAAACAAAAGCAAGAGATATACCTTTCTTTACACGTCATGCGTGATATTTAGGGCAATCTCTCTTCATATGATCCATTTCCTTACAAAAAAAGCAACCTGGATCCTTATCTTGTCCCTTGGACGTTGACGTTGCTAAATCCTTAGCTTGTCCCTTCGATACTTTATGTTGCTTTTTCTTTGGCTCATTGACCGCAGTTTCTTTAGCCTTCCTTTTCTTGTTATAGCCCGAAGAGGAAGTCGCAAAGTGAGCACTCTCGCCTTTTTCGTACTTTAACCTTGATTCCTCTTGCACACACAATGAAATGAACTCATTAAGAGTCCACTTTTTCCTTCGGCAATTGAATGTTACTTCAAATTGCCCAAACCGTGGCGGAAGAGAGATCATAACCATATACGAACAAGCATGTCATCCAGACTCGAACTTGAGAGCCTTAAGTTTAGATGCCAAATTGGCCATCTCCATAATGTACTCACGCACGTTCCACTTTACCTTTATACCTCATGGCAACAAGATTACGCAAAAGCGTGCTTGTTTCTGCCCTTTCATTCTTAGCAAAACGCTTTTCAAGCTCTGTAAGGAACGTCATTGCAACTTTCTCATCATCTATATCGCCTCTGAATGATTCTGGGATGCTTTTCTTCATGATCATAAGACACATGCGATTTGAGCGTTCCCACTTTTCCATATCCTTCTTAGCTTGAGATGTACTCGTGCTAGTCAGGTCAGCGGGTTTTGGCTCCCTGAGTGCAAGGTCTAGATCCATAACTCCCGTAACAATCGGACATTTTCTTTCCAAATTCTTAAAATTCATCCCATTCAAGATGGGAATCGAGTTGATGTTAGCAGATACATTAGAAGCTGATGAATTAACTGAATAGAGAACAAAAAATAAAACAAATAAGCTCACATGTAACTTTAAGCAGATAAATGTTTGAAATTAAAATTATCCCACTACAAGAAAATCGACGCAACATTAATTTTAATCTTTGGATAGAAAATTAACTTGCAAGTGATTTTCTTGATGTAGAAATCAAATATTAACAGTAAAATCCTGTCAAATACCAAGTCTTTCTTTGGACCGACTCAATATTCACATGGACACTTAATAACTGTTACATATTTATCTCCACAGACGAATTTGAATTTCTGCCAGATAATAGCCTTCCTTTGGGCCGACCATTGCCCGCATGAAAAACAAACACGCTAAAAACTTCAAATAATCATGTATTTTAAATTAAAAAATTTCATAGGAGAGGTTACTTTGGTAACATGCTACGTAAATTTAATAACATAAAATACAAGATGTGTTCGAATAAACGAATCCAAAGTAATTTCAAACATGGGCATAAATTTAAACATTATTATTGAAATTTAAAATTATTAAGTCCATAATAATAATAATTTCAATAAATAATATTTACTTAATCCAAATAACACATAATTATTGCAAACCAAATAACACATAATTATTGCAAATCAAATAACACATAATATTTACTTAAGACCAGAAAAGAGATGTACAGGGACCCCTCGGCCGAGCCCTTCCCTCGGAATGTATCGACAATAGAGTTTGGCCAAGGTTTGGACGCCGCCCCTCAAAATTCCCTTTCTTTCAATCAAAAAATTTCAAACCCCATCAACCAAATTCATGGCTTTTCTCAAATATGTCTTCCCAATTCTCACTCTCTACGTGATTCAATCAACACCCACTTTATCAAATTCGTTATTAACCCACAAAGAATTAGCATTCAATTTCCTCAATTTGGCGAAAAGCTCAGACTTTCTTGATTGGATGGTGGGTCTTAGGAAAAATATACACCAAAATCCAGAAATTGGGTGAAAAGAATTTGAGACTGGTAAGCTTATTAGATCCGAACTTTGATAAAATGGGGATTCCTTATAAATACCCATTTGCAGTCACCGGAGTTGTAGGCTATGTTGGCACCGGTGAGCCGCCGTTTGTTGCAATTAGAGCTGATATGGATGCTTTGGCTATGCAGTGTAATTAAATCATAAACATCATAATCAATTCGATCCAAATAATCCCAACAACAAAGCAAGATCAAAGGCTCTGATACCACTTGATGGAATTAATTATACATAAACCCTAGAATGATGCAGAATATTTATTTACATGTGACAATCATTCATCTTCGTATTATCAAAGATTATGGAGCGATAGAAAACCCGAATCATGTGATATCTTGAGAATCCTTTGATGAAGACTTGATGAATGATTATTGTCTTCCAATTGATCCTTAGGGTTCTTGGAATTCAATTGATAATGGGAATCAAGAGAATAAAACCTAGGTAGGTCAATTGGAGACCATAACCCTATATTTATAATGACCTAGTATGTTAGTCAGCCCATTATAGATTAACAATTAGGCCCCTTAGGTATCTACACATATTAATTATAGATCCCATACTTATAAAAGATGACTTGGGCCCCCTTCAACTTTAGTAGATCACTTTATTAGGCCCAAATACTTTAATACTTAATGTGACATATACAATTAATTATAGTGCACATACGTCTATGTGCCCAAAGACTTTATTTATTATACTAGTATATGTAAAGTCCATAAAATATTCCAACATTTTTGGCAAAATAAATACAATTAAACAAATGCTTTGGACAAATAACAAACTTAATTTAAGTAAGATGTGGATCATACTGAAAACAATATTTCTGAAGGAAACATATAAAACAAGTAAACAACAGTTCAGCATATAGTCAAACAATATGAGAGTTGTTCCAACTCAGCAAATAAAATCCAATAACAAGGAAATTTTCGTGTTATCTACTCTTAATAAGTTGTGCAATATAGAATCGGAGAGAATCTGTTTGTATTGATTGTCCCAAACTATACATCCCAAATTATGGACACCCTAGTAGCTGTCACTCTAGAACAAGGAGGGAAATTGCTTATGGACTTAGGAGTTTATGTTGCCTACAAACATAACATTTCTCCGACTATATTTTCAATTCTAAGATGTTTGATGCATAGAATAATTATCTTTTCTTTTTCTGTTTTGGATGTTGCTTAGGACTTAATACGATTTGCTATATGCATAAGACAGAACTTGGTACTTTTAAATCTATCTGAGCTAAACTAACATGAAGAAAAAAAAATGCTCAAATCAAAATGATTTCCCAATTTTCGTCCCTCGAGAAGTTAGAAGTATCAAACAACTTCAAAAAAACAATTGTGAAGCGCGATACAGAATCTTTTACTCCTATACCCTGTTACAGAGTCAAAGGTCAGTTGTACCTCAGGATCTATTGGTGCAGCTGTACCAACTCATCATAACTCTTTCGCTACAGAACAATCTGGTCTCTAAATCCATGCTTGGGACTGCATTTACAATCTAGAGTCTAAACTATAATCATGAATCAGAAAACAATCGAGACTTCCAAACAGGGCCTAACTTTCTATAAAATGGAAGTTACATTGTCGTGCAGAAAAAAATCTTTCAGTTTCTTGTTTCCCTCTTGTTCTTTTTTTTTTTTTAAATAAGATTTTTTTATTAATGAATGACTTAGCATATTACAAGAGTGACGCTTGAAAGTGCATTTGGTGGGGATTGAACCTCTGACCTTTCATATGGAAAGGAAATATCGGATGCCGCTTGAGCTAGAGCTCTTTGGCACTTGTTTCCCTTTTTGTGTTTATGATGGGTAGCACTTTTCCGTTGTTTTTCAGTTCATTCTTAAAGTTAAAAAGAAATTTGGATTTGACAAAGCAATGAGAAAAAATAGTGAAAATGCTCTATGGCCACTGTGTGCTCTCAATTTCATCATCAAAGAAATAATGTTTAGCAGGTTGATCAAAAGTTGGTATTCAAGATTCCAAAAAATAGTGGAAATGCTCTAGAATTGTGTTCAAATGAAAATGGCAAAGAGAAGAGACAGCAACGGGCCAACCTTTTCAATGGAAATGGGAACCAAAATCGTATTATAAAACCTTGAGAGTTCAAGAACATCGATGAGCACCATAGATTGTCCACTTAAACAAACAGGGCTCAACATTCAAGACAAGGTGTTTGGACCTTTCTACTTATCCTTTATTAGCATAACAATGCACCATAAGCAATATTCAAAAGGGGTATATACTATATATTGACAAACTAAGTCCCAACAATTGTACTTAAGAATGAGCTATAAATCATATCATCACAAGTACAAACAAATGCTTAGGAAGAAAGAAAGAAAGAAAGAGGTCCTTGACCAGAGATGGACAAGAAATATATTGCTCCCCCTGTCCCAGAATAAATGTCACACTTTGACTTTTTTTTGTCAACTAAGTTGAACTTAGACCAACATTTAATGAGAGATTATTTATCTTCATGAAAATTTAAAGATAGTTATGGAAAGTGTATATATTCGTGCATAAAACCCATTTTAAGAAGGGAAAACTCCGTTTTTGTCCATCGTACTTTGGAGTGTGTTTCACTTTTACCATCAAACTTTTTTTTTTCATTTTTACCATCGTACTACAAACAATGGTGTCATTTTATACCCAAATCTACTATTTATACCCAAATTTATTTCATTTACCATCGTACCGTAAACAATATTGTCATTTTATACCCAAATTTGGTATAAAATGACACCATTGTTTGAAGTACGATGGAATGAAAAAAATAAAGTTCGATGGTAAAAGTGAAATACACCCCAAAGTACGATGGATAAAAATGAAGACTTGTATGCCCTATATTTTCCAGCAAGGTCAGATGCAACCTGTTGAAGTAAATTAGCTGGTTGAATATGCTGCCACCAATTGGATGATACTTTCATGTTCCATGTCTTTCCTGAAAATTACTTGTTACCTTTCGGATAAATAGAAGATTAAATACTAATAACAGAAA
The DNA here is from genome assembly GCA_022495995.1 of Adenophora triphylla var. japonica. NCBI lineage: Eukaryota > Viridiplantae > Streptophyta > Magnoliopsida > Asterales > Campanulaceae > Adenophora > Adenophora triphylla. The sequence goes on from JAFEMH010002033.1 coordinate 125,604, forward strand.
AATTGCAGCAAGCCAAGTACGAATAGGGATAAAATCACTGGGGGCCATACCAGCTTCTGTAGAGGGAAGCTGTTATTTTCTGGCTTCATTCAACTTCTTTCTGGTTCCTCTTTATATAGGAAATGGCCAATTCTATAACCCTTATTAGAACACTGTCCCATGTCGTTTTTAGATTTGTCTTAGTACCATTTTCTGATAATACATACAATTAAAACAAACGACTTAGGGATAAGCCTTATTTATGAAAGATCTAGATCACCCGGGAAACAATCTTTCTGCCTGCATACACTACCCTAGGCTATAAACAAAATAGTTTGAAAAATATGAGAGTTTGTTCCAAGCTATACCAACTTATCCGTAACCTTGGAGCTGTCACTCTAGAACAAGGACGGTAATTGCTTGGTTTAGAATTTTATGTAGTCTATAAACACAAAACACAACATCTTCTCTGATTATGTCTTTCTTTCTAAGACAATGGATCCATAGAGTTCTTTTTTTTTTCCATTTTAGAAATTTCCTAGGACTTATTATGGTTTGCTATGTACACACATAACTCACGTTTTAGAACTGTCTGAACGCTATATGCTTTCCCCAATTTCGGCCCTGCAAAGATAGAAGTATCAAACAACTACAAACGAAATATGAATCTGGAGTCAGAATCTCTAACTCCTATTCCCTTTTACTGTGGCAATAGTCAATGGTTCAAAATCTTCATCAAACTACATTCCCCTAGCATGAAGTGTACTTGCCAAGAGAAAAAGAGAGGCTTTTTCCTAGAAGGAACTGAAAGCACGTTCTTTCTCAAACATTTCATGAATACTTAATTGGGTGGGGGGCTAAGAATCTTTTTTTCGAAGAAGGAATGGGTAGATCTTATAACATGTAAAATAGGTATCTTCTGTCTCTTTACCAATATAAGTTTTTCTGGTTTCCATCTTCAATCTCTATAATTATAGGACAGAATTGATGTACATTATCTCCATTTCTCTACACCTTCACAACTATTCAAGTTTCCAAGTACAGATGTTGTAGGAGTAATACCCTTCTGTGATTATAAACCATTAAGAATCAGGGCCATTTCAAATGCTGTACTATGTGATTTTACAATGGCTTCATAATATGCATACATTAATGTGTATTCATCATTAAAAAAATCATAAGACACTCAAATGAGCCTAACTATTATCTCCATTCTTTGGCAGTATATAACAACATGAATATTTCAGAAATCAAGAAATGGGAACGACTGTTTTTAATAAATACTTATCAATGTATATGAAGGAGATTTAAGTAAGATTTCTAGCAGCTGTTGATTTCTTAGTAGAAACAAAAGACAAAAGTTCATAACATCATTGAACGAGAAAAAGATGTGAAAAATACATAAAATGGGAACAGTTCTGATCATTGATCTGCATCTTCAGAACTAGATTAAGGGATCAGACAATGTATACATGAAGTTAACCTCGGTGGGAGTTGTTACCATGGAACCAGTCCCCAAATAGAAATTGATCAGGTTAAGAAGTGTTCAAGAAAATATTCCGGCAGACAACTAGACAGAAAATCCTGCTTGAGGTCTTTGACGTACTTAAGTAACAGTTCTTACCATAAAATGGTGATTTATTTTTTACTGAGGTTGATAATGAAAGTACGGATTTCCATTGGAGCAAGTTCCACTACCAGCTTTATAGGATCAACCGGACCACCTCTTAGAGCAGTGGTTCCTTCATCACGCGAGCCTTCAACTTTCCACACTAGTCGTTTCTTCTCCATCACTTCTCTTTCTTGATTCGCAGACAAGCTCGTTTCAGTTATTTTCTTTATCTATAAAAAATTTAGAAATTTTTAAATAGGTCAATTAAAGAAACACGTCACCTTACATTTTCTCAGTTTTTAGAAATAAGTAAAGATATGGCTTCTACCTTCCTATCTGGAAAGAGTTTTTTCAACTCCACAGATGCCATTTGTGAGAGAGACTTGTCTTCCCCAACCTAAAATCATGACAACCTAATTTAGACTTCTATATTGACAATATTGTCCTCTGTCCAAAGTGAATCATATGAACTTGAAGCAGTTTCTCATTAAACTTAAAAGTTGGTAATACTAGCTGAGCATCTAGTGGTTTCATATAATAAAAACAAACCTCATACAAGTGCGCCAATCGGAGGAGAATTCCTCCATCTTCAAGCTCCTATAGTACTCAATGACATGAAGCGTAAATATTGGAGTTCCATTTACATTCCCCCCCCCCCTAAAAAAAAAAACACACACACACACACACAATAGGAAGAAATGCAGCCTCCATTAAGACTTGAACGCATACCTGTAGAGTTATCATTGCAATATTATCAGGGAGACAGTAGGAAGGGTCAATACCGGAAAAGGTAGGTACTTCAAAGTTTGTCAAAGTATCTCCATCCTGTTCGGTGAAGGATAATAGAAGTGGAGAATATATTTCCTGACCAAGTGATCGACGCCACTTAGCTCCCTCTCCCAGGGGGTCGATTTTAAGATAGTACTTCCCTTGGATCTGCCAAAAGTATGATTATTATGTACATCAGGGCAGCTTCTAGTTGACTTACGAAGCTTGAAGCAGCAGAGAAACGAGTAGGATGATAAAATCAGAATAAAGTTTTCTAAGCCGGCAGAATATGCTTACAGTGAGACCTGTGCACTCATTGAGAATACAAACGGTTTCATTCAGTGGTCCAACAAGACCACCTGAATCATCATGAACGAATCTCCTACATGAATATTGCCCAATATTATTTTATTTGAGCAATGTCTCCACGTTTTGATAATTTATTATTATGTAGATAAACTTAAGAGGAATACAAATGGGGAAAAGAGGAACAAACCTGTGGAGCATGAGCTCGAGTTGCCCGTCAACAATGCTGGATCCTCCCACAGATCTATCAACCAAGAGTGAGAGCTCAGTGATATCATCTTTAATGTAACTTCCTAGCGTTATCTGAAAAAGAAATTAGATTGAATTTCAAAACACTTTCACGAGTAATATATGACTTAAAACAGACATCTACTGCAGCTCTCTCGAATTTGAAACATGATCTCATTTCATTAAATTAGTTACAATTGCTAAGATTCAAGCTCATAGTTAATGAAAACCAACTAGCAGTAAACTAGGAAAATATTGAAGTTTATCTTCAAGGCAAGCTCTCGGATGGTAACGGTATTAGCATAGTGAAAACTTCTACAACAAGGTACCAATTAAATTATCACTCTTTACTATTTCAATTTTCAAGTAGAAAAAGACATTGATTAAAAAGATGCACCTATTTATATGAAGCAATACTACCTAGTATGCTCGTATTATATGTGCAGGGTGTATAACTACTGATTCGAGAAAATTTTCTCTCTATGATAGCAATTATAGATTTCAGAATGTCTACATTGCATATTATTATTCTATGGATCTTGGAAATACTGGGAAAAAGGAAGTTGTTTTTAGTTTTCATTTTTCACCATGAATAAAGATAATCTCATGTTCCAAAGCTCTAATAGTAAGATAAGATCAATCGTACAGGATAGTAGTTTCCTGCAATGGGCTCATTCACTTCAAGTTCCCAGTCAGTTCTATAATCTCGAATCTGCAACAAAAGATGTATTTTCAATAATGCAGACACTTGAGCTAATATATTTGTATCTTACAACATGAAAATGATTGTAAAAGCAGTATATGAATAAAGCAACTAAACTGTCAGATAATGAATAAGGCCTAGCCTATCACTCGCTCCCTTTCAAAAAAAATGCCGCATCTTCGTTTTTAGTCTGTCCCATCAAAAATGGTTGCATTTCGAAAGCAGGAATATGTTGTGGTGCAATTTTATTATAGTACAAACAAGTAAAGCAGTCAAACGCGCAACTATTTTTTGTGGACAGAGGGAGTATATATTAGTACCACAATGGAATCTTAAAATATAAAGTGGAAAACTTACCCGTCTAATGAAGTCACGTCCATTAGAATCCGTGTAAAATGTTTTATTGGTATCCATGCTTGTTGTAATTTGAGTAATAACCTCTTTACCAATTCCATCATTGATGGGTATTGGGCCAACCTGAAATTATGTGCTGCTAATGATTACTTTCCACAATTAATTCAAACATGCAATTGCAACTTCAATCTCTTTCTCAGCTCATAGTGAAAAGCTGATCAGAAACTAACAGAGGTACTGACAGAAACCTTTTACTACTGACAAGGATAATAAAAATGAAGGGGAATAACTTACATAAAATTCAAATTCTGCATGGTCCTTTTCCTTGTAGACTCTTGTGATCTGGCCAGAAACATAATGTTAAAGAAAGGAATAAAATAAGCAAATCCACACGTGACTCAGTTCTATTTCTTAATGGACCAAGTTTAGTAGAACATTAGAAAGTAAACCATAAGTCCATGTAGCAGTTTATCATTTAAATGCCATTTCTAAACTTTGGTAACTCAAATCTACTCAAAAGACAAGTATGAATATGTCTTGCTTGAGAGATGTACGGACGCTTGCCAATTTTAAGAAGAAAAAAAACTCTTTTTCTTCGGAAACCTTATCATAATATATGGAAGATTGATGCCTTCAGGAAGTCACATAAATTTTTTGGTAAAAGTAATTACCTGATATAGCCACGAAGTAATTCTGTGACGAACTTCATCATATAGGGAACCCCTTAGAACTGTAAAGGTAGACTGTAAAAACATTAAACAGCAAAGTTAATTACAGAACACATGCATGATATATATATGCATGTTGAAGGATTTTATACCTTCTCATCGGGATGGATGGGATATGTACCATTTGGCCGGAAAAAGTATGCTCCAGAGGCCTTGAACAAGAAAAACATTATGTAGTCAATATTTCTATATCATACCAAAAGCTAAAGAAACATTCAGATGTGTCAGAGCCAGAAATAAAATTACAAAAAATTGAAGCTTTAAGAAATCAACCTGAGTACCGTCACTTCCATCATTGGCAGAATAAAAGCTGTAAGATTGCTCCACAGATGCATTAATCTTCATTTTTATAATAATAATAATAGGTTAGATGAAAATAAACTACTCCCTCCGTCCCAAAAATGAATGTCCAAAAAAATTCAAATTTGCTCTTGATCAAGAGCAAATTTGAAATTTTTTTGGACATTCATTTTGGGATGGAGGTTGCCCCAACTAATATTGGAAATTTCTATACGAGACGAAGGCAAACAAGATTAGCACATAAATGGAGTTTGTGTGACTGAGGAAGACGACAAACAGAAAATAGAACGGAGGATTTGTTTTGTGTTTTTCCATTTCGGCTACAGCTTAAACTCTATTGAGTGTTACACTATATATCCCACATCCCCTAAAGAACTAAAACATGGAGAGGTATATAGACTTGAGGGGCTACTCCCCTTATCTCCAATGAGTTTTAAGGTGGAACATCCAATATAGTCTAATACCGGTCCGGTCCATGCCCATGCTCACACTAGGGCTTCTATCTACTTCTTACCCAATCCTAAAGTATAAGATGGTATCAAACGGGTTGATCAATAGACTCTGCCATGCCACTCTTTCGCTGCTTCTACCTGGACTCTCTACTTCTACAAGGTCCACGACTCTACGTGCTCGACCCTCAACCTTCTCTCCGAGTCACACGTGAGAGGGAGTGTTAGAATATATATCCCACATCACCTAAAGAACTAAAACATGAACCGGTATATAGACTTGAGGGGCTACTCCCCTTATCAACAATTGGTTTTAAGGTGAAACCTCCAATAGTCCATGCCCATGCTCACACTTGGGCTTCTCTCTACTTCTTACCCAATTCTAAATTCTAAGATTGAGAAGGCGTGATAGAAAAAGGAAGCAAGGTGTTAACCAGGTAGCATACCAAGCTTCTGCCATCGACATATTGAGTAAGCGTTCCTTGACTCGTGTAGAAAAGCTTCAAATTCCCTTGGCCAATTTCTATAGTACTGTTTTCATTCCCTTCAGAGTTGTGTACTGTTTCTCTTACTATAGCAGCAGCTGCATCCACAAGGCAATACAGAACCAAATCAGAACTGGAAAAAGTAATGGAAAACAAACTTAATTATTACCCTCCAATTTCCATGAAAATATCGAATGGATGGTTGACCTGCCCGTTGTGTGGAAGAAATAACAAATGTACTAAAACCCAGAGGTGGAACAGAGGCTGCAAATGCAAGCCAATATTTAGGGATCACACTTGGGGATTGGCCCATATATGCTGCAGCATAATACTTTCGGATCTCTATGGATTCATTAGCCACGGGTAGAAGCTGGGATTCAATTTCTTTCCCACTGGAATCATGAACTGTGATATTTTCATTAAGGACCTGTTGTGACATGCAAGTTCATAACATAAGACGACACATCCGAATAAAATATGAAAAAAAAATGGAGAGCATCCTTAGAACATAATAGATTTGTCACTACTTGATACACGAATATCAAACAAGTATCTGGTTGTAGATTATAATGAAAGATATATATTTAATGCACATAACCTAAGAAAATGCTCACAGGGATTAGTACAACATCCGTTCTTTTCCAACCCAGTGAATTGTAGACAACAATAACCTACAGAGAGAAAAGGGATCATAGATTATAACGAAATATAACTGCTACTGTATTAAATAAAAGTAATGGAACTTTGGAGTTTGGCACACCAAACGGGTTCCTTCACGTTACAAACTTCAGCAGAGATAACTCTGTGATCATAGTACTTCTCTTACCAAACTTTTTCCAGATGATAGATTGACTTCTGTTGGAGGACAATAAGTTATGTTCAAAAGCGGACACTGAAATGAAGGCAAACGAAATAAGTCAATATAAGACTCTTCTTCTATTCATCTTCAGTTTATAATGCATAATATTATTGGCTAACTTTCGGATAAGAATGTCAAGACAGGGATACAAAAACAACACAAAATCATAAAAGAGAAAGAGCTTTCATGCTTTGATGTAAGCAAACTTGCTATACCGATACACTTATTTTGACTTCTCCCGGCACATTCTAAAAGTAAATATTATTTCATTGCATTAGGCAAATCAGGATTTCAAGTGTGTGAATTCTTAGAAAGAATTGTAGCATCGTTTGAAGGAAAATGTGCTTTATAAGAACAAATATTTTAAACTTCAAGCAAAAGCCCGCAGCCATCTGCATCAGAACCACCAACTCCATGCTCGTAAAAGGACAATTTTACATCATTTATATTGGAACTATTTCCAACAAACACAAATGTAAACAATTATGAAGTCCATTAAAGCACAGATGCACAGCCTATTATTGTAGCAAGAAGGGTAACTTTGAACCTGTTGAAACATAGTAGTAGCCAGACTCCCAATAGCAGATGCCAAAGATGGGTTTACCATAAAAGCTAATGAAGATGCAACCAACTCCTCTGACTGCAAAAAAATAAAATAAAAAATATTGTGCTAATTCTGCACATAGTTACCAGTTGCCAAATATAATTTCAGGTTATTGTTGTTGATTATTGAAGCCTTCACCTCCTTATATCCTATTGACAACCGTTTTGCGTAATCGTCAGCCACGTGCTGCCGTTCTGTACCAGTAACTGCATCATGATGTTGTGCAGTAGCTAAGGAATCAGCCAGAGAGTCCGTAGGCGACCCTGATTTACTCCTACCCTTAAAATATTCCAGTTGCCTAGCTGCCTATAATGTGTAGGGGTCAAAGTCAAACGAGAATTGAACTTTAAGTATTTTGCTAATAGCACCACTATCTACTAGTCAAACAAATCAAGAAGTTGCAAAACCTACCAGATAGTAGCCACTCAGTAGTCTAATGTAGCCTTTAAGTGCAGGCCGACTAGTAAAATATCCAGTAAAGTAACGATGTTCAGAGTCTGCATATCTAGTAAATACATGAATCAATCATTAAAACAGATCAAGTCAGAAACAGCTTTAATTTTGAATGATTAATGCTACTTGAAAGGTTACACAAAACTGGAAAGAGCAGGGGCGGACACAAAGCATATGAAAGGGGTGGTAGTGAACCCCCCTAATCAAATAATGTGTGTGGTTCAGTGGTTAAGTTGTTAGGGTTATAACCTCAAACCGAACCAAACCAAACCAAACCGCGAGACCGAACCACCAAACCGAACCGCGAGACCAAACCGCCAAACGAAACCACCAGATCAAACCACATTACATAAACTAATCCTAACCTTCATTTTGTATCTTATTTAATAGTTTCGTATATTTTTTAATATTTACTGTTAGATCAATAAAAAAAAAACTACATTACACATACTAATCCTAACCCATGTTTTGTATCTTATTTAATATTAATTTCATCATTTGTTATCTTAATTGCGACACATAAATAACCAAGTTCTCTCCATGATCGACATTGTAAAGTGTTTTTCTACCTACGGCCTCTCGCTTCCTCTAGTCTCTCTCTTCCTCCGACTTTCCTTTTAAACAGCCGCATCTTTCGCTCTTCCTCCGTGATTTCAGAAAATTTAAACAAATCTGATAATGAGTGGCAGTCTGAATTGTGGTTTGAACCGTAGTCTAAATCATGGTCTGAACAACGGTTTGAACCGCGGTCGGAATCGTGGTTTGAACCACATAATTGACCCGCGGTTTCAACCAAACCAAACCAAACCATAGCGGTTTGGTTTGGTTCGGTTTGAATTTTTTCATGGTTCGGTTCAGTTTGAAATTTTTCCAAACCGATTACTAGTGGTTTGGTCCGTAAATTCCCCCAAACCGAACCATTTACACCCCTAGACAGAGGTAGTAGTTTATTTGTGCACCCCCTTACAAAAAGCTCTGGTTCCGCCACTGTGAAAGAGTAATACTACGGGTACCAAAAAAAGTAACAAGTTTTGGCCACAGAAACTGTTGCCAGCTCTTGATAGACTATAAACTTTGTGGTCACAGTTCTGTGACTTCTTTTTGTACCCGTAGCATTACAAACTAAATTTAATAATCTGAAAATGTATGTCTCATTACTTAGAGGTGGGATCAAATAGACTGCACAGAAAACAAGATGCATTATGAAAATCCATACATCTAACATTATGTGATAATTGCATTGCTACAAAATTTCAAAGCATTGGACTCACGGGAAGAAATCATCCTTTTTGAGTGGCCAGGACTCGTTTACAGCATGTTTTGCATCTGTGTAACAAGATGGGGTTGAATATAGGGCATTGACCCGTCCATCCTACATAAGCAAATGCTTAAGTTAATGGAAAATGGTAAATAGTACAACGTACAAGTAAAAAAGATGTAGAAACATTAACTAATTTATGGCAGAAGAAAATTTAGGAAATAAACTAGCCCATAAGTGGAAACAAATAGGAATATCAATGCGGTCAAAGCATTGTAAATGAGCTGTCAACTTATTGGTTACCATGATTTCCCAGACTAATACTCCTAGAACAGCTGACAGCTGATAAATGTCTGGAAAATCAAATGCAGTATAAGTTGTTTAATGGTGTTATAACTGGAAAAATAAAGATATAGTGAGTTTGAAGAAATTAACCAACTTCATTGACATAATGAATCAGCTTGTCCATATTTCGGAACCATGCCTCAGAATACTGATAAGTGAAATCATTCCCCATCGTCCACATTATATGATTTGTGCGTGTTAAGTTTGCCTGAAACAGAACAAAGTACTTATATGATGTGTGTGTATCTGACTGTGTAAGGAAAAACATAATGAGCTCAACATGGAAAAGAGCTGCAAATATTCCCTTGACGAACAAGACAAGTGACTAGCTTTGCTCTCTAAGTTCAAAGTAAATTATATGTTTTCACTGCAGTGAATAAATGAGGTAAGAGTTAACTCACCTGGGATAAAGCCGCAGCCACAAAATCATTAACACGTTCTTGGACATTGTAATCAAACAAATTGAGATTATCCTTCAGTTCATAAAGTAAAATGATGTCATTACATGATCAAGTGAATTGGTCAAAATCCCATCATTGCCCGAGAACTTACCTGCACAATGGGGGAATCATCATATATATCAAAGCTGAAACCATCCGGAGGTGAATAATGCTGAGGGAATGCACCAGTGAATATCTGCAGAGATTAAGGATGGAATTTGAAGATCGTTTTCTGATTACATGAGATGGGTACTTGAGCTTCTCCAATATTAAGAACACTATGTATCCCATTTGCAGGAGGATATCAAATATTTCTATCTTGACCAAGTTGGATGAAGAGAAGCTTCTACTTACCTGGGCAGATAAACCAAGACTGTTAGAACCCTGCCATACCATCTCAAGACTCTTCTGATTAATCCGCTGGGCTCTATCTTGATAATCAATTCGCGCAAAGAAAACAGAGTCAAATCCAACCTGAAACATAAAAAGCATTTGAGTTTGTCTTCTATAACTAAAATACAAAGCATTCACAGGAAACTATGAGGCTTTTTACACTGGGAAAAAGCGTCCTGCAGTTTAAGCTTTCCTTAAGTAACATTCATGAGGGGATGACAAAGAAACTACAATTGATGAATCAGTTGACTTCAGTAGAGAGCTACCTCAGCCCCCAATAAGTACGCCTGAACTGCTGAATGTCCAAAAGGATCAATTTGCCAACCAACTCTAGGAGTAACATTGAATTCTCGCTTAATGAATCGATGCCCAAGTGTCGTTTGATCTATCATATCAATGTAATGTGTGGCCCCCTCATCATGCATACACATACCACCATTTCTGAATAAAAAAATAAAATGAAATGAAGATGTGATATAAATCCTCGAGAAACATATAATTTTAGGAATTGAGAAACCTGAAACACATCCACATGTCTGCCTTTTTCATAATGTAGGATGATGAGCATTTATAAAGTCTAAATCAAAGATATAGAAGAAATCTATTGAATCATGCCCAATGCATTTCGTTCAAGTGAGGACCAATTATTTGAATGTTTTAAAGAAATATAGATGTAGCTATACATGAACTCTAGTTGACCCGAGCTGACTAGCTGCTTGACTGTCCTCTGGACTGCCTTCTTCTGTTCTCCCCACCAACGCTGAAAAAATGCCTGCAAGATAACATCAGTATAAGTAGAGCATTAAAACATTTATTCCTCCGTTGCATGATGTGCGCGCAACTGCGAAGGTGTAGGAACCTAAAGGACATAAAGTTCTACCTGCTCAGCATAAATAAATTTTCGATTTGGATCGGCCGATAAGGAATGAACCAATGAATCCAGTATGTTTTGTACACAAGCTCCCTGTACAGGATGTAGAAACACCCAAGACTTTAGCCACGGATTTACACACACACACAGATTTATGCCCTGCACACAGAGATACCTCTCACACCCTACTTCTTATCTGTGGCATAAGGTCAAGTTATCACAGTAAGGTCTGAAAGCCTTGATACATGCAATTCTAACATAAGCCTCGTGTTGGATCATCCTGCATAGGACATTTGATCAACGGAAGACACATGGGTGGAGTTGGTAAGTGGTTGGGTAGCAGGTGTGAATCAGGGCAGACCAGATAGATCAATTCCTAACTTAAGCACGGTGTTATTTGAACAAAACATCATATAACATTTACACTTTTAATCAACGTGTGAATCTCTGATCCTAACAACACACTGAAATGTGCAAATACGACTATAAGTATAAACCCTTTTATTAATATAATGTGGAAAGGAGGTTTGTAGAGCTCTTGGTTTGTCTTTGCTTAGTATCTCTGACCTCCCATATTTTTCCACTCTACTACTCCCTCCGTCCCAATCTAACTGTCTCAACTTTCCATTTTGGGCGTCCCATTTAAAATGTCTCATTTCCAAAAAATGAAAGTTTTTTTCACTATTCCACCCACTCATTCTCTCTCCCACTTTACTTTTACACTCACAACATTCTCTCTCCTAACTATTCCTCCCACTCATTCTCTCTCCTATTTAATTTTTCATACTCACAACATTTAAACTTTTTCTCTTTCCTACCTCACTTTTCTTAATTCCCGCGCCGGACCCATTTTTGGACATTTAGATTGGGACGGAGGGAGTATTATTCTCACATGTTAGTCGACCCCAAATCATTTTGGGACTATGACTTTGTAGTTGGTATTGTTGTACTATTATACAAGAACCACTTTCGAAACTAGTTCCATTTCTTTTCTTCTATAACTACTAGTTTCTCAGTAACTTTAGATAACCTTCAAGTTTTACAAACAAGAATCCCATAATTATAAAGTAAAAATAAAATCATCCAAACGCATTGGGTGTTCCATGGTTCACTAGAATACACAGAGAGAGAGAGAGAGAGAGAGAGAGAGAGAGAGAGAGAGAGAGAGAGAGAGAGGACCTGAATGGAGTTATTAGAGCCGACATGGTACTCATCAACAGTCTTGAGCCATCCAACATCATCATGTGTGTGAGGTACCAAATGCACATTAAGCTTCCATGAGACAATACCCGACGAAGTATTATACTCAATAACTACTGAATCTGTGCAGACAGCGCTCAAAATTAATACAAGTAAACTCACTCGAAAATTCACCATGAGAAACCTACTCCCGGCTAAGGGTAATCAATCAATACTATGTATATAGATAGCCAGAGGGAAAAGGTCAACTTTGAGCTGAAAATCCAATAGATACACACGACTATAACTTTGCAAAACTCTGTTGGGCATAAATACAACCAACCTGCATTCTTTAACATTTCTTTTACTCCCTCCGCCCCCGACCAATAGTCCTACTTTCCTTTTTTGTCTGTCCCAGACCAAGAGTCCCTTTCCTTAAATGGAAAGTTTTCCATATATTTATACCCTTATCATCTCTATATATTTACAAAAAAACCATTACTATTCCTCCCACCCATTCTCTCTCCTATTAAATATTATTAACTTTTACATTCTCTCTCTTATTCTCTACCACACATTTAACTTTTACATTCTCTCTCATATTTCCTACCACACATTTAACTTTTACATTCTCTTTCCTAAAATTTTCTACCCACTTTAAAAAAATTTCTTAAAAATTGTGAAATTCCCCCCGAGGACCCTTGGTCTGGGACGGAGGGAGTATCTTTTATCAATAGTTTTAGGGTCACAGTGAGACCGACATTTTATAGTGGACTGCGACGGTCTTGGAATAACATAAACGTATGATTGAATATATTGTCAGACAGGGTTGAGTTGATAAGAAAACATAACAAGTAAAATTGAAAATCAGAGTACACAACGTAGTCACAGCTCAAGCATATCATCAAACACTATATGGGCAGGACTGTATATACCAAACAAAGTAACTGATGGTGGAAAATCCAATGGAAGAATTACAGCTTTGTCTCTCACCTTGTTATGGGGCATAAATCCAAAGCATAATTGATATGAACAAAGAAAATTATCAAAGTTTCAGTAAGTCAATGTCAAGTGATGTAGACCAAATTGCAATTTCCACCCTTTTTGAAATTTTGCCAGAGCTTCTTAGTATCAATCAAAAGTGGCAAAAAAATCAAAATGGGAATTTTGCAGTTCCCAAGCAGACATATTATCAACACTTGGTTTGCAGAGCATAACCTGAAACACATCCACATTTCTGCACTTTTGGCCTAGTGTTGAGCTCACAAGAAGCTGTTTGATTATTTGCCACAAAGAACTTGGATTGCTCTAAAACCGTCACTGTCTCCGTACCACTAAATCTAACTGTTTTGATTTGAACACAGAATAAAAAAAAAAATTGTAAGTGATGTACTCCCACCCTTCCAAATAATGAATATCAAAATTTCATATTTTACGGAACACTCCGAAAATATGGGTGTTTTTTATAATCTTATGATAAAGATGCTTAAATTTTTTTATTTTTCACTTTCCAAACATTTAGTTTTGTAATTCGTGGAAAAAAAAGCATTTAGAAACAAAGTTATTTTCAAAATGACATTCATTTTTTAACAAAATCTTTTTAAAAATTGACATTAATTTAGAGATAAAGAGAGTAACCGTTGTTATGAGCATGAAAAATGAGATACGGGAAAAAAGTGAGATAAGAAATACTCCCTCCGTCCTGTCCGAAAGGGCATAAATTTCCTTTTTGGACGTCCTATTTAAAAGGGCATAACCCCAAAAAGAAAAGTTTTTATTATTTTTATACTCTTCCTATCCCACTCATTCTCTCTCCTACTTTACTTTTACACTCACAACATTCTTTCTCCTAACTATTCCTCCTACTCATTCTCTCTCCTATTTAATTTTTCATACTCACAACATTTAACCTTTTTTCTCTTTCTTACATCACTTTCCTTATTCATTTCTTAATTTCCGTGCTAGGAGGCAAAATTGCCCTTTTGGACGGGACAGAGGGAGTAGTAATTACATACATATTGGTGTTAGTACGAATGAATCCATTGAATTAAGAAATATTAAAATATTTTCATTTTAATTTTATAGAAAGTTTTATTTTTTGTTTTAAAAAAAAAAAGAAATTGTTAATTTTAATGGGACGAAAGAGAGGAGTAAGTTTGAATGATAAAAGATTTACTTACAAACTTATATACTCTCCATTTCATAAAATCAAAATAATTACATTTGCCATTGTTTTTGTCGAATTTTTTCTCAAATAATACATTTTTAAAATTTTATTTACCAAAGTGACTTACTGTTCAAACGTTTTCCCAAAATGTCCCACTTTTTAAAAACTCACTACACCGTGTAGCGAGTTATACTTTTTCCAATTAAAATCGCTACACAGTATAGCAATTTTAAATTTGCTAAATTTTATTTAATATTTATGCTTAAAAAAACACACTAAATTTGAAATCGCTAAAGGGTGTAGCGATTTCAAATCATCACAACAAAAGTAAACCAAACAAACAAAGTCCACCAAACCTAAAATAAAGTTTTGTATAGTAAGTACTAGTACGTACTAATAATAAGTACTAATAATAAGTACTTCCTCTCACTTTAAATTACAAAATAATAATATAAAAATTATGTATTAATAAAAAAACTAAATAGAAATATTATTTTTTCCATCTTAAATAAATATTTTAAAAAATGTACTTCTATAAAAAAAATATTTTTCATTTCAAAAATAAATATTACTTTCTACTCAAAATGAATAACCAAAAAATAATATCAGATTTTTTGTCCAAATAAATGAGCATTACTTCCTTCTTATCAATGAATATTTTATAAAATAATACTCTTCATTTGCCTCAAAAATTAATATCATATTTTGAGACGAAAACACTAACATTACAAATATTAATTTTCGAGGCGAATGAAGTAGTATTAATTTTTAAAATATTCATTGAGATGAAGGAAGTAATGCTCATTTTTTTGGGATAAAAAATATAGTATTATTTTTTGGTTATTCATTTTGAGTCAAAAGTAATATTTATTTTTGAAATGAAAAATATTTTTTTATAGAAATACATTTTTTAAAATATTTATTTGAGATGAAAAAAATAATATTTCTATTTAGTTTTTTTTATTAATACATAATTTTTATATTATTATTTTGTAATTTAAAGTGGGAGGAAGTAATTATTATTAGTACATACAAAACTTTATTTTAGGATTGGTGGACTTTGTTTGTTTGATTTACTTTTTGTGATAATTTGAAATCGCTACACCCTGTAGCGATTTCAAATTTAGTTTTTTATTTTATTTTTTTAAGCATAAATATTAAATAAAATTTAGCAAATTTAAAATTGCTACACCGTGTAGCTATTTTAATTTGAAAAATTATAAACTCGCTACACGGTGTAGCGAGTTTTCAAAAAGTGGACATTTTGGAAAAAAGTTTGAACAGTAAGTCACTTTGGTAAATAAAATTTTAAAAATGTATTATTTGAGAAAAAAATCATTGTTTGTCCTTATTTCTATTTTTTTTTTTTTTTGAAACAATTATTTTTATAGGCTTTTTCCCCTGATTTTTCTTCCATCTTTGAGAATTATTGGTCAACATTTTTATGTCTACTCTATCAACTTTAAGTCCTTTTCTCCTTTTCATTTAACTCTTGTCTTGGCTTTATATAGCCACTAAATTTGTATTTATCTTCTCCACTTATTTTTGTCCTCCATTTTTAGCATTATCCCCATCTTTTTTAAGATTCTTCATGTCTCCTCAATAATTTTTGTTTTCTTCCCTCTCATGGTTGGATCATTTTGGAGATGTCTTTTGAGAGTATATGACAATTCCCAAATATTCTTCCATATCTTCATTATCATTTTCCATACTTTGAGTGGATACTATATACTCCCTCCGTCCCGGCCGACTTAGGACTTTTTGCCATTTTGGGCGTCCCACCCGACTTAGGACGACCCAAAATGGAAACCTTAAATCACTATTCTCTCCACTCATTCTCTCTCCTACATTATTTTAATACTCACAACACCATTATAATTTACTATTCCCTCCACTCATTCTCTCTCCTATTTTTAAATTACACTCACAACATTTACCTTTTCCTTAATCCCCGTGCCATTTCAAAAAATCCTAAGTCGGCCGGGACGGAAGGAGTAAGCATTTTCATCTTTTTCCTTGAGAATACTGATAATAAACATTGCAAATTTATCTTGAATGAAAGAATTTAACTTTTCTTGAGTCATTCATGGATTTAACAAAATAATTTGTGATTTGATCAATTTTAATGTGTCATTTTCCTCCAATTCCTCCGTCTTTTTTTCCCTTGTTTTAGCTTTTTCTCTAGCCTGCTCTTTAAGAGCAATACGTAATCGGTTTATTTCTTTAAAAATTCCGGTAATATCGAATTTGTTCCACCATTTTAAGAATATATTCTAATAAAACATGGTAGATTTAGGTCATCATAATCACAGCAATATGATCATACCTAGATCTATGGAAGATTAAACTGAGTCATAAAAAGCATTTGAGATTTGTATATCAAATGAGATGTTTTTTCTTCATCTTTAAATTGAGAATGATTTGTATAATATTCCTTAAATAAGAGATATTATTTGGGAAAGATTTTTTCCTCATTATTAGGACCACTTTTTTTGCCAATTAAGAAAAAACCAATTTGAAATATCTTCATATAAAAATTATTTATCAAACATGAAAAAGCATGTATGTTTTCTTTGAGAATTTTGATATAGGAATGTATGTAATCAAGTGTCAATATAATCCCAATAATTATAAGAGAATTGATGATCAGGATTTGAAAAATATTGCCTTAATTGGTTAGGTTTTGTTTCCTAGTCTAAAACATTTAAAACTTTAAGAAATTTTGCTTTTAAAAAAGGATAAGCACTTTGAATTGCTTCATTATTTCTAAATTTGTGGTCAAAAAATACTGACCCTGTTTCTTTTAGAATTATTTCATATGCAGCCATGTTTTTTCTTCATTTTATAGGAAAATATGTTCTTTGTTCAAAATATTTATTTGATATGTAAAATGGTTCTACAAACCATTTTAGTTCGCATGGCTCTAAGCATATGATTGGTTACTTTAAGAATTTTTCAACCATTGTTTGATAATATTTTTTCAATAATAAGACATATCTAGCTGTTCTGTTCTTTAAGAACTTGCAGTAGAGAGTGTTCCAATATTAGGATATGATGATATATATTGTGAGACATAATATCATTAGGAAAATAATATTCTCTGCCTCTTGGCATACCTCTTCCTGTAGTACCTCGTACATGAGGATAGAGTTCTCCTCTACCTCTGCCCCTAAAATTTTAAGTTCTTTCGGACATTACTTGGATCCTTGCAAAAATTCTCTAGTTAAAAAGTCAGGAAGTGAATTTGATTCTCATTTATATATTCAATCTTAAAATAAAAAACAGATAATATTTCTTCCCATCTTGCAAATGTTTGTTTTGATACTAAATATTTTTACATCTCTTTCTAACACTTCTTTTGCTTCTTTACAGTTGATTCTTAATATTAAATCTTGGTTTAAAAGATCTTTTTGAAATTTAGAAATGCATTTGACTATTGATAACATTTTTTTTTAATTGTAGAATAATTTTTCTGGGCATCATCCCATTTTCCTGATGTAAATCTAACTAATTGCTCTTTATTTTTATATACATTAAATTGCTTAAAAATCCCACAGTAACCAATATATAAAGCATCAGTTTCTACAATTTTTCTCCATTGTTCATTTGCTAATAATAAACAATGTATTTTCTTAACTTTTAATTTTATTAGTTTAACCGCATAATTAGTGTGTTCTTGTCCCAAAGCTGGAGGATTTTTCTTTAAGAGATCATATAATGGAACACTATTAATTGCTAATTTTTTTGTAAAATTCTGCTATATAATTTAAACTTACTAAAAATCTTTGCAAATGTTTTTATATCAGATTTCATCTGAAAATTTAGAAGCAATCTCAATTGATCTATTAATTGGTAAAAAAGATCCTTTTTCAATTTCATGCCAAGGAATCTTATTTTAGTTTGAAATAATTGCATTTTCTTTTCAGAAATTACTAAACCATTATGTTTAACCATGTAGAACAATGTTTGTAAGTGTTTAAAGTGTTGGTTAATGATTTTTGAAAATATCAGGATATCATCCATATAAACAATAATAAATTCTGAGTATGAGTAGCATATGTCATTCATAATATTTTGGAATTCTGATGGGCCATTTTTAAGCCCGAAAGATATTACATTCCATTCATAATGTCCAAATGGTACTGTGAAAGCAGTCTTATATTTATCTTTTTCTGCTATTTGGATTTGCCAATATACTGACTTTAAGGGGGTGTTTGGTTCGGCGGAATTGGCCATTCCGGGGCGGAATGGAATGGTCAATTCCGTTGACTTCATTCCTTCAGCCTGTTTGGTTCGTTGGAATGATTTTTTTTTCATTCCCTACGGAATGAAAATTCATTCCTTCCAATATTGGAAGGAATGAGGAATTCCCTTGGTGATGGAAAAAAAAAAATTTTTTGGACCAAAATACCCCCAAACCCAAACCACCCCTACCCCCTACCCACCCCCAATCAGCCCCTTCCCTACCCCACCCCACCCCCCACCCCCCCCCCACAAATTTTTTTTTCTGCCTACCCCCCCTTCTAGCCCTGCCCTACCCCCACCCCCCCCCCACAAAATTTTTTTTTTTTTTTCGCCTACCCCTTCCAAATTTCAGCCCTCTACCCCTACCCACCCCCCATGATTTTTTTTTTTTTCTCGCTCTACCCTCCTTCCGCCCCCGGCCCTACCCCCACCCCCACCCCCCACAAAATTTTTTTTTTTTCTCGCTCTACCCCCACCCCCCCCACCCACCCACCCGCACGAATTCTTTTTTTTTTTTTTTTTCGCGCTCACCCCCCTTCCAAATTCTCTCGCCCTACCCCCACCCCCCACCCACCCCCCACCCCCCACCCCCACCCCACCCCCCACCCCACCCCCCCACTCCCATGAAAAAAAAAATATTTTTTACTCATTTTGCATACCCCCCACCTACCCCCCACCCCCACGAAAAATATTTTTTTTTAAAAGGGTAAATTGGTCATTTTATATGTTTTCATTCCATTCCTATAATTTGTATTTTCAAACCAAACATGATTTGCCAAGGAATTGAATGACAATTTCATTCCATTCCGTGACAATCATACGGAGGGGTTTGACCAGTTTTTTTCCATTCCAATTCCTTCAGGAATTCCATTCAATTGACCATTCCATTCCTTCACTTTTTTTCCACCGAACCAAACGGCCCCTAAGTCAAATTTAGAATAAATATAAGCTTTATTTAATCTATATAATAAATCTTTTTTATTAGGAATTGGATATCTTATCTATTTTAAAACTTTATTAAGTGGTTTATAATTTATTATTAATCTAGGGATTCCCCTTTCTTTTTCAGCATTTTTATTCAAATAGAAAGCTGAACAACTTCAAGGAGATTGGCTTTTCCTAATAAGTTATTTTTCTAATAATCATTAAATTTCTTTTTTACAATATTCTACTAATTCTTTATTCATTTGAATAGGTCAGATAATTTTACAACATGCATGTTTCTTTGCTAAAAAGCTGTTGTTAATTCATTACAAATTTCATTTTTCATTTTACTTTCAATGGATTTAATTTTCTCTTTTATTTTTGGATTTTTTAATTGATAATTTATGTTTGTGATTTTTATATCTTTTTGCAAGAAATTCAGTTGTTTTTCTTTGAATATATTTTTTTAATTCATTTATTGTTTTAGTTTGATGATTTATAATAAATCTAAAATTAATTATGTTTTCCATTTAATGTTGAATATATTTCAGTAAAATATATTCTATCAATAGGTTGTATTAATAAAAGAAAAGGTGTTCCTAGTATTATAAATTGTGTCAATTCTTTTATCATATACAATGATGTTTTAATGCAAATTCCATCATTACAAATATGAGCACTATATAATTTATAATTTATTATCATTTTTGATCAATTAGTTGCTTTTAATCTCTTTTGACATTTAGTTTTTTGAAAATATTTAGTAGGTATTAATCTTTCTTTTAAACAATTCATATCTGCCCCACTATCTATTAATGCAATTGTTTGAATATTAAATTCTTCATTTATTACAAGTGTTACATACCATTTTTGATATGTTATTTTGTCTATAAGACATAAATATTGTTCTTCTTTATTTTCAATTTTTGCTGTAGTAATATTTGATTGTTCACTGATTTTGTTATTTTTTGGTTGACTTTCTTCTGATATTTTAGCTAATATTTTATCTTTTTCTATATTTTTAATTTAATTTTTTAATTCTTTTATTTCTATTTTCAATTGGTTTATTTTTTGCTTTAATTCTTGTATAGTTGATTCTCTTGATTATGTATCTTCAAATCTGTCTATTACCTATCTTAATGAGTAATTTAATTGAGTTCGTTTTAATGTATCTGTTTCTGGTTGTTTTTCAAAGTTTTCTAATATTTTTCTCTTTTCTTCTGGGTCTTCAATTTTGTCTATAAAATCAAACATAAAAGTTTGATTTTTAGTTAAAGTGTTTATACTTAAACCATTCATTTGTAAAATTGATTTATAATAATCTATTTTACTACTACAATTACCATCACATCCATCTATTGAATTTTCTGAACTTGTCTCGTCATCAGAGTTAATATTCATCATTTCATTTTCAATATCAATAGAAGAGTCTTAAGTATTTTCGTTTTCTAATCTTAATAATATCTGACGTATACCTTCTTTCAGGTATTCATTAATATTTAATTCTTTTATCTTCTTTTTTTTTACCCAAAATCTATTTGCATAATGACCAATTTTTTCACACTTAAGACAAACAATATCATTTTTTGATTTTCTTTTAGGATTTTTTTCTAGCTACTTTATTTGAAGTATTTGAATGATTTGGTTTTTCTATATTTATTATATTTTCTTTTAGGTTGAAACATTTTTTTAATTTTTTTTAAGGGCCTAGATATTTTGGTTTGAGGAATTTTATATGCGAATTGATGACAATCTTACGACTAGTTATTCCTTGTTTTTGGAGTTGAGCTTTAAGATTTAAATAACCACAAAAAGCTAATCATTCAGCTGTACATTTAGCAAATAATTCTCCATATGTATATTTATCATAAGAAATATTATTTCCATGTTTATTTCTTATTCTGACTATTACTTTTTTTGCAAATAAAGGAGGTAATACTGAAATAATTTTTTCTTTCCAAAATGATGCATTAGCATCATTTCTTAATGTTACCTTTGTAAGGAATATATCTTTATACCATCTAAAATGGGTTAAAGTTGGAAATCTTAAATTCATTAGAAGTTCTTTTCCTTTATCCATCATTTGAAGGGGGTGCTCTATAAAATGCTTAATGATTGCTTGAATTAATGTGTAAACTGCATCATCTTGGGAAGTGCTTATTATTTGTTGTGTTCTTAGATCTGTATTATTAACAACTTTAGTAGCATTTAATATTTCAAATTGTGGTGGTGGTGTGATAATACTATCCCACCATCATTTAATATTGCAAGCGGTAGAATACATAATCATTATATGCATGTAATTTAATATTTGATATTATGTCATGCCATCTATATTCCATTCATATAAGTTTGACCAGTCAAACTGTCTTCCTCATATGCTATATCAACAGGTGTAGGTATAGAGTAGTAATATCTACTAGTAGCTTGGGAAATTTGTGATTTTTGAGTTTCTAATTTATTAATTTCTAATTGTGTTGTGAATTGATTTTCTAATTCATGTATATTTGAATCACTATAATCTTCATCTTGATTTTCATTTTGATTAATAACTTGGATTTGTTTATCTTTTCTTGTAATTTTTTTTAAAGAATTAATAAATTCATCTTCTGATTTAGAACTAAATGTAAAATCTTTAGGATCCATACTTAATGGAGGTTTAACTAACATAATTTGAGTAGTTACTTAGAACTTTTGGTTGTTTTTGTGATTTTTGTATTTTTATACTTTTCATTTTATCTTCTATTCTTTCTAATTGTTTATTCATTGTTTGCATACATAAATTAGTATAATTATTTTGGCTAATTATTTTATTTATATCTTCACTTTTAGTATTTAAATGGGAAAATGCATTTGCTTCTAAATCATCAATTTTAAAATTTTTTGGTGGTGGATGAATAGATCTAATTTTTTATCCTTCTAATGTTTCCCAAGTTTTAAAATGTTGTTCAATAGTATATATTTCTTTATGTGTATTGGAAATAAATATTTGTGTACCATTCAACAAAAGGAATAATTATTTTTTGTGAATTAATGAATTTATAATATTCACTTTTATGTTTATTAATTCGTTTTCATTGTGATTTTGAAAGTAACATGTTCTAAAAATTTTATATTCTTATTGGAGAAATTATTTATTTATTTCTTTTTTATCATATTGAAATTCTTTTGTTGTCGTATTAACAGTAAAATTCATGTCAGAAAGTGTTGGAGAAGATGCTCTAGGTTTAATTTCTTCTTGATATATCCCATTAGGGATACTAGCAAAAAGCCCGTGCTACGCACGGGTTCACTAACTCCGAGGCTTTGAGAGATTTAGGCTTAATGAAGGCTTCGCATGAAATTTACCAGTACTGAGTTTAGATAGCGCATGATTTATTTGATACCCATGAAATAAAATTTAAAAATACTACTAAAACTAATTATTTATGCTTCCTTAGTTTCCCTAGTAATATAAAAAAAAATTATTGATAGCAATTGAGACAATCTTTTCGGGACAGAGAAAGTATTTTTTTTTTAATTGAAGGGTTGATAATAATTATAATTTATATATAAAATGGATATTCTTTTGAATATTACATAATGAAAATGTACATATGTAATAGTAAAATAATAGTAATTTTATGTATATGAACTATATTATTAATTATTATTAATTAATTATTAATTATTAATTATTAATTATTAATTATTAATTATTAATTATTAATTATTAATTATTAATTATTAATTATTAATTATTAATTATTAATTATTAATTAGTATTATTATTATTATTATTATTATTATTATTATTATTATTATTATTATTATTATTATTATTATTATTATTATTATTATATCTTCTATATGAACACAGTTCAATAAAATGAACCTTATGAAATTATAATAATATTTATTAATTAATTTTCTCAAGATGTTTTTTTAATAAAAAAATCACATTCTTTAATATTCTAGTTCATTCACATATTCGTATGTATCATTTCTAAATGTCTTTTGATCATTCACTTTTTTTGACTTGTCATGCTTTCACATCTCAAAACTCTTGACATTCAATTAATAATTTGCATTCTACCTCTTCATTAATAGATAATATTAGTTCAACTAAGCATGTGAAGGGGTGAATTATTTATGACATGTTTAATTTCAATAACTTTGTATGATCTTTGATTTTTTTTTTTTCACTCAATGAAAAATGAAAAAATAAAAAAAACAAATCACAACAATTTATGGGACATTTTTTTTAAAAATATTACACATTTAAAAAATTGCAAATATGTAATTTCAAATTCAAATCTAAAAGAATAATTAAAAATTAAAAATTAAAATAAAATTAAAAGAAAAATAAAACACAAAATAAAAATAATTAATTAAAGATAAATTTCTCATTCATATGTAATTAGTTAAAGTTTTACTATAAAGAATTCATGCAAATTTTAAATCAATAAATAAATGAATCTACAATAATCATAAATCATAATAGAAATAAATCAACTAAAAAAATTATAAATAAAATTAAAACTAAAATTAAAATCAATACTAAACAATTAAAGAGATAAATAAATACATAAATAAATAATTAAATTTACTTTGCAAAACATAAAAAATAAGTTAAAAATAAGGTTCATAAAAGCACCAAACTAAGAGTACTACGATAGATTTAAAACAAAAATTAAACAACTAAAATATCAAATAAAAACAGAAAAAATATGTATTCAAATAAAGAGAATAATAACTGAAATAAAATAAATCTTTCATTAAAAATTAATACAAAATAAATTTATAAGTCAAAACTAAATTCTCATTTAATCAAATTTAAAAAACAAATTATAACAAAAAGTATAACCTAAGAGCACAATTTTTTATAAGAAAATTTATATGAAAAAATATATACGAAAAATCAAAGCATATAATCTTATAATTTCATATACTATAGTTCTTCACAAATTGTATTTAAAATATTCAAAATAACAAACAAAAAAATTTGAAGTGAAAAATAACAAAAAAAATAAAATCTAAAAACACATCTAATTACGAAATAAAATTTAAAAAAAAAAAGGCAAAATCTAATTCAAATTACGAAAAGTCAAAAGGAAACAGTTTTTAGAGGGGAAAAATACATATAAATCAATTGGTAAATTAGCCCCAAAATAAAATCAAAAGAAAACCAAAAAATCAAACAACAATATAAGTTTAAAAGTAACAAATTAACTAAAAAATCAAAATGAAATTCTTATTTGAATTATGTTGTAAACAAAAATAAAAATTGTAACGAAAATCAAATTCAAGAGCATAAATTTATAAAGCAATATATATATATATAATAGTAAGTAGTATCATAACATAATATATTCTATACTATTATATAAAAGGGACAAATAATTTTATGACATATTCAAATCTAAAACAATAATTATTAATTAAAAAATAAAAGAAAATTAAAATATAAATGAATTACGAAAATATAATCTTAATCAAGATAAAATATAAACATTAAATAAAGGGAAAAAAATTCTAACAAAATGTAAAACTTAAGAGCACAATTTTTATAATAAAACTAGTACAGACCCCTCGTGCGAATCGCACGGGTCAGTACCCTAATCTATCATTATTCTTTTTCTTATCCCCTTCAACCTACTTTATTATTCACTATCGAGTACCCGCCACCTTCTATGTAAAATCATCAAAACTAACCTGAAAACAAAGAGAAAAATTATGCCGAAAAAGTGATTAAAAGAAAAGCGAAAACTGAGAATCTACCTATTTATAGCATTGTAAAATTTTCAATGATATAGCTTCAACATTTTATGATAGAAAACATTAAGTGCATCATATGAAAAAAATATTAAAATATTATACAAATAAAGCATCTTCATTCTGTACTATCCATATTCATATCCACCCTCACCCCATCAATCGCCACCCCCACCACCACACACACACACAAAGAAAAAGAAAAAGAAAAAGAAAAAGAAAAAGAAAAAGAAAAAGAAAAAGAAAAAGAAAAAGGAGGCAAAAACAAATCTAAAATATTTGGAATTTGGGTGATCGATAAAAAATAGAAAACTTTAAGCACTCTATATGAGTCACAATACATGAAGCATCTTCTACATAATAAAAATATATTATATGCACCCCTCACACCTCATGAACCCCCACCCACCCACCAACTCTCTCTCTCTCTCTAACGGGCACATAAACACACACACACACACACACACACAAAATAAGTAAATTCATATTCAAAATCCCCCCACGCACACAATGTGCCTCGGACCAAGCTATGACCAAAACGCTTTAGGAGAGTCCAAGAGAGAGTTGGTTATGTGTCAAAATAGGAAGTTACTAAGTCGGGTCTTCCCCGAGCTTAGAACCATAATATTAGATTAGGAAAAAACCCCATGCACATACGCTCTCAAATTTCAGAAGTGGACAACTCAAAAAAGAATATATTATATATAAATATATATATATATATATATATATATATATATATATATATATATATATATATATATATATATATATATATATATATAATATATATATATAAATATATAATATAATATATATATATATATATATATATATATATATATATATATATATATATATATATATATATTATATATATATAATACTTTATAGTGAGTTAGGGGAAGAGAGGAGAGAGTTAATATCCGGTGCATCAATTCTTTCCTATTTTACTATTAAACTCACAACATTTTTCAAATTTACTATTTCCTCCGCTCATTCTCTCTCTTATTTTACTATTACACTTACAACATTTTCTCCACCCTTAATTTGCGTGCAAAGGCCAAAATGGTGAACTAAATAATGGGACGGAGGGAGTATATAAATATAAATATATATTATATATTATATATATAAATATATATAATATAATATATAAATATAAATAAATATTATATATATAAATATATATAATATAATATATATATATATATATATTATATTATATATATAATACTTTATAGTGAGTTAGGGGAAGAGAGGAGAGAGTTAATATCCGGTGCATCAAGTGGAAAGTTTTTTTTTTTCAAATTAAATCATAGCCGCTATTTGTTTTTTGTGAGATTGGATCCTGACCGCTCTTTGTGTGGCAGTTAGATCCCACTCCTATTGTAATATAGATTCTTAAGAAAAAATATATAAGAAAAATCAAAGCATAAAATTTTAAAATTTCATATACTATAGTTCTTCACAAATTTTAATCAAAATAAGAAAAACGAAAAATTAAAATGAAAAATTACAAAAACTAAATTAAAAATAGATTTAATTACGAAACAAAAATCAATATAAAAGAAAAAAACTAAATCAAAACAAAAAAAATCAAAAGGAAATATTTTTTTTAAAGGCAAAAGAAAAATCACATATAAATTAATTTGTAAATTAGCACCAAAAAAAATAAAAAGGAAATTAAAAGATCAAACAGAAATATAAGATTAAAAGTAACAAATCAACTAAAAATCAAAATGAAATTCTCATTTGAATCAAGTTGTAAAAATAAAATAAAAATTGCAACAAAAATCAAATTCAAAAGCATACATTAATAAGGCAATATATATATAAAATAATAAGTAGTATCATAACATAAGTTATTTTAATTTCATCAAACTTTGTTTTCGTTATCAAAAAAATTTAATCAAAATATACAAAAATCAACAAATAAAATCAAAGAAAAATATTAAAATATTTCAAAAACGAAATTTAAACAAAACAAAAGATCAATCAAAACTTGAATAGAAATACAAATAGTCAAAATATAATCAAAAGTGAAAATAATGTAAAATAAAGTCAAAATAAAGTTCTCATTTAAATTAATATGTAAATTATCAAAAAAAGAAAAAGAAAAATCAAGAGCAAAGCAAAAAGTAAATAAAAACATATAATTAAAAATTAAATATAAAAATATATGTGAATGTGAATGTGAAATATAATTAAATTTAAATAGTGTTATGAATGAGATTAGAACCAAGGAAGATATCAAAACTATGATGCCCTTAAAAAACAACTTAAATATAAAATCAATAATATATTTTTAATCCAAATGAATCATATTACCAACACCAAAAATATAATAAACACAACATAATAACGAACTTACGAAAGTCTTGGCATGTCAACCAAAATTCTTCCATTAAAAAAGATATAGTCCACGGCAATGACGGCAAATGGTGAAGAAAATAGAAAAAAGATGTTATAAAGGAGGTGGGTAAGGAGGATTGGAAGTATGATTAACAAATAACCAAAAGAAGCTCTTCCCATGTCATAAGCCCTTCCTATCTTAATCCCTCACATGTGGATCAGCGGAGAGAATAGAGAGAGTCCATAGTAGTTCCTTGGTTGTATCTCAAAAGAAGACATTTTCAGTTTAGTATAGCACATTTTGACCTTGGATCTATTAAACATTTTTTTTGCCTTTTGGATTACTAAAATAAATTTCTTTAATTATTATCATATTTCCAAGCAAAACTATATGTATTCCGAAAATAAAATAATGCATTTTTGTATATGAAAAGTTGAATTAGGATAATCAATACATAAGAAGCCGAAAAGTTGACAATGTATAAATTTATTAGCGTTTTTAAATAAAAACATTAAACATCTGTTTGCCTTTTGGATTACTAAAATAAATTTCTTTAATTATTATCATATTTCCAAGCAAAATTATATGTATTCTGAAAATAAAATAATGCATTTTTGTATATGAAAAGTTGAATTAGGATAATCAATACATAAGAAGCCGAAAAGTTGATAATGTATCAATTTATTAGGTTTTTAAATGCATAGCCTACCTAGTCTATACTTCTATTATATATATATAAGAGTATATGTCTATTAGGTATTAACATATTGTTCTCTATATATGTACTTCTTATACCTCTCATATCTTCTTTTTATAGAGTACTTCTCTTTATATTTGTTTCTTATATTACTCATATCTTGTATAGAGTACTTTATCGCATACCTAGATATATCACCTTTTACTATCAACTAAGTAGCGGAAGTCGAAATGTCATAGGCGATGAATGATCAAGATGATGTGGAAGCCTTAGAATCAAAATAAACCTTGAAGAGGATGAGGTGTCATTCCTAGAATGAGTTTCGCCAACTTTAATATACTATAGTATAGATTTTGGGAGGATTCTTTAA
The DNA here is from genome assembly GCA_022495995.1 of Adenophora triphylla var. japonica. NCBI lineage: Eukaryota > Viridiplantae > Streptophyta > Magnoliopsida > Asterales > Campanulaceae > Adenophora > Adenophora triphylla. Next base: position 154,431 of record JAFEMH010002033.1, read on the forward strand.
TTCTTTCAAATATTAAATTTTCAACCTTTTCTTTTCCTTTATAAGGTACTTCACTTTCTAAATACCTAGATAAAGTAGATCTTCTACTTGGACATCTAGAAAATTCTGTAATTTTAAATTTTGTTTTTTACGCTATTAGCAAAAGTAACTTCATCATCTCATTCTGGAGTTTGAATAATTTGTTCTATTTGTCTATTTTCTAGAGGCTCGGGAGCAGCAGGCGAAGGAAGTGTCCAAATAGATGGCAACTTAATATCTTTCCAAGATATGGATCTTGGAATTATTGTATGAGATTTATCTAGATTTGTTTCTAGTAGAGTAGTCGTACCTTTTTTACTATTTATTTTAGCTATTGAAAATAAAATATTGAGTAATTTGTAATAAATTATACTCCCTCCGTCCCAGCAAACTAATACTTTTATTTTGACTTCGGGTGTCTTTGACCAATAATTTATATAAAAAATAATGATTCTAATAAAAATTTAAAAATTATTATTGTATCACGATTGATAATACTTTCAATAACAATTTTTAGATTTTTATTAGGATCATTATTTTTTATATAAATTATTGGTCAAAGACACCCGAAGTCAAAATAAAAGTATCAGTTTGCTGGGACGGAGGGAGTATAAGATATTACAACATGTTCAATATTTCTTCCCATATTATAACATTTTGATTCTATATTAATTGTAAGTACATCTAATAGATTTTCATCGGTTAGAGAAATGTGGAAATCAGGAAAGCAATTAAAATATAATGGTTCATTGCATAGACTAGTTTCAATAAATCCTAATAATGATGAATCAAATTTTAAATGCCTAAAGTCTCTTAGTGCAACCATTAAACATTCATTTAGACTTTCTCTTGTTAAGGGTTTTAATGAAACTTGTACCAATCCAATATGTAAAAAATTATATTTATTTTTAAATCTAAACACTCATTTATCGAATAAATGTATTACTTCATAATGATCCTTTATAGGAATAGTTCTTTCAACAGTTTTAATAACTTTTTTAGAATGAAAATCAAAAGTGTCTATTTGCCAAATGCAATCGGGTGGAAAATTAGGGATCTCCCCATCTTTAAGTTTTTCTTCAGTTTCTGCATATTCTAATTTAAAAATATTTTTTCATTTTGTCTATATAGCAAATGTTTAAAAGAAGGATTAATACCTACTAAATATTTTCAAAAAACTAAATCTCAAAATAGCTTAACAGAAGCTAATGAATCAAAAATGATAATAAATTATAAATTACCCAGTGCTCATATTTGTAATGATGGAATTTTCATTCAAATATCATTCTATATGATAAAAGGATTGACACAAATTATAATACTAGAAACACCTTTTCTTTCATAAATACAATCTATTAATAGAATAGATTTTACTGGTATATATTCAATATTAAATGGAAAACAAATTAATTTTAGATTTATTATGAATCCTCAAACTAAAACAATAAATGAATTAAAAGAAAATTTAATACTCAAAGAAAAACAATTAAATTTCTTGCAAAAAGATACAAAAATCACAAACATAAATTATCAATTACAAAAACCGAAAATAAAAGAGAAAATTAAATCTATTGAAAGTAAAATGAAAAATGAAATTTGTAATTAATTACCAATAGCTTTTTGGCAAAGAAAGAAGAATGTTGTTAAATTAACTTATGAAAATGATTTTGATAAAAAGTAGATTCCAACAAAAGCCAGACCTATTCAAATGAATAGAGAATTAGTAGAATATTGTAAAAATGAAATTCAAGAATTATTAGAAAACCAACTTATCAGGAAAAGCCAATCTATTTGAAGTTGTTCAGCTTTTTATGTGAAGAAAAATGCTGAAAAAGAGAGGGGAATTCCTAGATTAGTAATAAACTATAAACCAATTAATAAAGTTTTAAAATGGACAAGATATTCAATTCCTAAAAAAAAAGATTTATTAAATAGATTAAATGAAGCTTATATTTATTCCAAATTTGACTTAAAGTCAGAATATTGACAAATCCAAATAGCAGAAGAAGATAAATATAAAACTGCTTTCACAGTACCATTTGGGCATTATGAAGGAAATATAATGCCTTTCGGGCTTAAAAATGCCCCATCATAATTCCAAAATATTATGAATGACATATTCTAGACATACTCAGAATTTATTATTGTTTATATTAATGATATCCTTATATTATCAAAAAAACATTGACCAACACTTTAAACACTTCCAAACATTGTTATACATGGTTAAACATAATGGTTTAGTAATTTCTGAAAAGAAAATGCAATTTTTCAAAATAAAATAAGATTCCTTGGCCATGAAATTGAAGAAGGATCTTTTTTACCAATTAATAGATCAATTGAGATTGCTTCTAAATTTACAGATGAAATTAGAGATAAAAAACAATTGCAAAGATTTTTAGAAAGTTTAAATTATATAACAGTGTTTCCTGCGTCATCAATATATATATATATATATATATATATATATATATATATATATATATGTATATATATACATATATATATATATGTATATATATGTATATATATGTATATATATATATATATATATATATGTATATATATATATATGTATATATATATGTATATATATATGTATGTATATATGTATGTATATATATATGTATGTATATATATATGTATATATATATATACTCCCTCCGTCCCACCCGAATTTGGACAAAGTTACTTTACACGGAGATTAAGAAATAACAATAAGATAATAAAAATGTGTGGTAGAAAATGAAGAGAGAGAATGAGTGGAGTTAATAGTGGTTGGTTGAATAAATTGTATGGTGAAGAATGAGTGGAGTTAATGAGTGAGTGGGGTATGCCCATTTTTTTATTATTATAAACTTTCCTTTTTGGGTTGTCCAAATTCGGATGGGACGCCCAAAAAGGAAATTTGTCCAAATTCGGTGGGACGGAGGAGTATATATATATATATATATATATATATATATATATATATATATATATATATAACATCTTAAAATCTGAGGTTTCACCTTAAAACCAATTGTTGATAAGGGGAGTGACACATAATTTTTATATATTATAGGCAAGGTTTATCAATTTCCGATGTGGGATAATATCTCTAACACGCCCCCTCACGTGTAGCGGGCTTTGCCAAAGCTTACAACGTGGACTTATCAAACGGGTGGTGCATAGTAACATCGTGGGCCGTTGTGCCTGCACGTATAATGGACAGACTCTGATACCATCTTAAACTTTGAGGTTCCACCTTAAAACAAATTGGTGCTAAGGGGAGTGGCCTATGATCTTTATATATTATAGGCAAGGTTTGTTAATATATGTATATATATATATATATATATATATATATATATATGAATGGAATAAAAGTGATGTGCCAGGCCCAACGCATAAGGCCAATGTTCATAACATTTCAGAGATACATTAAATGAAGTGGGCCTACAATACAACTACAATTCCAATAGCCTATAAGTATAGATCAGTCGATCAAGCTCATTGTCCGACCTCCCTAGGTCCCAACCTAGCTTCGTACGACATACGATCTCCTACTTATACAATCTCCGCCTAGCCAAGGCACGAACTCAGGTTGCCCTTAATCATTCAAACGACCTTGACTTACTAACACGTGCGTCTATCCATGTCGTTATTTGTAACCGCCTCCTACATTCTCGGAGACAGTTACGCCAAAAATATCTCCGTGATCTTAGGGATTCATAATGATCCCATGATACCACTATATATACCAGACAACTACCAACGTAAAAGGGTAATGTCATCTGTTGGGTATGCATACTTTAACCCTCCTTGCTTTAGCTTTAATTTGCTTGATACCATAACCTCATCTATATTTTCTGGACTTTAGGCCCATATGTAATGAATCTTAGATTTCAATTTTTTAGTATAAGTCCAATTTATAGAATAGGATTATTTAGGCTTGAAGACTAGCACAATTGCATTGGACAAGAGGTTTTGAAGTCATGCAAAACCGCACTGCTAGTGCAAACCTCATGAACGAAACCGCACTTAGCAAACCGCTTGTGCAAACCTCAACATGAAACCGCACTTAGAAAACCGCAAGTCAAACCTCATATGTGAGACCGCATTTCATAAGACTGCATCTCATGAATCTCATCCAATGATTGAAGACTTGAAGAAGTGGACCACCTTTGATTGATTGATCCATGTCAGCAACGTTGAGTTAACTAAGAGTTCAATCAACATGACTAACAGTCACTCAAAGTTTAAAAGAATTTTGAAAAGGTGACAGGTGTCCTTCATTCCAGAAAGTCATGTGATGTCCGTAAAACTTTATCAACAACTTCTGAACAAAAGGACAGAAGTGGACACGTGGTGCAATCAGACCGCGCCAGCACTGTACTTGCTACAACTGTTCCAAATGGCTACTTTTTGGTTCATGGGTATAAATCACCCCCCCAATATTCATCATTTGAAGATAGCTTGAGAATATCCATTTGAGAGAGTCCTTTGAAGATTTGAAGAAATTTCCAGATTTCCATAATCCTTTGAATCTTCATCTTCATACTTTCATAGATTCAAGAACAAATTTCCAAGCCCAGAAATTCAAGCCTTTGTAACACCAGATTTATTGTGCTCTAAATCATATAGATATAAAGAGCCTTAAATCTTGATAATCACACACACACCTCACTTGATTAATCACATAGATTAAATAATTTGAGATGCACCAGTTATAGTGTAGGATTTGCTTCATTGTTTAGATTTTAGATTTGATCGATTCTTGTAACCTTGTAATATCTCTCATCATCTAATATAAAATCTAGTAGTTAGAAAATCCAATACTAACCATCTAGGTAGTGGATGTAGATCATTTACGATTGAACCACTCCAAATCTTGTGTTCTTTAATTTCTGCATTTCCTTTATTGTTCATAGTTCAAACTAATTTGTCTTATTTGTTTGATCTTAATAGGTTTACTAGATTTGAGAATTGTGTTTAAAGTTAATTAATCATTGTCAAACCTCACTTTACTATTTTCTAAACCTCACTACCAAACCTCACTCTGTTACTTAGAAATTCCGCTATGCATTTTACAAACCTCACATGCGGTTTTGAAACACTGCAAGAGTGGATTTGTAAGCAAGATGTTTATTTTCAAAAAGAGTCAAAAAATTTGTAACAGTTATTCACCCCCCTCTAGCTGTTTTTCACCCTTATTGCCTCCTTTGGGACCAACAAGTGGTATCAAAGCTAACACCTTTATAAAACTGTTTTTGTTTTTCAAGCTTAAAAGCTTGGGTGCCTATTCGTCATGGCAAACTCAAAAACCATGACAACGATTAACTATTCACACATTTCTTTACTGGATGAAGACCACTTTGACATCTGGAAGACTCGAATGTTAATTCATTTGGAAACTACTGATGAGATGTTGGTGGACTACGTGATCAATGGCCCCTTTATTCCCATGAAGGCCAACACCAATCCTGCCACCAACATTGGCACTTTAGAAGTCAAAAAGCTGAAAGCTGAGTGGACTGATGAATAAAATAGATTAGTTGCTTTGGATTGCAAAGCAAGACATATCATCACTGGAACTTTGACTATCTCAACTCTTTAAAAGGTCATGAAATGTAAAACCGCAAAAGGGATGTGGGATGCAATTGAAAGCTAACTTGAAGGAGATGATCTCTGCAAGAAAAACAAGAAATTTGCTGTTGAAAGGAGATACAACAACTTCAACAGGAAACCCAACGAAACCTTGCATCAAACTTATGATCTCTATGTTGAGGTACTAAATTCTTATCTATCTATTGGTATGGTTTATATTCCGTCGCTAAATTTGACGCCAAAATAATTCCGACGCTAAAGCTTATATTCCGCCGCTATTTAGCGACGAAATGAATCCGTCGCTGATAATTCCGTCGCTAAACCACCTGTTTCTGTTAAAATTTTAACTGACAAAGAAATCAATATGACATTTCTTGCGACATTGGGTTCAAGATAGGTTAACAAAGCCACCTATCTTGAGGACTCTAAAGATTTAAATACTTGAACTCTAAGTAACTTGTATGCAAATCTTAAAGTTCATGAACTCAAGATGGATCATATTGAAGAGGTTGAAGGAAAAGTTAAAACACTTTCTATGTATGTCGTTGAACATGTGGAGAAACCTTCTTCGTCTAAGAAAATCATAGATTCCTCTATTTCAACCTCATCACTCGTCGATATGCATGATGATGAATTTTCCATGTTTGTAAAAAGGTTTCAAAAATTTTGAAAAACCTCAAAACTGTTTTCAAAAGACAAACCTCCAGCAACTTTTTCTAAGGCTGCTGATACAAATAAAAATAGTGACCTCATCTGCTACAACTGTAGAAAGCCTGGTCACTCTGCTTCTGAGTGTCAACAACCAAGATTTGAATACTTGAAAAAGAAAACCTCTCCTGCAAAATTTTCTCGTCGTAAGGGAATTGTTGCTGAAGAAGAGAATTCAAGAGAGTTAGCTACTTGGATTGAAACCGATTCTGGTGAAGGAAGCGAAGATGAAATCGAAGAGGTTAATCTCTGCCTTGTTGCCAAGGATGATTTTGATGATTCAGATAATGAGTCAGTCGAGTCGCTTGATATGCAAGAAGAGGTTGCTCCTGAGAAAACCAAGGCTAGAGTCAGTAGTGAGGACTATCGAGATGTGAAACTCACTCCGAATTATAAGATTGGAAATAGTTTTTACTCTCGTCCCATTTTTCCATCTAAAAATGAAACACCTTCAAAAACAATTTCAACGTCAAAACTTTTGAAAAGGTGTAAGAGGTCTCTCCCATGAAACATGAAGAGATGTTCAAGAAAGCTGAAGTGATGATTCGAAAATTTGAAAATGTTAAGAAAGCTTTGTCTGTTCTCTTGCTCATCTGTTTTCTAGATCTAGGGTTTGCATATACATGAATTCTTAACTAAGAATTTGTGCACTAGATTAGAGATTGTAATCTGCTGATTTTCAGTTGATAATAATATTCTCTCCCTCTGCCCGTTGAAGTATCCAAGTTGGTGAATCACGTATATCTGTGTGTTGTGTGATTGTTGATTGTTTTCTATCTTTTACATAGACCATGTTCTAACAAACAAAATTGCCACCACACATTTTTTATGTGACATCTAATTTAAACCGTTGATTTATCTTAATCTAAAAGTGGTTATTGGTTAATAAGTTCTTATTTTACTTATGTTCTTATTGTATTGTAGTAAGACCATATATATTGATAAATGACTATTTTATAGTCATTTATAGTATTTTAATACATTATTTACTTTAAATTTTATGCCAATTAAGTATAAATTAAGCTTATTTTATTTTATATCTTCGATTTTACGCTTGGTTGATATTTTGTGTAAATATATAGGCTTTAAGTTCATATTTTGAAGTACAAGGGGCTTAGAGTAAAAGCTATGGAAATAGAGGGGTTAAAGCTGAAAATTCCAGAAGTCAGTCTAAAGCAGCTGCTGCTCAGCCAAGTACTTCCTTGACTCGGCCGAGCATGAGGGACGAGAATGGAGTATTTGCTTAGAAGACCTTGCTCGACCGAGCACCTCCCTTGCCTCGGCCGAGCACTCCCCTATTCAGCCAAAGGATACCTTTTCCAAGAGATGCAACTATCAGCCAAAATGGCTATAAAAAGGACCCTTGTATTCAGTCTTAGATATAGAAAATCATCTGAGAATACACAGAAAACACATCAAAATACTCTAGCAATTCATTTATACACAATTCATCGATTGTTCTTAGAGTTATTTTGGAAGATCGAAGCAATTAAGTTTATGAAATTTAATTTCATCTCTTGCTTCTCTTACGAGCATAAGTATTTCTATCCCTATCTTCGTTTTATTATCTTATGTTTGTTTTAATTATGGGTTGTGAGTAATCCTCCAAATTCTTGGGGTTGGAAACTCAATAATTTTTGTTCATCACTTTTAAATCATGCCATCTCTCTTCATCTTAACAATTCTTTCATATTAAACTGAAAAGACTTACATTTTGGAGACGTCCAATTTGTATGATTCTAGTTAATCGAGAGAAGGACGTAGCTGTGAATCTCGATTAGCGGAACCATATGAATTGAACTAAGTTTCATTAATCACGAGAGTATATTAATGGCTTAGGGATTTTCCTTGAATGAAAAGTACGTGGACTTTATAAACATTAACGGATTCTTACTAATTATGGGTCATCCAGAGATAGGGCATAATTAGTGAAGAATACAAATGTTGCTTGCTTGATCGTGAGAAGTAGTATAGGCTGAATGTACCATCCTTGATTTTGATGAAAACCTTTATTCAAATGCATGATTATTTGATGAATAAATAATTGTTTGAGTCCCAACCCCGAGAATGTCTTCATCTTATAAGAGTTAAATTTAAGTAATTTGTGTATGTTTTCAGTATTTTCTTAAACCAAATCATATTTCCCCCAATCTTATTTCTATAAATCTATATAAAAATAAATTCTTCTAAGTAAACCCTGTCTATGTGGGATCGACCCGTACTTGCACTTGCTATACTATCTATAACCCGTGCACTTGCGGTATAAAAAGAATCATTAGGTTCTCAAACGAACAAGTTTTTGGCGCCGTTGCCGGGGACACCGGTTTACTTTTTGATATTTGTCTTTACTACATATTTTTGCTTTTATTTTTGTTAAATATTCTTTACGAAGATTTGTTGCGTTTAATTTATTTCTTGAGTATTCTTTGCAGTTTATGAAAAGAACTCGGATCTTCCTTGATAATTTCGATCCAGAACCCGAAAGAACTTTTCACGATAGATTAAGAAGACTCAAAGAAGTATTAGATCAAAAAATGGTGGAAGAAGAACCCGCAACGCCACCTAGAACCCTAAGGGACTTCGTTAACCCGAGTACCCCGGGAACTAGATCACCTATAGTTGTGTCGAACGCTAATGTGGCCAACTTTGAGATAAAACATCAGTTACTACACATGGTTATGAATAACCAATATAGGGGTTTAGAATTTGAAGATCCTCACCTCCATGAGCAAACATTTCTAGAATATTGTGACACCACCCGAATCCAAGGTGTCACGTCGGAGGCAATAAGGATGCGCCTTTTCCTTTTCTCTTTGAAGGACAAGGCAAAACAGTGGTTGAACTTGGTCCCCCAAAATTCCTTGACTATATGGGACCAAGTTCAAGAAGGTTTCATAGGGCGTTTCTTCTCACCAAGTAAGACCCCTCAAATCCGTACTAAAATTCCAAACTTCAGCCAAACAGGAAGCGAATTATTGTATGATGCTTGGGAGCACTTCAAAGAGCTCCTAAGGATGTGCCCTCACTATGGGCTTGAAAAGTGGTTAATTGTTCATACCTTCTATGATGGTCTCATATTCAAAACGAGAGAGACCATAGACACTGCTGCAGGAGGGGCACTTATGAACAAGACAGTGGACGAGGCATATGATCTCATCGAGAACATAGCCTTAAACCACTATCAATGGTCGAATGAAAGGGAGAAACCGCAAGGAACTCCAGATAAGTACAATGTTGATGCTGTTACTCTCCTTTCATCAAAAGTCGACATGATTTTGAAAAAGTTTAAAAATCTTAACGTAAATCCCGTAAACAGCGTTAACATTGTTTATGAACTATGTGGGTCTAACTCACATAATACGGATTGTTGTGAACTACTTAACACTACTTCTAGTGAGCAAGTAAATTTTGTTAATTCTTATGGACAAAAAGGGGGTATGTGTTCCAACACATACAATTCTGAGTGGAGAAATCATCCCAATTTTTCCTTTAAGAATAACAAAGTTTTAAATCCACAACCTTCCACACAACCACTAGGATTTACGCTAAAGAATTTCAATACTAATTCTAATACTTTTCCTCCCCCTAAATATAAGTTAGATCTTTTAATGGATTTTGTCGTTGAAAGTAAAAATGCTCAAGAAAAGATCAACAATGAATTTAGGGAAAATTTCAAGCAATTAAATACTAGGTTCGATAACCTAGCTGAGCACAATAGGATGCTTGAAAACCAACAAGCTCAACAGGCCAATACTTCAAAGTCCAAGGTTAATAGTCCCAGATAGATAACGAATAATACGTTTTACAGCTATAAGATGTGCTTATCTAGGATCCGCTTGATAGCGAGCACAAACGCAAACACTGAACATGATATCTGGTCTACTAGCAGTTAGATATAGTAAGGAGCCAATCATACCTCGATACAAAGTTTGATCAACTTTCTTACCTTTCAAGTCTTTGTCTAACTTGTTACCTGTAGCCATAGGAGTGTCGTATGCTTTTGCATTTTCAAGTCCAAATTTCTTGATTAGGTCTTTAGTGTATTTTGCCTAGCTGAGGAAGATGCCTTCATCACATTGCTTGATTTGGAGCCCAAGTAAGAATGTGAGTTCTCCCATCATGCTCATCTTAAATTTGCTTTTCATGAGCTTCTCAAAACGCTTACACAAAATTTCATTAGTAGAGCCAAAAATGATATCATCAACATATATTTGAACAAGTAGAGTATGATCATTATATTTGGCAATGAAAAGAGTTTTGTCGATTTTACCTCGTTTGAAAACCTTTTCTAAAAGAAATTTAGATAGAGTATCATACCATGCTCTTGAAGCTTGTTTGAGTCCATACAAAGCTTTTTGGAGTTTGTAGACATGATCAGGATGTTTATTGTCTTCAAATCCAGGAGGTTGTGCAACATAAACTGTCTCTTGAAGTTCACCGTTGAGAAATGCGCTCTTCACATCCATTTGATAAAGCTTAAATCTTTTAAAGGAGGCATAAGCTAAGAAAATTCTTATAGCTTCAAGTCTTGCAATGGGGCAAATGTTTCATCGTAATCGATTCCTTCTTCTTGTCTATATCCTTGTTCAACCAACCTTGCTTTGTTTCTTGTGATGCTTCCATTCTCTTCCATCTTATTTCTAAACACCCATTTTGTACCAATCACTCCTTGATCCTTTGGTCTTGGAACTAAAGTCCAAACTTTACATCTTTCAAATTGGTTGAGCTCTTCTTGCATAGCCACAACCCAACTTGAATCTTGGAGTGCTTCATCAACTTTCTTCGGTTCAATTTGAGATATAAGCGAAGTGTACTCATCATAGTGAGAACTTCTTGTTTGAACCCCAGAGAACAAATCACCAATGATGTTCTCAATTGGGTGATCTCTAACCTCATGAATTTCTGGAGGTAAGTCTGGTTGAGTTGTTTGTTGTTGAAGATCTTCTATTGGAACATCATTTGAGCCATCAAAATAAGTGAGTTGAGGTATAGGCTCTATGGAATTTATGGGAGTAGATTCAACTGCATCATTTTCTGAATGAATATCTTCAGTAGGAACTTCTGATGTTGGATATGAAAAATTTGGTGCGGTTGATGTTGATGGATTTCCTTGAGTTGAGTGATTTTATGATCTAGGTGTAGTTTGAGGAGGATCACCTGTCTCATTAGGCTCAGCAAAATCATCAGCAACATTTGGAGCCAAATGTGGCTCAAGGAGAGAATGTTCATCAAAAGTAACATGAATAGATTCTACTATCTTTAAACTATTTTTATTGAAAACACGAAAATCTTTAGAATGTTTGGCATACCCAACAAAAATACATTCATCTGCTTTAGGAGCGAATTTACCTCGATGCTCTTTTCCATTGTATAGAATAAAGCATTTGCATCCAAAAATCTTGAAGAAGGCAATGTTGGGGGTTCTTCCTCTCCAAAGTTCATATGGAGTTTTGTTGTAGGTCTTGTTGATTAGAGATCGATTTTGAGTGAAGCAAGCTGTGTTGGTAGCTTCAGCCCAAAAGTATTGTGGTAGCTTGGCTTCAGCGAGCATTGTCTTTCCAGCCTCAATCAACGTTCTATTCTTTCTTTCCACAACTCCATTTTATTGTGGAACTCCAGCAGAAGAGAAGTTATGGTAATACCGTAGTCGTCACGTATTGAGCTACACCGTTATTTTTGAATTACGTTCCATGATGCGATCTAACACTAACGATGTCATCTTCTTTTTGTGTTTGGAGCTGTCTAAAGAGTGAGGTCAAAATATCATAACAATCATCTTTGGAGATCATCATTTCGACCCATGTATATCTTGAGTAATCATCCACCACAACTAAAGTATATTTACTTCCTCCAATGCTGGCGATGGTGACAGGTCCAAACATATCAATGTGAAGTAGTTGCAAACATCTTGAAGTTGAAGGCACGGTCTTGCTAGAGAAAGATGCCTTGGGTTGTTTGCCAAGTTGACATGCGGCGCACTTCTTATCGTGGTGATCAGCTACTTTGGGTAGACCACGAACTAGACTTTCTCTTCCAATCTTAGATAGATACTTGAAGTTCAAATGACTAAGTCTTTTGTGCCATAGCCAACTATTTTCACTTACACTTTTTGCTACAAAACAAAGATTAGTAAGATTGCAAGCAGAATTAAAATAAATAATATAAACATTACTCTTACGAATCCCTTTGAGCAAAGTGAATCCGGATGTGCCATCTTTGATAAAGCAATTTGTTGAAGTAAAGTTGCAGTGCAATCCTTTGTCACAAAATTGAGATATGGAGAGAAGATTATGCTTGAGTCGTTTGACTAGAGATAATTCTTTTATAGTGATATTTCCTTTTCGAATGACTCCATATCCAATTGTCTTTCCTTTGTTGTTATCCCCAAACGTTACTGATGGACCACTTTCTTCACGGACATCTTCCAGCAAGGTGATATCTCCGGTCATGTGTCTTGAACAGCCACTGTCGAGATACCATTCATTTGAATTTGCCTTGGAAGTTCCAGCCATGAAGCAGAGGACCTGATAAATGGACATTTAAGCACGAGGTCCCCTTTATTCTTTTAGGTCCTGGGGTTAGCACCTTTTAACATCCCACACCTGTTTGACCGAAGGCGGATTATGTCTTCAAGCGTTAGGTGTGAATCTTAAAAGGCATTCAGCAGCCGAGTGACCATAACCATCATACACAGAACAATGGTGAAAGCTACAAGTATCATGTGTTTTTACTAACTCCTTACTTTTCTTAGGAGTTGCATGCAGTTTGGGAGCAGTGGTTTTAGCTTTGACAAAGGGAACTGGCTTTGGTTTGACCACGTATTTTCTAGGAACGTTCTTCTTGCTTTTGAAGGCAGGATGAGCGGTCGAAGAAGAAGGGCGGTCCGCCTTGCAGTTGCCAGCACCACCCATTCCACCAGAAGCGGTTGGAGTAGGGATGCGGCCAACTCCATAAGCCATGTTCTCTGAATCATCACTCTCAGAATCCTTTTGTTTCATCTGAGAGTCCTTCCCATACTTTGGGTAGACATAATTGAAATTATGATGTCCTTTACCCTTGGAATTAGCAGGCTTCTCCTTAGGAATTTCTTTAGTTAGTTTTAAAATTTCCTCATCCTCTTCACAACAGGATGCACACTTCTCCTCATCACCAGATCCAAAACCCAGACCCTCTTTAATTCCATTGGGTACTTGGTTATCTATAATTTGATCCATGGTAGTTTTTGACTTGAGCCACCCATCAATAATCATTTGGAGATCATTGATTTGAGTGACTAGGTCATCATTTCGGAGTTGAAGTGCAGCAACCTTAGTTTCAAGGATGTGGTTTTGATCAGCAAGAGGAGTCATACTTTTGATTTGGCCCTTAACATTTGAAATTTCGGACCTCATCACAGTTTTCTCCGTCTTGAGCTGAGAAATTTTATCGGTTGATAGTGATAGAGCTTTCTTAACATTTTCAAACCTTTGGATCATCACTTCAGCCTTTTTAAACATCTCTTCTTGATCCATGGGGGAAATCTCATTGACCCTTTTTGAAACTTTTGGAATTGACTTAACTTTTGAAGATGTTTCATTTTTGGGTGGAAAGATGGGGCAAGAAAATGAACAATTTCCAATTTTGGTGCTTGGAGTGAGGTCAAAGTTGCCATAGTCCACACTATCAGCCACAAACTTGGTTTTCTTTGAAATCACCTCATTCCTCTTTTTGGGCGACTCATCGTGAACTTCATCTTCTAAGTCACTAGAAGCATCCTCAACAACGAGGCAGAGATTTACCTCTTCGATACTCTCATCGCTATCTTCATCAGAATCAGTCTCGATCCAAGTTGCAAGGTTTTTAGAATTCTCTTCTTCTTCAGCAACCATTCCCTTTCGTCGAGAAAATTTCAAGGGGGAATTTTTCTTTTTCAAATACTCATATTTGGGTTGAGGACACTCTGAAGCAAAATGACCGGGCTTTCTACAATTGTAGCAAACAAGGTCACTCTTTTTCTTTAAGTTACTCACCTTTGAAGATGTTGCTGGATATTTACCTTTTGAAAATGGCTTTGAATTTTTACGAAATTTTTGAAAACGTTTTACAAACATGGCAAAATCCTCATCATCCATATCGATTAGAGAAGAAGTAGAAATACTAGGATCTGAGGTAGGCTCTGAGGGTTTCTCCACATGATCAACAACAGACATAGAAAGTGATTTTCCCTTTCCCTCGACTTCTTCAATATGTTGTAATTTTAACTCATAAACTTTAAGGTTTGCATATAAATTACTAAGAGTCCATGTATTTAACTATTTTGAATCTTCGAGGGAAGTTGCTTTGTGCATCCATTTGGATCCCAGAGCAGAAAGGAATGTCATGCTAATTTCTTTATCAGTTAAAACTTTACCTAGAGATAAGCAAGCATTTACTACCTCAACATAGAGATCGTAGGTTTGACGTAGAGATTCATTAGGAAGTCTATTGAAGCTGCTGTATCTCCTTTCAACTTCAAACTTCTTGCTTTCCTTGCATTGATCAACACCTTCGAGATAGTTTTCGATAGAATCCCACATCGCTGCGAGTCTAGCATTTGAGTACCTTCGATAGGTTGAAGTGGGTAAGGTTCGGAAATGATGTTTACGGATTTGCTATCTAATACAACGTACTTTTTCTTCGTCGGTCCATTCCGTCTTCAGCTTTTTGACTTCAGGGATTTTGGTATTGGTAGTTGCATCAGGATTGGCTTTCATTGGTATAAAAGGTCCATCGTTTACACAATCGACCAACCTTTCATCTATTGACTCTAAATGAATTAGCATTCGAGCTTTCCAGATATCGAAGTGATCTTCATCCAACATAGGAATGTGTGAATAGTTAATCATTGCCATAGCTTTTGACATTGCCATGACGAATCGGCACCCAAGCTGTTAAGCTTGAAAAACAAGGAATAGTTTTATAAAGGTGTTTAGCTCTGATACCACTTGTTGGTCCCAAAGGTGCAACAAGAGTATGAAAATAGCTAGAGGGGGGGGGGGTGAATAGCTGTATAAAAATTTTCTACTCTTTTCAAAAATTCAACCTTGGCTTACTTGGGCTAAAAGTGTGGTTAAGTCAAAACCAACTTTTAAGCTTGGTAAAATGCACAGCGGAAGTTTTCTAAGTACAAAACTTAATATTGAAAAATAGTGTGGTCGACCGCAAAAGTGAAAGTGTGGTCGACCGCGAAGTTGAAAATGGCTTAAGTAGATTTGTACTATAAACACAATTCAATATGAGGTTGGATCCAAGTGAAGATCAAACACAAGGAACAATAATAGAATTTATGAACTTGAAAATGAAGTGCAGAAAGTAAATGACACAATATTTGGAGAGGTTCAATCGTTAAAGATCTACGTCCTCTACCAAGATGGTTAGTCTTAGATTTTCTAAGGAAGATAGTATATTTGATTTGAGTAGCTGTTACAAAGGAGTACAAATTGAGAATCAATCAATCTCAAATCTAACTATCTTTTTCTATGAAGCTAATCCTAGACGATAACCAGTGTATGTGTGTGTGTGTAAGATTCAAGAGCTCTTTATAATGATAAAGAGTGAGCTTGATGAATCTATGTGGTTACAAGGCTTGAGAGATTTTATGGGTAAGATGTTCTTGAAGGTTTGAAGTGTTTGAAGATTCAAAGAAATCTGGAGATGATGAGCTTCAACACTTTGAGGATTATACCAACGTCTCTTTTACTCAAGCTTTTGGATGTGTAGATTCGTATCTCGCATGCTTGATCAGGAGGTCTATTTATAGCCTTTGAATAAAAATAGCCGTTGGAGTTTCGTGTTGAGCAAGCTTCAAGGACAATGTGTTGTTGATGATTAATTGGAGCACGTGTCCTTTTTGTCTTCATGTTGCAGAGTTAGTGGCAATGTGGTATGCTGGTATGTCCTTTGTACGAAATATACCAGCTGTCACTAATTTGAATTGCAACGGTATAATTCTGGGTAATTTACACGTTGATCAGAATTAACTTCTTAATCTTCAAGTTTGGCTAAGGAATGGAGAGAGTGCGGTCAGGAAGGCCATGCGGTTAGGATAGACAAGCGGTCAGCATGGTCTTTCCATTATGCGGTCAATCATGTCAAAACCTTATGAGATTTTCTCAAGCTATAATGCGATCCAGATGTTGATGCGGTCCATTGTTGATGCGGTCCGTTGTTGAAGCGGTCCAAATGTTTGCGGTTTAGAGCGATATGCGGTCGGCCATAGGTGCGGTTGACCGCATCTTGCATAAGCTAGGTTCCTTTTTAGAGCCAAAACACTTAGAGATTTTTTAACCTAAATAATCCTACTCAAGCCTAAGTAACTATACTACAAATGGACTTATCTAAAAATTTGAAGTGTAAAACTTCATACATAATATCCTATAGTCCATATGAAATAAAATAGGTGATGGTATCAATCAAATCAAGTAAATAGGAGGGGCTTATAATGAGCATACCCAACACTACCACCATTTCTCTCCAATTGGCGGGACCAGCTCCATACGAGGGTGTAAGTGGTTCGGTTCAAACCGCGGTTCAAAATCGAACCAAACCAAACCAAACCATGCGGTTTAGTTCGGTTTTCAAGTAATCGTGGTTTGGTTCGATTCCAAAAAATGTTAAAACGTGTGGTTCGGTTTGGTCTGCGGTTTGGACCCCCAAACCACGGTTCGAGACCACGAGATCGAACCACCAAATCGAACCAATAAACCAAACCACCAAACCGTTCAATATTAACCGTAGATATGTATATCTTTCATTTTCACCTTACATTTAGATTTGAAAATCCCTAATTCTATTAATAGGTTTTAGCCCATACCCTTTTTTCTTTCGGTTAATCTTCTTGTAATAATGTTAATTCACTCTTTAGCACATACCATTACAAGTAATCAATTGGCATGTTGTTATCCTAAATATTGAAGCACAATTTCAAGATGTATTTTTATACTGAATCTCTAATGTATGTTATGTTTGAAAAATCTAAACAAGCATGACAATGAATTGTGTAGTTTGAAACCATGTTATAATTAATGGTTTAAGTAATGTTCTATTCCATGGTTTGAACCGTGGTTTGAATTGTGGTTTAAACCGTGGTTCGAACCGTAAAATTAAACCACGGTTCAAACCAAACCGAACCAAACCATGGCGGTTTGGTTCGGTTCGGTTCAGTTTGAATTTTTTCATGGTTCGGTTCGATTTGAAAATTTTCCAAACCGATAACTAGTGGTTCGGTCCGTAAATTGGCCCAAATCGAACCATTTACACCCCTAATCCATACAATACCCAATAGGTATAATGGAGAATATGCCCTGTCGAATAGGGAACTTAATTATCCATGTCGACTTTGTTGTTCTCGAGATAAAAGAAGACCAACAAATCTCAGTCATTCTGGGGAGACCATTTCTTGCCACCGCAGGGGCAATAATAGACGTAAAAAATGGTACTCTCTCACTAAATGTCGGGAAAGAAAAAGTTGAATTTGATATGCAAAGCATGAATCTCAAGGAAACTTTTCAAGAAATCAACACCCCCGAAAATAATAATGAAAAGGGTAAAGAATCACAACCTAAAGATCGGATAATAGATCATTTTATAAATGAAAAATCTTTAGATTGTGATAATGGTAGTGATATGTTCAAATATTCTATCCATTCTATTACTAGCCATGCAGTCAAGAACGCAATTCTTAAAGGAACAAAGGAACCGAACAGGAAAAACACATCGAAATATCGAACGTGTAAAGAGTATAGACAACTTTTTCAATCAAGAAAAGGTATGGGATGGAGGATGTGTAAGAACTCAAACACTCCAAAGGGCATGAGATGGCAAGTTGTTAAAGACAACAGGCCATCACAATACCATTCATTACCCGTATTGATTAAAGGAAAGGGGTCGAGCTAAAAGACCTTAAACAAGCATCATCGATATAATAAATCGATGGATTATTTTTTCTATTTTATTTATAATTATTTAATTATTTATTTTTATACTAAATTTTGTTTTGTAGGTCAAAAAAAATTGTAGAAAAAGTGCTCGGCCGAGCACCTCACATGACTTTTCAGTGAGCAAGGTAGAGCACGGAAGATACATCGGGCCCTGGAGGGCGATGCTCGGCCGAGTCAAGGCTTATGCTCGGCCGAGCAAGACGCATCAGCAGAAATTTTTTAGGTCAAAAACGATTTTTGGCTTGTGATTCTCACTCTTTCACCTACCTAGCACCCTCACTCTCTCTAAAATCCTCTATATCTCCACCCCTACCACCACAAATCCACCAAATCCACCATTAAAACCAGCCAAACAACCTCCCTCCACCCTATTCCATCTTCTAAACACTACCCACAAATCACCCCCAATTCCCCCAATTTCCAAAAACCCTAGTTCTTCCTCCCAAACTCAAAAAGTTCAAATTTGCTCAAGTTGGTTATTTCATTGAAGAACTCAAGATTCAATCAAGAAAGAATCACAAGGTCAATTCAAGGCATTACTCGGGTAACTCGAAATCTCCCTCATTTCTTTTTTTGAAAATTGTTGGGTTTTGTTTCTAGTTATTCTTAAGATTTACCATGGACAAGAGAGGAAAGGGAAAACAACAACTAGGGCACCAAAAAGATCCCGTAAGAATGACTCTTCTAGCTCTAGATTAACCCCAACACTTAATACTTTGGGGATTGATTTCCAATCCGAATCTGAAACTGCTAGATTTGCCATGCTCTATGGGAAGAATATTTAGCCCACACAATTCCCTGACTTAGACACAATGAGAGTCTTAGGAATTAGGGGCAATATTCGGGCTTTACACCAAGGGTTGAATAGTGAGGAGTTCCTGCAAATAAATGAAAAGACTTACGAAAACCTCACCCTAGAATTCTTAAGTTCTATGACCAAGAGAACAAGAACTTTGATTGATCATGAAACAGGTGAAGAGTTTGAGGATATTGAAATAGGATTCTGGCTGCTAAACACTCACCACACCCTTGACCTTGAGGAGATCAGTGATATTCTTGGTTGGCCTTCCCCCAGAAACGTCTCGAATGTACCCCCTCCTTATTATAATACAGACATCTTTTGGAAGATCACTGGACATACACCTTTCCTCCGAAAACATCCAAAGCCTCCTTAATTATTCATCCCGTCCTCCGTTATATCCATATAATTTTTGCTTGCACCATTTTTGCAAGAGAGGATAAGGGGATGATCAACAGGAATGAATTGTTCTTTATGGGCATTTGTCATGGGATATAGAGAGATAAATTTGGGAAAGTGGTTCGTTGACCGACTTTGGGACCACATTTCCCCTAGCTTTCCCGGTGACATTCACATAGGAGGGATGATAACGCTCCTAGCGATTTATGTGTGTATTCAATTACCGGAAGAAGGTCCCGACGCTTGGGTACCGTTTAGAGGGTCAAGAGTGCTTGATATAGCGGCCTTAAAGGTAATGAATATGATTTCTGAAGTGGAACAAGGATCGAGGGTACACATGGTTTGTGGGAGGTGGAGCAAATAAAACACCTTATGCCATTTTGCCCAATGTCAATGTCCCGGTAGTATCAATAAGCCAACCGGATACTTGGTCTTTCCCGCACATGTTGGGTCAAGCTGAGGAAGGGAATGTAGAAGTTAATTTGGGTCAAGAAGAAGAGGAGGAACAACAACCAACACACCACAACCAAAACCAACTACAACCCGAATTCTACACCAGATTTGACCAAATGACCCTCCAAAATAACCAAATCCTCCAACATCTATCTCAGTTTACCCAATAATTTCGTAAATTCTGAACTGATATCCAAGGTCGAGTGAACACTGTCCAAGGACAAGTCACTACAAGGAAAACCAAAAATAGAGACGGAAAATTAGAGACAGATGGAGTCTGTAGCTAATTTGGAGACAGATTAGAGACGGATCCAAAAATTAGAGACGAATTCTGAATCTGTCTCTAATTTAGAGACGGATTCAAAATCTGTCTCTAATTTAGAGACGAATTATGAATCTGTCTCTAATTTAGAGACATATTCAGAATCCGTCTCTAATTCAGAGACGGGTTTTGTATTTGTCTCTAAATTAGAGACAGATTCAGAATCCGTCTCTAAATTAGAGACAGATACAAAATCTGTCTCTAAACTTTAGAGACAAATTTTGAATCTATGTCTAAATTAGAGACATATTTTAATTCGTCTCTAATTTAGAGACAGATTTTTGAACCCGTCTTTAATTTAGCGACAAATTCAACATCTGTCTCTAAAATTTAGAGACAAATTTAGTATATGTCTCTAAATTAGAGACGTGTTCAAAATCTGTCTCTAATTTAGAGATAGATTCAACAACTGTGGCTAAAATAGATTTATTTTTATTTTCTCAATTTTAGGGTTTATGAATTGTATATTTTCGTTTCTTTAAAAAAAACTTTTTTTATATAACTTTGTATAAAAAAATTCACGACTGACCAACATCTCAAATAATTTTCTTAATCCAAAAAGAAATAAAAAAAGTATATCATTTACCCTAAAACCCATATCATTATCCTAAACCCTATCTTTTTTATATAACTTTTTCTAAAAAAAAAATCACTAATTAACAAAGTCTAAAATATTATTTCCTAGTCAATAAAAAATTAAAAAAAAACAAATAAATATAGGGTAGTCCGTCCCTCTTTTGACTTTTCTTCTATATACTTTCATTTGTTTAGTTTTTTCTATCTTTTTTTATATAACTTTTTAGAGAAAAATATCACTAATTAACAAAGTATAAAATATTATTTTCTAGTTAATAATTTTTTTTAATAAAATTAAAAAATAAATATAGGGTAGTCCGTCCCTCTTTTGAATTTTCTTCTATATACTTTCATTTGTTTAGTTTTTTTCTATCTTTTTTTATATACCTTTTTGTAAAAAAAATCACTAATTAACAAAGGCTAAAATATTATTTTCTACTCAATAATTTTTTTTTTAAAAATAAAAAATAAATATAGGGTAGTCCGTCCCTCTTTTGGCTTTTCTTCTATATACTTTCATTTGTTTAGTTTTTTTCTATCTTTTTTTATATAACTTTTTCTAAAAAAAATCTCTAATTAACAAAGTCTAAAATATTATTTTCTAGTCAATAAAAAATTAAAAAAAAATAACAAAATAACCTCACTCTAAAGTCTAAACCTCACTCTATACCCTAAACCCTATATCATTTACCCTAAACCCTATCTTTTTTTATATAACTTTTTCTAAAATTTATCACTACTAACCAAAGTCTAAAATAGTATTTCCTAGTCAATACAAAATTAAAAGAAAATAAAAAATAATATATATCTCACTCTAAACCTCTAAACCTCACTCTAAACCCTAAACCTTAAACCCTAAAATCCATATCATATATCCTAAACCCTATCTTTTTTTTTATATAACTTTTTCTAAAAAAAAACACTAATTAACAAAGGCTAAAATATTATTTTCTAGTCAATAAAAAATTAAAAAAATAATAAAAAAATAAATATAGGGTAGTCCGTCCCTCTTTTGACTTTTCTTCTATATACTTTCATTTGTTTAATTTTTTCTATCTTTTTTTATATACCTTTTTGTAAAAAAAATCACTAATTAACAAAGGCTAAAATATTATTTTCTAGTCAATAATTTTTTTTAAAAAAATAAAAAATAAATATAGGGTAGTCCATCCCTCTTTTGAGTTTTCTTCTATATACTTTCATTTGTTTAGTTTTTTTCTATCTTTTTTTTATATAACTTTTTATAAAAAAAATCACTAATTAACAAAGTCTAAAATATTATTTTCTAGTCAATAAAAATTAAAAAAAAATAAAAAATAAATATACCTCACTCTAAAGTCTAAACCTCACTCTATACCCTAAATTAATCCTATATCATTTACCCTAAATCATATCTTTTTTTATATAAATTTTTCTAAAAAATATCACTACTAACCAAAGTCTAAAATAGTATTTTCTAGTCAATAAAAATTAAAAGCAAATAAAAAATAAATATATCTCACTCTAAACCTCTAAACCTCACTCTAAACTCTAAACCCTAAAATCCATATCATATACCCTAAACCCTATCTTTTTTATATAACTTTTTCTAAAAAAAAATCACTAATTAACAAAGTCTAAAATATTACTTTCTAGTCAATAAAAAATTTAAAAAAATAAATATAGGGTAGTCCGTCCCTCTTTTGACTTTTCTTCTATATACTTTCATTTGTTTAGTTTTTTTCTATCTTTTTTTATATACATTTTTGTAAAAAAATCACTAATTAACAAAGGCTAAAATATTATTTTCTAGTCAATAAATTTTTAAAAAAAAATAATAAATATAGGGTAGTCCGTCCCTCTTTTGACGTTTTTTCTATATACTTTCATTTATTTAGTTTTTTTCTATATTTTTTCATATAACTTTTTCTAAAAAAAATCACTAATTAAAAAAGTCTAAAATATTATTTTCTAGTCAGTAAAAAATTAAAAGAAAATAAAAAATAAATATACCTCACTCTAAAGCCTAAACCTCACTCTATACCCAAAATTCTATATCATTTACCCTAACTCCTATCTTTTTTTATATAAATTTTTCTAAAAAATATCACTACTAACCAAAGTCAAAAATAGTATTTTCTAGTCAATATAAAATTAAAAGAAAATAAAAAATAAATATATTTCACTCAAAACCCTAAACCCTAAAATCCATATCATATATACCCTACACCCTATCTTTTTCCATATAACTTTTTCTAAAAAAATCACTAATTAACAAAATCTAAAATATTATTTGCTAGTCAATAAAAAAATTTAATAAAATAAAAAAAATAAATATAGGGTAGTCCGTCCCTCTTTTGAGTTTTCTTCTATATACTTTCATTTGTTTAATTTTTTTCTATCTTTTTTTATATAAAATTTTCTAAAAAAATTAAAAATTAACAAAATCTAAAATATTATTTTCTAGTCAATAAAAAATTAAAAGAAAATAAAAAATAAATATACCTCACTCTAAAGTCTAAACCTCACTCTATACCATAAGGATATATATATGTTTAAGGGATTGGGTATATTAAAAATTATTTTATTTAAAATTTCTTAAATTTTTTATGTGTTGATATAATATTATTTTATATTTTAAATTATTATTATTATAAACTATTTTTACTAATTACTATTTACTTTAAAGATTAAATTATTGTTATTGTTAATAAGTATTTTTTTATAATTTATTACTATCAATTATTACTTAGGTATATTAATATTTCTTAGAAGTTTAAATTATTAAATTATTATTATTAAATTTAAAAAAATTAAATTAATGAGTATTATTATTAATTAATAACATTATTATTTTTGATATTACGTATTATTACTAGTTATTATTAATATTATTATTAATTATATAATAATAATTATTATTATTATATTTAATTATATAATTGAATAATTAACAATAGTATCATTATTAGTATTATTATTAAGTATTATTACTAATTATATAATAATATTATTATTCTTGATATTAGGCATACTACTTTAACTAAAATTTTGGGTAAATCAAATAAAAACATGTAAATATTTTAGATATTTTTTTGTAAATTTCAGTAATAAAAAAAAGTCTAAAATATTTTTTCCTAGTCAATAAAAAATAATGAAAATTACTAGTTATTATTAGTACTATTATTAATATTATTACTGTTTATGTAATTAATATTAATATTAATTAATTAATCAATTATATAATTAATAATTCATTAATAAATATTATTGATAATAAATATTATTATTCTTGATATTAGGCATAAATATTTTAGTTAGCATATAGTATAGTGTGAAACAAATATAAGTATGTGATGTGGCATTGTTTGATTGGATTCCAAAATTTCACGCGGATCATGGGCCAAAACAAGATCTGACCATTCAATACATTCAATCCAACGACCCATAATACTTCAAACAAAACCAATTACTCCCTCTCCCTATTTCTCTCCTCATTTCTCTCTCTCTCTCTCTCTCTCTCTCTCTCTCTTTATTTTCAAAATTACAGAAACCTACCAAACCCTTTTCTCTCTCTCTCATTTTCATCATATTCATCTCCCTCACAGTCTCCTTCAGCCTCCGCCGTCGCCCTCCGGCGCCACCACAGCCATAGTCACCTTCGCCCTCCGTCACTCTCTCTCTTTCACCATTTCATTCACCCTCCGTTACTCACAATACGCCTCCCTCTCCCTCTCTATTTTGAGGCGACATTTATCAATCCGAACAGAGCATTTTGAAGCAAAGGATTTCCGACGATGGCTATGGTTGTTCAATTTGTCACCTTTGTTGAGTTTTTCTTTTTGATTTTTTATGTCTCTCCCTCACAAGATCTAAATCAATACTAGATCTGATTTTTTTGAAGTTGCTGGTGGTTAGACGGTGGTGAATGGTTGCTGGTGATTGGTGGTGAAAGTTTGTGAGGACTGATTTGAGTATAAAAGAAGTTTAGGGGAGCAAAGTGTAACTATGAAATATCAAGGACTGATTTGAGAATAAGAAAAGTTAAGGGACTGATTTGAGAATAATAAAAGTTAAGGGACTGATTTAATCTATATTTATAAATATATATTAATATTATATATATATATATATATATATATATATATATATATATATATATATATATATATATATATATATATATATATATATATATATATATATATATATATATATATAAAATATATTAATATATATTTTTAAATATAAATATATATATATTTAAAATATATTAATATATATTTTTAAATATATATATAATTTTTTTTAAAAAAATGTCAATTTAGCGACGAAAATATCAGTCGCTAAAATGGTTCGAAAATAAAACGACAAATTAAATAGAGACGAAAAATCCGTTGCTAATCCGTCGACGTACATATCTGTCTCTAAAGTAGAGACAGACATATCTGTTTCTAAAACAGCTACAAAACAGCATTTAGCGACGAACCTGCACCCACGGAATAGCTACGGAACAAATACGTCTCTAAACACGATTTAGCTACAAAATCTTCATTTTAGCTACGGAATTTGCCGTCTCTAAAACTGTTTTTCCTTGTAGTGAGTAGACTCCATCTACAACTATGGGATCAATCATTAGAAAAACTTTCCACCACCACCGCCACCACCACCGTTTCTATAAGTCTCTTCTATTCTTTCCCTACCATGCTTTTATAGTCCTTAAAACATTGAGGACAATGTTTACTTTAAGTGTGGGGGAGAATCATTTCCATTTTTTAGTTTACTTTTTTTTTCATTTATGTTAACTTAATTTTAGTTGCATATTTCCCTTTTTCTCTTCTATGTAAGCATGTTTTACTTTCAAAAAAAAATTCTTATAATGATGAAGTGTTCTAATCATTAAAAAGCAATTATTTTTAATTGTTTTTAAAATCAGTTTCTATTCCTTGATTCATATTTTTTTCAAAAATTTGAAAACATTTCCTAGAAATTAAATTTAGGGGTATATAGGAAGATAGATAAAATAGTTATAAATTAATATAGTATAAATAGAATTGCCCTAAAAAGCATTATTTTGTGAAAATTTTGGAGCATTGAATACTATCTTTATTTTCGAAAATATTATTTTTGCGCTTCGGGACTTTCATCTTTGAAATTCATTTTTTGAAGGGCGCACTCATCTCTTTATGCACCATTTTTGGATCACTTTTATCTCAATTCCATCTTCAAGGCTAGTTAAGCATAAAAATGAGCACATCTTGCTTCAATAAAATTTTCCACTCGAAAATCAAAATGAATAAATCATTATTAGAGTGAGACAATAAAAAGCAAGGTATGATGGCATTTCAAAAAATTTGTATCATCTTTTAAGTATGCTACTTAAAATGCTAGCCTTGACCCCTTCTTTTTCACTTCCATTCACACGTCCATCAATTGTGATCCAAGAATGTTGTGCTAAAATCTTTAAAGTGTCTTTCTAAAAATGAAAATCATCATTTTAAGTCCTTAAAATTGCATAACAAATCTTTCTCATTTAAAAAAAGTCTTTTTTCAATCAAAGCATCTTCATTTCCAAAATTTTGCTTAGAAAAGCATTTATTTATGCAAAATTAATTTTTAGCTCTTCTATCTAGACTCCAATATACTTTAAAGATCTTTTTAGAAAATATTTTCAAAAGTTTGAATGATATGAATCAATGTTGAAAATGGTTTTCTTAAAGGCAACATCTTTAACAACACATCGAATCTGAAAGGGAGCCACTTATTTTTTATTTTTTCTTTTTGGTCATTTACTTCTCTCTCTCTTCTATTTTTTTTTTATCTCAAACTTGCTTAGGTACAAGCAAAGTTTAAGTGTGGGGGAGTTGATACCAATTAAGTATAAATTAGGCTTATTTTATTTTATATCTTCGATTTTACGCTTGGTTGATATTTTGTGTAAATATACAAGCCTTAAGTTCATATTTTGAAGTATAAGGGGCTTAGAGTAAAAGTGGAAATAGAGGAGTCAAAGCTGAAAATTTCAAAAGTCAGCCTAAAGCAGATGCTGCTCGGCCGAGCATGAGGGACCAGAATGGAGTATTTCCTGAGAAGACCTTGCTCGACCAATCACCTCCCGTGCTTCAGCCGAGCACTCTCCTGTTCAGCCAAATGATGCCTTTTCCAAAAGATGCAACCGTCAGCCAAAATGGCCATAAAAAGGAACCTTGTATTCAGTCTTAGATATAGAAAATCATTTGAGAATACACAGAAAACACATCAAAATACTCTAGAAATTCATTTATACACAATTCATCGATTGTTCTTAGAGTTATTTTGGAAGATCGAATCAATAAAGTTTCTGAAGTTTACTTTCAGCCCTTGTTTCTCTTACGGGCATAAGTCTTTCTATCCCTATCTTCATTTTATTATCTTATGTTAGTTTTAATTATGGGTTGTGAGTAATTTCCTAAGTTCTTGGGGTTGAAAACTCAACATTTTTTGTTTATCACTTTTAAATCATGCCATCTCTCTTCATCTTAACAATTCTTTCATATCAAACTGAAAAGACTTACATTTTGGAGACATCCAACTTGTATGATTTTATTTAATCGAGAGAAGAACGTAGCTGTGAATCTCGATTAGCGGAACCATATGAATTGAACTAAGTTTCATTAACCACGAGAGTAGATTAATTGCTTAGGGATGTTCCTTGAATGGAAAGTAAGTGGACTTTATAAACATTAATGAATTCTTACTAATTATGGACCATCGAGGGATATGACATAATTAGTGAAGAATACAAATGCTACTTGCTTGATCGTGAGAAGTAGTATAGGCTGAATGTACCATACTTGATTTTGATGAAAACCTTTATTCAAAGGTATGATTATTTGATGAATAAATAATTGTTTGAGTCCCAATCCCGAGAATGTCTTCATCTTATAAGAGATAAATTTAAATAATCTGTGTATGTTTTTAGTATTTTCATAAACCAAATCATATTTCACCCAATCTTATTTCTATAAATCTATATAAAAACAAATATTCTTCTAAGTAAACCCTTAAACCTTGTATCTGTGGGATCGATCGTACTTGCACTTGCTATACTATCTATAATCCGTGCACTTGCGGTATAAAAAGAACCGTTAGGTTCTGAAATGAACAAGTTTTTTATTATATTATAACATTGAGAGTGATATCTTTGAAACCAATTTGTACATAATGCATGAGAAATCTGAGTTCTGTTTGCTACAAAGACTTTCCAAACTGCAATCTCCAGATAATAAAGCATTTCCAGCTCAAATATGTAAAACAACAAAGCTAGTAACCCGTACAAGAAGAAAAGGATTTATTATTATTCTCCCATATAAACATATCCGAGGATTCCCGCCACTAATATGTCCTTGGAACTGCGAGGAGATGAAGGCCTCCCTCAACATGAAGTGTAAACATAGTTTGATAAGTCACATCTTTTTTCTCGTCCGCTAATCTGAACCGGAAGAAGCAAAGAAGAGAGCTCGATATTATCTTCATCTGACGGTAGGCGAAATGTTTCCCTATACAAACTCTGGGACCCGCCTGAAAAATCTCAAGAAATCTTAGTATCATGTGTATGTACGGATAATCATATCTATATAAATATATAGGAAAATTTTAAAGGAAAGTTCAATGATCATATATTTACATGAAATGATACGAATTTAAATGGAGATTCAGGCTCAAAAATCCCATTTTTGAGCCATCTTTCTGGCTTGAAATCCTCAGCATCATCTCCCCATATGTAAGACGCCCTCCCCATCGCATAGCCCAAGTAGGATAAACCGTCTCCTTTTTTAACCTTGAAACCATCTGGAAGAGTGTCATCTGTTTCTGCAACTCTCCCATCCTTAAAAAGCACAGTAAACACAAACAACACAGAAAAATCAGCAACACAAACAACACAGAATAATCAGCAACGGTTTTATTGAACCTAGGAAAGAGCAAGAAGCTGTGTGTGTATATATATACTCCGGCCATTAAAAGTTAAACTTTGTTTTGTCACATAAGGGTTGTGAGTATGAAAAGTGAGATAGAGAGAAAGTGGGGTATGGAATAGTAAGTGGATAATTATTGTGAGTATGCAAGTGAGTCTATTGAATAAAGAACTATTAAAACATTTCTATTTTAGGAAAATGTAATTTTTAGTGGGACACCCAAAGACGTAAGAAGTGTAACTTTTAGTGTGACGCAGGGTGTATGTGTATGTGTGTGTGTGTGTGACAAAGAATTACCAGGGGAACTGGAGGATAGAGTCTCAAGGTTTCTGTCAGAGCTGCATGAAGGTAATGCATTTTTTCAAGTACTTCCTCTGTTATACATGCCACAAAATTGTCAATACTTCCTTGTTCACTCCCCTGATTCCCGAAAAGTTCTCTTGTTTCTTGAACAATTTTTTCCTGTACGAGAGGATTCTTGCAAAGCATATAGAATAGCCATGAAAGCGTGTTTGCTGTAGTATCTTTGCCAGCAATCATAAAGTTGAGGATTATATCCATCAGATAGTGATCATTAATCTGATCCGGATCCTTCTTGCTCTCAACCAGAAATCTTGAAAGTATGTCTTCCTTTTCATTCTTCTAGTCATTAAGATATAATTGAATAAAAAATGAGTAAATATTAGTAAGAAAATATTAGTGGGTTATTAGTAAATAATAACACTCACGGAATCTTGTTGCAGTTCTAGCAGTTCTCTTCTCTTTGCAATCAAACTGAGCACAAAACGGTTGATGAATTTGATGTTCTTCCCAAGGGAAGCTTCACAGCCGATATTGAGAAACCTTTTTAGTTTCCAAAGAGGATCTGCATAGCGCCAACAGGTAAATGCATTTGAATCATCGAAAGCCTTGATAAATTCTCTCCCTTCTTTGCTAGATCCTTCCAAGCAATTCAACTCCACTCCAAAACCAACTTTGAATATGGAATCCAAGGTACTTCTCATTAGCAAATCCTGCAGTTAAGTTTCAAAGAAGCAATCAATTAAGAACAAATTTATATATATATATATATATATATATATATATATATACTCCCTCCGTCCCGCTTAGTGTAGGCTTCTTCTTTCGTCCAGTAGTCACCTTAGTGTAGACTGTCAAAATTAAGTTTTTATTATTTTTATTTTCCCTATCCCACCCACTCATTCTCTCTCTTCATTTTCATGTCTGATTTATTCAATCCAACCTACTTATTCACTCCACTCATTCTCTCTCTTCATTTTCTACCACACATTTCCATTATCTTAATAATATTCCGGATTATTGTGCATGGCCCTTAGTACACTAAGGTGGGACGGAAAAGTATATATTTAAAAAGGGTTGAAACAAATTAGATCTTTATATTTCTAATAAAGGGTTGAAACAAAGAAGGATAAAAACTTTTCAAGAACACTCACTTGTATGTCAAAGGCTTCTTTGCCCTCAGACAACTTGGTAACAATTGTAACAATTTTGGCAGCAGTTTTTCTGAAAATTCCGCTGCTGAAATCTCTCAACACCCTTGTTGAGAACTCATAACTTGCGAGCTTCCTCTGCTGCCTCCACTTAGCCCCATCAACGTTAAAAATTCCATGTCCAAACAAGTCAGTCATAATATCTATATTATACTCGCCTCTGGTGTAATTATCAAAGTTGGTCTTGAGCATGTATTCGACATTTCTTGTATCCGTTGTAAATATCTCACTATGGTCTGGGGCTAGAAGCCTGAAAGTATGGTGTTTTTCAGCAAAATTTCCTAGATAATCATGGAGTTTACTGAAGTGAAAGAGTTGGTGAAATACAGTTCCGAGCACGGGAGAATATTTTGGATCTTTGATTGATTTTCCAGTGAAGATTTGTATTATGAGGGCTGAAATGGCTATGAGAATTAGTAGCAAGGCAGCTGCTAAGAAGGTGAACAGGGTATAAAGGAAGTCCATATTTGAGAATTGTGTTAAATCTGTGTGTGTGTGTGTTGTGCTTTGCGTAGTGTTTATATAAGTGTAAAAGAATAATTCTTGATATAAATGTTAAATTTAAAGATTTGGAGCCCACTTAAGTTATTCTAATTTAGCCAAAAAAAAAATCTTAAATAGTGATGTAAGGACAGGTAAAAGCCCATACAAGCAGAAAAGTAAGTTATCAAAAGAGCCACTAGATAAGCTTTGTCAAAAGAATCCTTTATCAAAACGCTCCTCTAACACTAATGCCGTCTCAATAATTATGGGGGTCCTATGTTAAATATGAAAATAATATGAAAATCGGGGCCCTTAATATTTTAAAATTTTATACAATGGAATAATTGCAATAATGTTGAAATAATAAACAAACAATTCATTAAATTAAAAAATATTAAAAGAAAAACAAACTTTTAAATTAAGATTGAAAAAATAGAATGAAAGTTAACTAAAAAAGAATGGAAGAAAAGTCCAAAAAATAAAATGAGAAAAAAGCCCAAGAATAATAAGAAATATCCAAAAAATGGAAAAAAAAATAGAAAGAAACAGTAAAGCAATAAGCAAATAAGCAACTATTACCTTCACCACAAGACCACTTGCATTTCTCTGAAATATTTTGGATTCTAATATATATATGTATAAAAAAGTTAAATTTGGGGCCCTTAAATTTTTTGAGCCCTGTGCAATTGGGCCTCTTGCACATGGCTAAAATCGGGTCTGCTAACACCGAGCTTGTCCCTTATAAAATTTTATAAGGGACATATTCGGTGTAAATTGGCTTTGTCAACAGATTCTTTTACTAAAACAAACTCATCTAACGCCTTAAAATCGAGCCTTCCCCTTTAAAAAAGGAACAAGGCTCGGTGTATATGTCACAATGGCTAGTTTTTAATAGCTAATATTTTGAAGAAAAAAAGCCAAAATCTCAGGAAAAAGTTTTTCCTGGCATTTAGAAAAAATGTGTTTTGTTTTTCCCGATAATGGCAGTGCCAGTTTAACAAAGTGCCAGTGTAAAATAGTGTCAGTGCCAGTTTAACAAAGTGCCAGTGTAACAAAATGCCAGTGCATGTAAAACAAGTGCCAGTGCATGCATAACAAAATGTCAGTGCCAGTTTATCAAAGTGTCAGTGTTAATGTAAAAAAGTGTCAGTGTAAAAAAGTGTCACACATGTAAAGTAAGTGCCAATGTAAAAAGTGTCAGTGTTAGTGTAACAAAGTGTCAGTGTTAGTGTAACAAAGTGCCAGTGTAATAAAGTGTCAATGCATGTATATTAATTGCCATTGTAAAAAAGTGTCAGTGTTAGTGTAACAAGGTGCCAGTGTAAAAAAGTGCCAGTATTAGTGTTATGAAGTGCCAGTGTAAAACACGTTTTTTCTAAGCTTAGAAAAAAATGCGTTTTTCGTAAGACCAATTCAGAAAAAAAGTTTTTATTGTAGATAATTCTAATTTCACTTTTTTTTTTTTATAAATAGATAACAGTTCCCCAATAGAATCTACTAGCCTAAGTCCGTGTCAGGCCTAGCGCCACATTTTTTTTTTTTTTTTTAATTTAATTTTTTTTTAAGGGCAAAATGGGAAAGTGACAAAATAATGAGGGCAAAATGGGGATTTCTGCCAATGAAACTGTTCAAAAAACTGTTTATAGTGGAGCTATAGATTCATGGGGTCATTGTCGAGAAAAGAAAGAAAATTGATTATGATGATTATACGGTACTGATATAGCAATCTCAACCACCTAAAGTTCCCTAAAACAAACCTCCAAAATGATGCAGCCAATTTTATTTGTCACCGTTAATTTATTTAATAAAACGAAAGGTTGAGGCATGCAGAAGTACTTATTTATTTATTTTTTTAATTTATCTCTTTGTTTATTTGGTTGGTTGGTTAATGATTGATATCCATAAATTAATTAATATCCACCTCTAACTTTATTGTTGTTGTGCTGTTATTTAAAATGTAACATTATTTCGTTTTGGCCAAACTGAATATATTACCTTATCTTGATGATATTCTCCAAAGGAGATAAACTAAAACCACTTGCAGTTTCTTTTTCATCTTTTAAATTTGTTGTTATGAGGTTCTATCATTCGTCTCCTAACTATTCCCCACAAACGTACAAGTAAATAAAGCACAATCTGTAAAATACATGCAATGTACAACAAGTGTTTTTTTTTTTTTTTTGGTAACAGAGGGAATAAGTAATTGTTAAAGGAAATATGAGATTTTTTTTTTAAAATATAGCTTTTTAAAATTTTATATATCAAAATAACATTTTCAAAAACTTAAGTACCAAAGTAGCACTTTTGACTTGAAATCCGGAATTGGTAATTCCGGATTATGAAATCCGGAATTACCAATTCCGGATTTGATTTTTTTTTTTTCCAAAATTGAATTTTCGAAAATAATAATTTCGTAAATAGGGCGATCGCGCCCTAAAATAGAAACGATCGCTCATGTGTACTCCGGAGGTACCAATTCCAGATTCTATTTTAATTTATTTTTTTCCAAAAAAGAAATAAAGCAAATAAAAAAAATATATTCGAAAATAGGAGAGGGCGATCGCTCTACTTAAGGGCGATCGCTCCTTAGACGCGTATCTTCAAAATCCGGCCTTTGTCAATTCCGGATTTGCTTTAATTTGAATCCATTTGCCATTTCCGGATTCAAATTTTGAATTCCTCCACTAACTTAACTACGATTGTTCATGGAAGAAAGGAAGAAGAAGGAGGGAGTGCAGAGAGTGAGATAGAGAAAGAAAGAATTAAGGAGAAGAGAAGAAGTTTAAAGAGTTGTGAGAGAAAGTGTTAGCTTGGTACTTAAAAATGGTTAGTTTTATTTCTTATTTTAATTTATTTTGAGTTGTTAATTTTAGCTATATAAATTTTTTTAAGAATTTTTATTTGTGCATTTTTTATATTTTGTTGTTAAAATGATTTATGTACTTAATTTTTGATTGTCAATGAATTAAACATTAAGTCTCATTTAAATTTAATTACTATTAAATTTTTTTATTTCAGATGAATCAACATGTACAACAACAATTTATTGATCCTGGGCCAATCGATTCTCATGTATTGACTTCTCAGGATACACATAGATCTAAATATATTTGGGAGGGACAAGAGTTACCCAATTTAAGACCTAGGCGTGGTCCAATACTTCCACCTAGAGTTGATTGGAGGATAGAAGAGAAGCTTATAAATACTGGATTTTATGGAGTGTATTTATTAGGTCATATACAATATGATTGGCATTTGATCGAGGCTTTGATTGAAAGATGGCGTCCAGAGACCCACACTTTTCACTTACCTGTAGGGGAGATGACCATCACCTTAGAGGATATTGGCATGTTGTGTGGTCTTCCCGTAGACGGAATGGCGGTGACTAGTTCGAAACTAGTTGGAGTGCTTTAGCGTGGGTTGAGATTGTTGAGGAGTTATTTGGGGTTGCACCCTCAACTACGAGACATCAAAAGAGGTGGAATGATATCAATGAGATGGGTTCTAGGACACTTCCCTCATTTTGAGCAAACTCTTCCCGATAATGTGTCCGAGCATATGATTGAGACATATACTCGAGCATACATTTTCTTATTATTGGGGTCATACATTATGCCCGTCTCGTCGATAACCTAGTGAAGTTGATGTACCTCGCACTTCTTAGGGATATAAATAATATTAGTGCAATACGGTTGGGGTAGTGGAGCGTTGGCCTTCTTGTATAGGGAGATGTGTGTAGCATCTCAACACGATTCGAAAGGGTGTGGTGGCTTCTTAACCATTGTACAATGTGTATGTCTATTATATATGATTACATTATGCTAGTGGACTTAACCTGTTTTGTACGTAATGATAATTTTTTTTATAGCTTTGGGCATGGGAGAGGTTGTTGTGTACACAACCTAGGAGACATGAAGAAATAACACTTACCGGATTGCAACCAAATGGGTTACGGGTATATTTCAATTACTTCATTTTGTAAACGATCCGTTTTGTAATATATCGCTTTTTTACTCATTATTTTTTATGTCAATTGTTTCATATGTAGGTGGAAGGGTCCATTGTCGTATACTTCGTGACGCCCATAACCTCGCAAGGCTATCGAGACCAGCTTGTCATATTTAGAGAATGATCGGGTTGTGTGGCGGCCGTACAACGGTGTGCCGCTCCGAATTTACGCCTTCGGGGGCCAAGCTATATGGAGGGCGAAGGTGCCCCTCATCTGCTTTGAGAGGGTTGAATGGCACTTTCCAGATCGCGTAATGCGACAATTTGGGATGGTTCAAGGTGTGCCTGATGACAGCGACACCAGTTTGGACTTGCATCGGATTAGTCGGCAAGGTCGGTCAGGCGTTAACTGGATGCAACAACATGATCAGCACATAGCAAGGTGGAATGAACGGGAGTTTAATGTCGTTGATGGGGAGTTTGGTGAAGTGGATATGAGTTACCATCACCCCTATTTGACATGGTATAGGCGTATTACTTGATCGCTCATCCACAATTCGTCTCTAATGTGGAGGGACTAGGGTTCAGGCCACGTTCAGTTAATTATGAGGGTGTGGTAAGTTATATATTACATACAATGATTTTACAAAAAACAATACCATTTTTCCGTATTAATTAATTTTAGTTCATTGTTTTGAGCAGTTCAAAGTCTCCAAGGGATGTACTTATACGGCGAATGCCACATCCTTGGAAGACATGGTGAATTACACTCAACAATGTGTCACTAACACACCGACACATATTAGGGAGCAAAGAACGATCGCAAGCCCAAGCTCCCCCCCAACGGTTGATCATACCGCCAAGAGGAGCCACGAGAGGGAGAATCGGGTTCGTAGGCGTGGCGGATACCAACAATGCAGGATGAGCCCGAGATGTGGGATCAATACGGTGATATGCATCGGTTTGAGTTCGGTCCGTACAGAGTTCACCTGCACAGACCGGGTAATTCTTTTACCGAATTGATGAATCAGTTTGATTTCAC
This sequence comes from Adenophora triphylla var. japonica, assembly GCA_022495995.1. Taxonomy (NCBI): domain Eukaryota; kingdom Viridiplantae; phylum Streptophyta; class Magnoliopsida; order Asterales; family Campanulaceae; genus Adenophora; species Adenophora triphylla. Next base: position 190,170 of record JAFEMH010002033.1, read on the forward strand.
GCAACCGCCTCAGAGCTCATTCCCTTCTTCTAGCAATTATAATCAGACGCCTGAGCAGACATTCGGGATTCCGGGATTTAGGCCTAGTTTCCATTTGCCTAGTGTGCGGTTTTCGAAAGTCCCGACGGATCATCCTCATCCTCATCTCAACAATCTATATCGGGTGGTCGTCGTATGCCGAGGATAGGGAGTAGGATTCGCCATCCCCCTAATGAATTTACTCCCGTCCAATTATCCTTGGTGGTATCCTACGTGACCGGGATGTGGTCAATTTTCTATAAAACTTATTCTTTTATTATTGTTAATTTTAATTTCATGAAAGCTTGCCATGGACTGATTTTTCTGAAAAACTAACTGAAAACGTTAAAAGCGGCTGGAAATTCTTAAAAACTAACTGGACTTCGAGAAACTAACCGAAACGTTAAAAAGCGATGGAAATTCTAAAAAACTAACGAAAAACATTAAAAAACTGATTAAAATTTGACAAAAAAGGGACGGACAAGAGGGAGGTCGCTCCCTTATAGAGGGCGATCGCCCCAATGTAATCCGGAAATTCTAATTCCGGATTCTTTTATTAAAAATTTATTTTTAATTAACGAGCGATCACCCCAATAAACGAGCGATCGCCCTCTTTTTACAGAGAAAAGGCGCGATCGCTCACTAAACCCAGCGCGATCGCCCTCTACGCGGATTTCCCAAAGCACGGTTTATCCCAAAAAACCTTCCCCTCTCCCAATCAAATAACCCTACCACCAACGCCTCCTTTTCTCTCTCTCTCTAAAATTTCAAATTTTAAACCCCAAATTCAAGCTTCTTCAACCCCAAATTCAATTTTCTTCAACCCCAAAATCAATCAATCATCCATTTTGAAGCACACATTCAAGGTTTGAGGTGGATTTTGAAGATTGTCATACGTTTGTTTTTCAAGACAAAGACTCCGGCGAAATTCCGGCGACCTTCCGGCGAACTTCCGGCCAATTAAAAAGTAAGCTTCCAATTTTTTATCTTTGAGTTTTGATTGACAATGCCTCCTAAAAAACCACGAACCACTACCACCAACACTCCAACCCCTACCGGTCCCCGTATGATCTTGCTAAATTTGTTGGGATTCAAGCTCAACAATTCTTTGAGTTATATGAAAACAAGCCATTCAACCCGGAGAGGGAATTTGATTTTAATGGCTTGTATTTAGATGGTTTTGTTACCCTTTACAATTGGGGAAAGTTGGGGAGTAAGCCCCCAAACTATGGAAGTTCACTTTTAGTCAAAGAATTTTATGCTAATGTTTTTGAACGGGGGAATACGGGAGAGTCTTTTGTGCGGGGGCTTCCGGTTAATTATGATAGGAATGCCATTAATCAACATTACGGGTTAGCCACTAACATTGAGGAGGATGGGTGTGAGTACACCAAAGAGATGGAGAGGATAGGAAAAAATGTTAGGGAAGATTTGCATTTGCTAGCTCCGACTTTTGGGATAATTGACCCTAGGAATGTGAAGAAGGGGGTAGTTGTTAAGGCTCGAGACATGGATACTTGGATGAAGTATCTTCATAGATTTATTTGTGAGAGGATCCCCCTCCTCTCATTTTAATGAGGTTAATTGGAGACGTGCATTTCTAATGCACATGATAGTTCAACGAAAAACAATTGATTTTGGAAAAATAATCAGTAAGGAGATATGGAACACGGCTAAGGGTATGGCCAATACGAACTATAATTTTCCATTGTTGATCACATCCACAGTAACAAAATCGGGATTTAACCTCAGGCTAGTGAACAAGGACATTAAAGGAGGGCCAAAGATGAACTTATTCACCCTCACCACTAAATGTCAGAATGTAAAGAGGGGTGAGGGATCATCTAGGAGACCTCACGCTGGAGATGATGATGATGATGATGATGAGGAGGAGGAGGAGGAGGAGGAGGAGTGGAGAGCAGAACCGGTCGAGGCTGCTTATTATCTGTCAGAGCAGGTTGGCTACGTGGAGAGTCAAATTAGAGATATGAGGCAAGATTTTGGACATTTATCCGTCCGCGTGGATGCGGAGATTGAGACTAATCGGGCTTGGAGGGCACAACAAAATGCTTGGATGGCACAACATGATCGTGTACGAGAGGAGCGGACTCGGTTGCTCCAAATATCCTTGGACGGATGCCACCACCACCACCGGGAGATGGGTCGGGCTATGGTGGACATTTACGAAGATTAATGTTTTTTGTTGAATTTTAAAACTCTTAGTTAATTTCAGCTTTGGTTTGTGGCTTAATTTGATGAGGGGATCCTCATAAACAATATTTCATATTTGGTTTGTATTTTAATTCGTCATGCCTTTGTTGGCATGCAAACTTGGTTTTATGTTGGGGTGTGTCCCAAAGACATCTTTATTTTTGGTTTGTAACAAACTTGTTGTTAATTTCCTCTTTGTTTGACTCGCTAAATCGATTTTATTTCTTCCCTTCTTGTATTGTGCACAGTGGTATGGCTGATGTTTGGTTTGTAACAAACTTGGTTTTATATAGGAGTAGTAATTTAGGAATGTTAGGAGTTCCAATATTCAGAATTATTTATGGTATCTGAAAAAAAAACACTATAAATGGCATACAATTTATGCCAATTAGTATATGCAGTAGATGGAAATATGTAATTTTAAAAAATTAACAATTACAATTTATGGAAGTAATTATTAAATATTAATTATGGGAAAATAATTTATGAAAATGTTGATAAACACAATATATATGGAAATTTCATTTTATACAATAACAGGTTCAACAAAAAAGTCAAAAATTGGACAAACATTTTGGGACGGAGGGAGTATTACAAGAGTTTTATACAATAACGGGTTAATTGAAAATAAAAAATGGGACAAACATTTTGGGACGGAGGGAGTATTACACGCTATTGGCTCAGTTTTGGCTTTGGAGCGGTCGCCCCTCTTATTGGAGCGATCGCTCCCAAAATTCCAGTAACTTTGCGCGAACGCGCGGATGGGAAGGGGCGATCGCCCCATTTGTCCTTATTTTCCATGTTAAAAATAGTAATGTTACAACTCTGTGTGTTGGTACCTGTGTGCACCTGCACATATATGACAAAAAACTGTAATGAAGAAAAAGTGCATTAATTGAAGATAGGTTGAACATTTATAATATACGTTCAAATCCGGCACTGCCAATGCCGATCTTATCTTCACTGACAAATCCGGCACTGTCAATGCCGGATTTATCTTAACTTACAAATCCGGCACTGCTAATGCCGGATTTATCAAATTTGAATTCCCCTTTAAAAGGAAGGAGTAGTTTCATTACAAACATCTAACCCTCAACCCTCTCTCCTCTCTGAAATATGGATCGTAGACTCAAAAATTCTTCTAATCTCCGTCCTCATTTTGAAAAAGGCCAAACATCTAACCCTCAACCATCTCACCTCTCTCAAATAAATCTGTCTCAACGCGAAGGAGAGCGTCTGATACCTGGTCCAGCTGGTGACGTGCAGTTGGCTTTGCGCCAGAGAAACCTCGATCGTCAGAGAGGGGGATCCTCTCAGGAACCTGTGATTCCGACCCAAGAGTATGTGAGGAGAGCGATTGAAGATCCCAAGGAGGATAAAGATTTCGAACGCAGTCCTTGGCTCTCCGCACTTGAACTGCTCAGTGGCGATGGTATGATTGCTGCTACCCCTTTCATTACTATCACGGGCGGATTTCCTAATGGATTTGATAGGATTAATGTTGCCGTTGGTGTTGTCAAGACCATCACACGAAATGAATTTGGTGACGCTACGGTGACTTTGAAGGTTAGCATATGAGTTTTGTATGTTTTCTAGCATGATTAGTATGTGTCTTATCTTACTAATTAAGATAAAATTGATAGGATCCAACGGGAACAATAGGTGGTGCAATTCATCATAAGGTGTTTACTGAGAGTGAGTTCGGAGATGACATAGTTGTTGGTTACGTTACGATACTTCATCGGGTATGCTGTATTAAACATGCAACAACTTGAACCTATTCTTAATATTGCCATCTAATCATGTTTTTTGTAATTTTTAGGTTGTTGTTTTCTCCCCTCACGTAAAACACATATACTCAACATCACACTCCCCAATGTATTCAAGGTAAAATTGTTAGGTACAGAATTTGTGAGTGGGTGATTGTTCAACAAATGACATTAGTTTATTTGTGTTGCGGGTATTCCATAAGGATTTCATCCCATCTGATTTTCCATGAAGGGGTTTTTCATGTAAAAGTTGTTGAACTGTTGAACTTCTATTTCTATCCTATGTGATCGGGATGTGATCACTAATTTGAACTCTTTATTTTAATGTTTGATTAATGTATGTGTTGTTGAACTGTTGAACTTGTATTTCTATCCTATGTGATCGGGATGTGATCACTAATTTTAATATTTATTTTAATGTTATTTCAGTTTTTATTCATATTTTATTTGCTATAAAATGGAGCGGTTGACCCATTTGGTCGTTTTAAGTTTCGCAACTACAAATATATTTGATGTCATACTCCACCAAGAGTTAAATATATTACAAGTTCAATATATTACAAGTTCAAATAAAACAATATTACAAGTTCAAATAAAACAACAATACTTAAAAGTTCAAAGTACGTAATTTAAGAAGTAATAATAAAAATAACAATTTACTCTTACTGTCTAAGAGTTGGACATCTCCTTCGCGTGTGACCTTCTAACTTGCAAATCCCACAACGATTCTTTTTTTTTTTGCAACTTGCCAATCCATAGAGTTTCTCGGTCGCCTTGACACGGGTCTCCCTTGCTTCTTGTCACGTCGATGCTCCGGGTTAGGGTAAAAACGTGGGACAATATGATCTACATTCCAATAGGCCTCGTCATGGATTGGATGAAAAGAGCAACTCCACGTCTTGTAGTACAAGGCAAGGCTGTAAAAAGGATTAATATAACTCATACCATCGACACTTTGTGATTTGAAACACGCAAGCACATGCGAACAAGGGTAATGATATTGCATCCATTTGCCACAAGTGCATGTTCGATCACGCAATCTCACAACTTGAATGTGTCCACCTTTGTCACCACGTACCCTGGTCGTCACACTATAAACACCCACAGACGTAGTGTTAAACCTTGTGACGTGATGAAACCCAGCCTTATCGAAGTTGTATCGGTATCTTCGATCGATTCTCTCACTGAATTGTAGCGTGGCATTTGGTGGTGGGATGCCATTAGGATCTCCCCCTAAAGCACTAATTGCTTTAGTGAGTCTATCTTGAAAGTATGCCACACACCTATAGAATGAGGTCTCAACAACTGCTGAAATTGGCATTCCCCGAGCTCCTTTCATAACGCCATTAAAAACTTCCGACAAATTAGTAGTCTTAATGCCGTACCTATATCCACCATCGTGAGCCATTGTCCACTTTCTAGCATCCAAGTTCTCAAACCATTTATATGCCTCAGGGTTGATGATACGAATTTGCCTCAGATAGCATTTAAGCTTTCTATCTTGGGTGGTGCTAACAGCATGCCAAAAAAGATCTTTCAATCCAACGCCCTTGTGAGCTTTAAGAAAATTAGCTCGCAAGTGCAACATGCACCATCTGTGGATAACATTTCGTGGCCAGCTGGCAATGTCTCCAACCGTGCAAAGGATGCCATTATGCCGATCAGATATCAAGCAAACTTCACGACCCTTAACAATATGTTTGCATAGAAGATGCAGAAACCAACACCAGTTTCGATAGTCCTCTTTTTCAACAATAGCGAATGCGAGAGAAAGTAGACTATCATTTGCGTCGACACCCATGGCAATAAGAATAAACCCTCTATATCTTCCATGCAGGCATGTGCCATCAACGTAAATAACGGGACGACAATGAGTGAATGCTTCCACACAAGTGCCAAATGCCCGTAACACACGATCAAACATACCTAAAGCACCGAGAGGAGGAGGATCGTAATGCTCCACAATGGTTCCGTGGTTCCACTTTTGGATGGCGGCTAACAAACGTGGCGAGTCTTATGTAAGATTCCTCCCGAGTCTCCATATGCCTCTGCAATAGCTTTTGTTTGCCACACCATGCCTTTCTATATGAAACTTCCTTTCCATAGGCTTTTTTATTTCCGCCTTCACTAGTACAATCTTCAACTCGGGATCGGCCTTAACCAGTTCCAAAACTTCTGCCGCCCTATGAACTTAGCATCCATGTTTCGATGATTTTGGCTAATTTCAGTTGCCAAACAAGAATGAGGACCCTTGTATTTGGTAATTTCCCAATACCCGGCATTCTTCAAACTCACATTCACATAAAAATTGCACGGAAAATCTTTCATCAAACACTCAATAGTCCACTTTCGGGTTGTGCTTCGTTTTACCTTGAAGCGCAGATTTTTCTTAATATGAAACAACTTCATTTTATACCGCACATCTGTCTTCTTTGAAAAGCATATACCTTTGGCAATGTCCGATGTTCTACATTCCATTCAAAGCAAAGTCATATTGGTTATCATCATATATCTCCGATCCTTCTCCAATATCACGATAAAATTGATACCCGACTACGCCATGCACATGATGTTGTGGTTCTTCGTAAGCAACCAAATGTAACGCCAAATCTTCTCCCTCATTCTCGCTATCATCAGTAGGACTACTGCAATCATCATATCCATCGTCACGATCTTCATTTAGAAGCGACCCAATATTTTCTTCATAATTTGAATCATTATCATCATCATTACAGAATTTCTCACCCCCTCCCTCTTCCTCTCTCTCTTCCTCCTCCTCTTCCTCTTCCTCTTCCTCTTCCTCTTTCTCTTCCTCTTCTACATATGTTTGTGTACTTGTTCCAGCATCCCTCTCACTATAGCAGCTTAAAGAATCCATCTGGAAGGTATCCATGTTATTAACATACTCATTTTGTAATGGCTCCTCATCGATTTCAAACTCCTCAACATTCACATTATCAACTAAATTCATCTTAACATGCAATTGTAAGCTACTTAACCCACCAAACCGAGCGTAAACATCAAACATGACTTCCATACCCATATCATTGTCGATTACAAATGGAATGTAGTTTGCAATCCCTGAGCAACAAGATGAGGATATCTACATATAACTTGCAACCGAACAACGGCTCGATCTACCCCAATTTTCTTAGCTAACTTTTTAATCAACTTCTTGTAACTCCACCGAGTTTTAGCCCTAAGTGCACATTTTGGTCCCCTTTCAAAATGTTCACCTTCAAACGGGTGTTCATCATTTCCTCCCCAATAACACATGAAAACAAGTGGAACTCCAGCCATATTTATTCCTAGAAATTGAAAAATAAATTATAAAAAATCTAATTTAACAATATCACTACATTCACAAAAAAATTTAAATAAATATTAAATTTAAATTTCGAACAAAAAATAAGAGGATTAAATGTACCTTCTTAATCACCTCTTCTTCTTGAACTTCTTAATCAACTTCTTGAATTTTCAATATTTTTTGAAAAAAATTCACCTACTTTCTTCTTCTTTCTTCTTTTCTCCTTCTTCTTCAATGAATTTTTAAAATGCCAGATTTCTTTACAGATTTGCCGAGGAAGATGGGTTTTGTAAAGCAAATCCGGAATTAGCATTTCCGGATTTGAATTTTTCAAAAAAAAAACATTACTTAATTCAATTCAGATATATTTAGTATTTAAAAAAAAAAATTAAAATCCGGAGTTATCAGTTCCGGATTACACTAAGAGCGATCGCCCCCACATACGTGCGATCGCTCTCTATTTATTCCAGAAAATATTATTTTATTCATTTAATCTTTTTTGGAAAAAAAAAAAAATTAAAATAGAATCCGGAATTGGTACCTCCGGAGTACACATGAGCGATCGCTCTATTTTAGGGCGCGATCGCCCCCTATTTACGGAATTATTATTTTCGAAAATTCAATTTTGGAAAACAAAAACAAAAAAAAATCAAATCCGGAATTGGTAATTCCGGATTTCATAATCCGGAATTACCAATTCCGGATTTCAAGTCAAAAGTGCTACTTTGGTACTTAAGTTTTTGAAAATGTTATTTTGATATATAAAATTTTAAAAAGCTATATTTAAAAAAAAAAAATCGAAATATGATGTTCACTTACGTGAAATGACACGAATTTAAAAGGCGATTCAAGCCCGGAAATCCCATTTATAAGCTATCTTAAAACATGAATTGCAAAATGTGTATACTTGTTAAATATGCATAAACATGTAGACGTAGATGTATAAATCATAAATGTAATATTATAATATAAGTGTAGAAAATTAATTAATGTGTAGAATACCTGGGGTGTAAGTTGTCATTTATTTAATGATGGGCAAAATAGTAACTTCACTCCAATTAATATTGTGAAAGAGTGTAGTTCATAAATGAAGTGTCTGTTAGCCTCATATATATATATAGCCTTTCATCAGCCTTTATAGACATACAATAATTATATTCCACTACTAGAAAATGACCTTTTATCGACGGAAATTTCCGTCGGTAATTGCCCATTTCCGTCGGTAAATGGTCATTATCGACGGATTTCGTCCGTCGGATTCCATCGGTAAAAAGTGGTTGGTAATACCGACGGACCAATTTCGACGGTAATTTCGGCGGATTGTCCGTCGGTAAACCCAAAAATCTGCCGAAACCGCTACCGGTCAGCGATGAAATGAAGTACGCCGTGAGTTCGGAGCCATCGCCGGAGAGTTACCGACGGACATTTTCGTCAGTAAATCTTAGTTATTACCGACGGATATATCCGTCGGAAATCTTAAACTTTACCGACGGAAATGTTCGTCGGAAATGTTAAGCTTTACCGACGGAAATTTTCGTCGGTAATGGGTTTGATTTTTTTTTTTTATTATTTACCGATAGAAATTTCCGTCGGTAATCTGTCCAGATTTTTTTTAAAAAAATATGCTTTATTTGTAAACCACCTGTAAAAGGTTGTAACCTGTCAAACCTGTTTTAAACAAATCCCAACAATTACAAAGAAACACAAACAACTTGTTTCGCTTGAAACAACCATCCAAATTAAGCGAAACAGGAAAGGGGTAAGGGGAAAGGAAAAGGAGAAAGGGGAAAAGGGGAAAGGGAAAGGGAAAGGGGAAAAGGGGAAAAGGGGAAAGGGAAACTGTTTCGCTTGAACATCAAATAAAATTCAAGTATCCAACAACCACAAGCGAAACAGGAAAGGGGAAGGGGAAAGGGGAAAAGGGAAAAGGGAAAGGGGAAAGGGGGAAAGGGGAAAAGGGGAAAGGGGAAAGGGGGAGGGAAAGGAAAATCAAATATGTTTGTTTGATTACATGTCAAATAAAATTAATGTTTAACGACCACGACCACGAGCGCTGCCGCTACCGCCACTTCGCCTAAGGTATTGACCGACTGATGAGGCAGAAGCATTACCGCTATTAGGTTGCTGTGGTTGCAAATTCATGGTGGCCAACCATATCATCCAAACCCACAGACGACTCCTCTTCATCAATCAAATGTTCAGGTTCCCTTGGCGGAACACGTGATACAGTAGGATGATTGCGAACACTAGTTTCAACCACATAACGCTCCCCGTGCGCTACCCATACCTTGTAACCATCAACAAACCCTGCCTCCAAAACATGTTTCTTTACCCATCCAACACTCAGATATTTTCTATTCTTACACTTTTTACAAGGACACCTAATCTTATCATCACGCATGCACTGGGGATGCGCTCTAGCAAACTCCACGAAATGTTCTAAACCTTCTAAGAATTGAGGTCTGACACCCCTTCTACCGGGATTACTACGATTATCCATCCAACTACGATCTTCTCCAGACATAATTAACTCCTGCATTTCATAATATATTAACAGTTTGGATGTAATTAACGCATTACAATTCCCTAAATTTGGATTACAAACTTAAAAGCAACAAGACACTTCATTTAGGTTTAGAATTGGGGTTGGCTTCTATCGCACACATCTATCACATTTTTTAAATTATTAATATTTTGAATAATTTTAAATATTAATATTTAATTCTTTGTTGTAAAGTATATCATTCCCTAGGATGAAAGGACAATTCATGTCCATTAGGATTAGAATTGGGGTTGGGGTTGGCTTCTATCCCATCCCGAAATACATGATTATATGAATTACAAATATCACTTTGTCTACTTGCTTTATAATCAAAAATCAAGAAATTTCGGCTGCATAACCCCATGGTCTCCAAGTGCACGACGTAGACTAGGTCAATCAAACACTATCGATTAGAATCGACAGTGTGTAATCAACCATGTCTAGTATACACTCAGAGAACAATAGGAATGCAACCGAAATATCTCAACTATCGACTATTCAAGCAATTTTAATAGACAATAATGATATTTACAAAATCATATAATCGTGCATTTCAAGACTGTCCACAAGGACAATTTAAGAATCGATGACTACATGTTGACCTCAACATGATAAGTTAAAGATTCTTAAACGGGTGTCTAAGCTTTTGTGTTTCAACCGTCACAACGTCACGACGTAACATTAATTTTTATTCATTACCGTAAAATGCATAATTTTACAATAATGAATTAACACACACATCTATCATATTTTTTAAATTATTAATATTGTGAATAATTTTAAATATTAATTCTTTATTTTAAAATATATAATTTTACAATGATGAATTAAATTAACATTTATAAACAAGATGAGAGTCGTTCTCATCCACAACTATCAAAACCCTATCTCATCTTAGACCAAGAAAGACAGAGCAAACAGTTCTCATTTGTTTGAGCAAAGGATTTTCTGCTTAATAAGAATTTTTCAGCTTCACTGTCCTCTTCTCTCTAAGGATCTCAAACATAACAGCCATGTTTGTGACGGTGCTTTTTTCACCGGTGTTATACGGTCACAAGTAAAAACAAGGTAATGTATAACACCAGTGAAGAGAAAACAGACACTATCACAAATATGGCTGTGATGTTTGAGATCCTGAGATACAATACGGACAGTGAAACTGGAAAAACTCTTATTAAACAGAAAATCCTTTGCTCAAACAGTGGAGAACTTATTTGCTCTATCTTTCTTGGTCAAAGATAGACGGATTTTGATAGCTGTGAGTGAGAAAGACCCTCATCTTGTTTAATTATATTTTAAGATGTTAACCACCAACCACAATACCCTATAAACTAGACATGTCCAAACGGTTCTGATTTCGATTCCCGGTTTCGGAACCGCCGATTCTCGGTTTCCAAATAGCCGAAACCGTATTCGAACCATATTAATCCGGTTCCCGGTTCTATCCGTCGATTCCGGTTCCAACGGTTTCACCGGTTCCATCACCATCTAACTTTTTTTTTAATCCAAACCTCTTAAAACAGTAAAGACGCTAAATATTACATTTATCTAAATTTTAGTCTAATTTAAATAAAACAACACTACACTACAAGTCACTACTAGAAACAACTTATTTACCCACGGAATATTCCGTGGGTAATCATGGAATTTTGTGGGTAATATTCATTTACCCACGGAAATTGTCCGTAGGACATCCGTGGGTAAAGTTTTGTGAGTAATACCCACGGAAAATTCCGTGGGTTTCGTCAATGAGCAAACATATCCGTCGGAAATAAAATAAAATACCCACAGATTTTTTTTAAAAAAATGCTGACAAAATTACCCACGGATATTTCCGTGGGTAATTTTCATTTTTTTCAATTCTGATCAAATTACCCACGGAATAATCCGTGGGTAATTGAGGATAAATTACCCACGGAATAATCCGTGGGTAATTTTCCCAATTACCAACGGAATATTCCGTGGGTAATTGAGGATAAATTACCCACGGAATAATCCGAGGGTAATTTTCCAAATTACCCACGGAATTGTCCGTGGGTAATTGGAAAATTACCCACGGAATATTCCGTGGGTAATTTATACTCAATTACCCACGAAATATTCCGTGGGTAATTTTATCACAAGTGAAAAAAAAATTGAATATTACCCACGGAAATTTCCGTGGGTAATTGTATCAGAATTGAAAAAAAATATTTGAAAATTTAAAAAACCACCTATAAAAGCCAAAAATCCAATACTTTTATAACATTCACACCATCCACACAAACAATATACACAATTCTTAAACAGTCTTAAACAATGTCTTCCAAACCACAAATAAAATATTAACACGTACAAATCTCTAAACAACATAACATATTACAAACCAAAAAAAAATCTAGTAGTTAAGTTGCCACTCCAAACAAAAAAAAAACATGTCAAATTCAACTTTTACGACTGTTACCACCACGGCCACCCCTACGCCCAGTTCCACTCAAAGTTCCATTTGAATTTAGATATGGTCCAATAGAAGAGTTAGAGTTATTACCACTAGAAGGTTGTTGTTGTTGTTGTAGTTGTTGTTGGAGCATAGATCTCATCATTTCTTGCATTTGTTGCTGCATCTCTTGCCGCATTTTTTCCTTCTCTCGCCTCATCTCTTCCTTCTCTTGTTCCTTCTCTTGCCGCATCTCTTCCTTCTCTTGCTGCATTTGTTCCATTTCTTGCCGCAATCGTTCCTCCATTCGCTCTTCCATTTCCTTAACTTGGGTGTTTACACGAGTGTCAACTTGGGTGTTTAGTGTCTCAGTCAGGCTTGCTATAATCTCATCCTTTTGTCTCATTTGAGCATCATAGTCCACACTGGAGGAAGAAAAAGATGCGAAGAACGGCCGCTTAATGGCAAGTCAAAGAAAGCACTCCATGATTTCCGAATCGGGCAATCGGTCACCTTTTGTCGCCCGTGATGAATGGTAATGGTCTTCCAAAGTCCTGCTCGAAATGGAGGCGATCGGTGCTTTCAATCTCGATCATTCCCTCCTCAATAGCCTCTTCACGAGCACGCCTCACATATGTTTCCTGTTCAATATATAACAAAAAACAATTAATAATGTCAAGAAGACTGTTTTTATCTGCAGAACTTGTAAAATTCAAAAAAGTCACCCAGTAAAACGTAGACCTTTAGGGAAAGGAAAGTTAATTCTTTCTTTCTTTAGAAGTGCACTTCCTGCTTCTCTAACAACTATAAGTTAGAGAGAGATAAAGTCATTTTCTTGTTGAGAGTTAATACTCTTAAAAGATGGTTGGTTCCTCTTGTTGTCATAGTTCAGGATACTAGACCTCTCAGTAAAAAGAATTCCACATTTGGTACAGACCATCGAACAAGACGAATCGACTAAGGTGGCAGGATAGGTCTTTCCCGGACTGAAAAAAATCCTGTGTAATATTCACCCTAAAATTAATACAACCAACTATGAGCAAGAAATACCAGCCAACAGTTCTAAGTGAGCAATTGCCTATTGAGCAATATTCATTCTTGCATTATCCGGATCTTGAAATGTTACTGTTATCTGAGGGTACTGTCAATCAGAAAGAGGTGTTTTTATCAGATGGAACTGCTGCAAATCAGGAACAGGTTCTGGATACTAAGTTAGTGGAACAAGAGGATTTGAAGGAAGTTGTTGAACATGAAGAGGATTTAAAGGAAGTTGTTGAACATGAAGAGGATTTGAAGAAAGTTGTACCGGTGGACTATAACGAGAAGAGGACGTTAATGAAGAAAGTGATACAGAGGGGTCTAATGAGGATGTACCGGACGTTAATCCCTCTCAATCGAAAGTGGAAACTGTTGACATACATGCAGATTGGATTCAAAGCTGGGTGCCACATTTTGGTCAAACTGTTGACCTACCGGAAGAGAAAAAAGATCAGCGGGATACGATTGAGCAGTTTTGGGAAGATTATTTCGCCTATATCTTCTTTAACTATTGCAAATATAATATAAACAAGAACGAATATTCGTCGTCATACGATGATTCTACGAGTTTATACGACTCTGATACTCGTACTATTAGAATCAAGAAATCAGACTTTGTTAATATCTATAGGAGAGATGTTTATGAACTTCTGAAGAAGAATAAAAATGAAAAGGATCCTGTTTTCTTAAATGAACTTCAGAAACAGATTGAGGGAATGACATCAGATTTCAAGTCACTGCTATATTTGAATCCTGGCTATTCCATTCAATCCAAGTATATTCAAGTCCCGTCAATGCACACATATTCCTGTTCCAGTCATACCACATTGCCCTTTATCAACTCGTTCTCAATGCACAACTATTCCTGTCCAGTCAATTCCAGTCAATGCACGTATCGTATCTGTCTAGATAAGGGGGGCAAGTTTGAGGATGACAATCTATGTAATTCAACAAGAATAACTTGGTTGGCCATGAATGGATTTCTCATAATATTCACAATTAATCATGATAAATAGCACTCAAGAACGATCATAATGAGACAAAGCAAGGAAACAAAAGGGGGATTGAAACACAAAAAGTAGGCACGTCGCCCATATAAATACTTACATATATTTCCTGATAATGACGGCTACTCCACTTTCTTGTGCCGTTTGGAGACACGGAAGAGTGCGTGGCAAGGAACGCCTCAGAAGCATCAACATCTGGCCCATGACGCTTAACCTTAAAATATAAACAAAATAACATTATAAGAAATATATTAAAACAAATCATTAGAATGAATAAAAAAATATAATACTTCTTATTTAAATGTTAGTAACAAAATAAACTTACCAAACGGTCCCATGACTCACTAAGGCTGATAGAACCCCCCGTGTGTACACTACCCTGTCCCTCATTCGAGTTTCTGTTAATCTTGGCTTTATCTGATATATTTTGAAAATTTTGACTCTTCCAATGTTCTTCCCACTTGGCCCATAATTCTGGCGAGTAATTGGGGGCGGCCTGACCAGTTTTTTTCCACTTCATGTGCATCCCGTGCACATATCCCCTATAGCAATTAAAAACCATTTCTTTGAACGCTTTCTCTATACGCTGTTGCGAGAAGCCGGGATAACAATATTCCCTCTAAACAAAGTTTGATATATATTAATTTTAGGGTCATAAACTCAAATATTGTTGGGGCTTTACATTTTAAGATCAATATACATACTTTGTATTATCTAATAAATGGGCATAGCTGCAAAATTACTGAAAATACTATTTAATTGGTACCTGAAACTCGCACAACCATAGCTCATACACAGTCTTTGACAGCGTTTTCGGTGTCGAAAAAAACTCTTGAAACGGATGCTTCCGAATTATCTCACCAAACCATCTAGATAGACTTGTGTGTGCATTATGGATAAATCTATAAAGAATTTAAAATATGATATATATCAATAATATATGTGCATAACATAATAGAAAAAACGCTAACTTTAAAATGTAACAAGAAAATCATAAAATAATACTTACTGCATACTGGGAGAGATACTAATAACACATTTCCCATCTTGTACAACTCTATCCAAAAGAACCCTCCCCTCTGGTGCTATAGGCTCACGGCCTGCAACGGTAGAGCTCCCCTGACCTGGACTGCTAAGGGATTCATCCTCGGTCGTATTCTCTGCATTGGGTCTTGGAATGGAATGTCTATCCCTATAAGACTGGCTGATGGTAGGAACAAAAGCTAGAGCTTTGGATTTCATCGAAGGAGGAGGGGGACCATCAGTAGACATGTCTAAACTACAATATAAATGATAGTACATAAAAATTAATAAATTACAACATAATTAAAAACCATTATTGAAAATAAATGAAGAGACATACGAAGGAGAGCATGAGAAGAAAGGGATAATGGTGATTGATTTCTATCTATCTACTATTTCAGTTTGAGCAGATTCTTGATCTCTGATAACCTAGTAAGAACTTGTCTAGTAATCTGTTGCTTTGCTTCATAATGTACAGAAGCATGTTGAGCAACATATTTAGCATTCTTCCACATAAAATTATTACCTGTTATTTCTGATGTTCATGTGCCTGCAATTCCCATGCTACTAGTTTTTTTTTGAAAAAGATACTGCTTCAAGAAGTTAATGTGATCAACTTTTTGGCTGTGTGTGCAGGCATCTTTCAACAATATCTGGTATATCAGGTCCAGAAAATAAGATTACAGGTTACTACTTACTAATATGTTATCTTTTTTTTTCTTTTCTAAGAGGAGGTGTAGTGATCATCAAGTAAATTTTTACTTCTTTTATTCATCATAGAATTTTAATAGCAACGGTGTATCTTCTAGATTATGTGTGGGACCGTCTGCCACGTTTTCTGTTAGCTTCTACTAACTTCAACCATTAATCACGATAACAGTAAATAAATATGTGAATAAAAGATGACTAATGTAGTTTCTACCCTCATCCATCCATCCTTTTCAACAAGGCGAACACAAGCACCAGAACAACTCACACCCTCAACTCGAGAACACACACACGCACATACTCCATTGCTCAGCTTTGCATCTTATTGGAATGTGGGCACCTGAAGCCACCATATTCACGCTTATATCATATTAAATTGAATGTCTTAATACTCTTGAGCGTCTCATGATAATCTATAGGATATGAACAGGAACTCATGCACCATCTCATGAATTATTCACCACCAATCCTAAGCAACTCATCTCACAGTAGCTTTAACTTGATCTTAACACATCTTACGTATTGGAGTTATGCTGATTAATTGAGCTCTTTTGATTCATAAGGCTATTCAGCAGATGTGTTGATTCTATGAGATTCTCACAGTTCTTAGACCCCTCACCCACCCCCCCCCATTCACAAAATGAGAAAAGGAATCATTCAAAATTAACACTATACCTGATTACATTAAAGCCTTTCTTAATTTTGCAGCTGTCAACTATGCAGACACGTCTAACAGGGCGACCTGAAGCTACAAGAGAATTTGACATTAATGAGACTCTCACCAATAAATTGCTGCTCTAGACGGAAGAAACTGATGTAAGCAGAAATACTTGATTGCTTGCCAGGTTCTAATTAACAAGACTCTCAACAATGGATCGAAAAACCATCAATTCTTAGATATTTTAATATTTAAAACTATGACAACTCATCTCACAACAGCTTTAACTTGGGATCAACAAATAAAGACAAAAACCATTATTGCAAATAAATGAAGATAAAATGATGACAATGTGCTCAGGTCACAAAATATTTAGCATGTGCTATTAGTAAGGAATGGCTCTAGCATAATGTAAAACTGAAGAGATCCCACTAACTCATCTCAACAAATTTTAAATGGGAACAGGTTTACTAATTAAGCAATAACAACAGCATGGACATTTAAACACCAATCAACATCATATTGAGACCTTGCAATTAAATCTAAATTTCTATAACTCAAAAAATTAAAACAAGATCACATACCTACAGCCTTCACTAGAATCAATTGTAAACATCATATGCAAAAGATCATTTAAATTAAGCCAAAACTAATCTATTACAATCACTCATTGTCACTAGAATCATTTTCCTCTTCATTCTCATTCTCAGTATCACTACAAAGCTGGAGGAATTTGGGAGATGATTCCCTTTAAAACAAGTAGAATTGAAGCTCGGATTCAGATCCTGTAGAACCAATTAGAAACCATAACCACAAACTCAGCATTCTCAACAAATTGAACCCATGTCTATCATAAAATAAATGCAATTTTATTGAACCATAGCTAGCATTCAACAATTGAATCAATTATATTACCTCCGTTGACCAACATCAAATTAGGAAATTTTTGATCGGGTTAGATCCTGTAGAACCGACGGGGGAGGGCGGTGATTGCGGTGGAGCGAGGAAGGAGGCGATGCTAGAACCGACGGGGGAGGGCAGTGATTACGGTGGAGCGAGGAAGGAGGCGACGATTGATGGATTGAGAGGGACGGAGAGGTCACCAACGGGGGAGGGCGGTGATTGCGGTGGGGAATTTGAAGGGGTTGGGGAGAGAGGGAGCGACGGGAAGAAGAGGGTTTCCGAATGAATGAAGGGATTTGAAAAACCCTGAGTATAATCTATAGTATAAATGCAACCCCCCTATGAACAGTTCTTTGAACAGTTCCAAGGGGGGAATTCCCCATTTTGCCCTCACTTTTTTGTCCCTTTCCCATTTGCCCTTAAAAAAAAATTAAAAAAAAAAAAACACAAAAAACGCGGCCTTGGACACGGGCTTAGGCTAGTATAAATAGAAAACAATAAAAATAGAAGATAATAATAAGGATTCGTTTTCGACAATATTTCGTTAAATTTTTTAAAATTTGATCTTTCATAAGGACTCTTTTTCGACAATATTTCGTTAATTTTTTTTAAATTTGGTCTTCATGAATATATTGGTAACAAAAAATATTTTGTTAGTAATAGTGGCGAAATATTTCATGGGTAATATTTCGTGGAGAAAGCTTTTGCTTACAAGAATAATTCAAAAATTTACATTGAGGGGTCAAATTTTCTTAAAAGTTTTTTTTATAAATGAGACTAACTTTTTTGGGACAAATAAAAATAGAAAATTTTGGGACAATGTGCGTAGTAACACTTCTTTGTGAACCATTGGAAAAGATTGCAATACCTAATTAGTGGAATAACGGGCTGCAATACCTAATTAGTGGAATAACGGGCTGCAATACCTAATCAGTGAAGTACATTATTGGAGGAATATATGTCATTATCCACTTTGTCATTTTTCATTATTTTTGTTTGGTTGAGACCCATTATAATCAAACTTGTTTATTGTACTACAACTTAAATAGTTATAATCTCTCATATATTTTCCCATCAGCACATGTCAAAATTTCATCATTCCAAATTTCATAGCCTAACCATCAAGCTCATTCGATTACTGAAATGATCGCCTATTTTCGTAATGCCTATAACATGAAAAACGGACATTTATTTGAATTTTTCACTTAGGGAGTAATATAAAATCTGAATCTTTTATTGATCAGGAACCTAACACAATCAAAATGAAAAAAAAAACAGACTAACTAATTCAATGGATTACATTCCGATTTTTTTTTACATACTTTCTGCAAATTGGACGGCTGAACTGGCCAGAAGGGAAAGAGAAGGAGGGAATACACTGAGGAGGTGGCCGGAAGGGAGAGAAGAGATCCAAATGGGCGCCGGAGTGACAAATCCGGTGTAATGAATGGAGGCTGCCGACTTGGGAGCTCGTCAATCGCCGCCTAATAGAGAGGGAGCTCACGTCAATGGTAGCTCGTCAATCGCCGTCGACGCCGAGAAAAGAGGAAGATGGAGAAAGAGGAATTCTCGTGTTATTTAAAAAAAAAAAAAAACTTACCCACGGAAATTTCAGATTACCCACGGAAATGTCCGTGGGTATTACCCGCGGAAACCATTCCGCGGATAATTCCAAGGAAATATAGTTTACCCACGTAAATATCAGATTACCCACGAAAATATCCGTGGGTAATGCCTACGGAATAATTTTCGCGGGTAATTCCCACGGAATAAATTCCGTGGGTAATTAATACTAATTACCCACGAAAATTCCGTCGAAAATACCCACGGAAATTATTCCGTGGGTAATGTGGACGTTTACCCACGGAATTTCCGCGGGAAATTTTTTTTTTTAATTTTTACTTTAACTTTTTTAAACCGTGGGTAATTAGGTTTTTTCGTGGGTAATACCGTGGGTAATACCCACAGAATATTTCGTGGGTAATATTCCGTGAGTAATTGAACAGATTCTAGTAGTGAGTACAAATACTAAATAAATGCTAAATATTACATTTAACTTACCTTGATCAATCGTCGGTTCCCGGTTCCGGTTCCCGATTCCGGAACCGCCGGTTCCCGGTTCCGCCGGTTCCTCGGTTCCCAATATGGTGGATTCGTATTCGAACCGTTTCAATCCGGTTCCCGGTTACGTTCGATTTCCGGTTCCGGCGGTTCCCGATTCTCGCCGGTTCCCGGTTCCGATTCTACCCGCCGGTTCCGTCGGTTCCCGGTTCTATTTGGACATGTCTACTATAAGCAGTGCCGCTAAGAGTTTTCTTCCTAATTTTAGACAATGGTTAGGAGTCTAATTCCTTAACAATACTTCCATCCAAGTCTTCCTAATTTTAGACATTCACCCCCCCATCCCTCCCCCTTTGACTTTACACAAGCCATCTAATACAAATTAAGAATAAATAGTTGACTACTTGATCAAAAAGTGTATTCCGACCTAAGGTGCAAATAAAGTAGTTTAAATCAACTTGACAAAGACTACTTTCTCATTAGCAAAATTTAGGAACAAAATAAATCGTCTCTGGTAATGCATACAAAGTCCTTCACTTTCTTTCAGAAACATTCTTCAAAAACAAAATCAAGATTCAAGAACAGTAATGTTTATCATTTAGTAACTCTACACCTGAACAAAAAGCAAGATTTGACAGTAAGGAGTTACCACACAGGATTTGGGTTAACAGAACCAGAGTGATACAATGTAGATAATCTACGAATTATGATTATTGAATCCATATAAAGCATCATCCAATATGCCTCCGCAGGGGCGGAGCCAGGGGGGCATGGGGGGCACTTGCCCCCCCAGCGGCGGAAGTGCAGTGGAAAATTTTTTTTTTTGCCCCCCCCCTATATTTTTTTGTTATATATAATTAACTTCAAGATTAACAGCAGTGAGTGGTGTGGTTCAGCGGTAAAAGGGGTGAAGTTAAAGCCTTTGGTGTTTCCTTTCAAATCCATGTTCGAGCCCTGCTACCTACATTTTCAATTAATTTTATTTGTCCTCCATCTTTGCTATTCTCTCTCTCTCTCTCAATTTCTTTCTCTTAACAGTTTTATTTTTCTCTTTCTCCTAATTTCCTCACATTTTTTCAATCTTAATTAATTAGTTAGGCTTTTCCCATTTTTTTTGTTTTTGGTCTTTCTTCCAATTATCCCAAGTATAATTAGCAAATTTGAATTTCTCTTTTGTACGAGTAATATATTTTAATAAATTGTTTGCGTTAAATACTTCAACATTATTTCAATCGTTCTTTGAATTATTTACTTTTATCATTTTTGTTAACTTTTTTAATTCTTTACATTTTTAACTAAAATACATTGTATTTCATGAATCCGATCCATTTTTTACTTGTTCGACCCGAAATTTTTTTTTCGAGGTCAATTCCTGACTCCGCCCCTGTGCCTCCGCTGAGTTGGTCAGTACTGATTAGTTATCTTGCTTTATCAAAATCATAGAGTAATCTTGGTGAACCAATATATTTAGTTGTCATTCTTCTTTTCTAGGCCCTGTGGAGTGGTGGCGGCGGCATTGGTCAAGTAATGTCTTTTAGGTCCTGAACGGTATAAACCGAGCTACGAACATGGGCTTGCCCGAACCTGGGCCCAACTATATTGGGCCATGGATATTGTATATTCATCAAGTATTAGGGCCGAGCATTATCTTCCTCGTATGCCGAGGAACATTTACCTTGGCCTTATGTCGCCATTCTTGGGCCGGCATGTCACCAATTACCGAGGAAACAAAAGTATTCTCCCCGGCATATTTTCATGTCGGCCATTCATCAAGTGACGAGGAAGCAGGATCGTTCTCCTCGGCCTATTTGCCAAAGGTCGAGGAAAAACATTTGCCTTCCTCGGCGTTCCGGCTAGCAGTTACAATCCTTATTCAACAAGGATTATACAATCATTATCCAATCAGGATTATACTTATCAACATCAATTCAAGTCAAACAATGACTCCTTAACAGATATAATTCTATTAGAGTTATATCTTATCTCTTTACAAGTTCATTCCAACATGGATTCTATCAATCCATCCCTATAAATACAAGCCCCATGGCTCATTATTCGGTACGTTACTTTTTACATTGGAGAAACTCTGTCAATTTGATTTCTCTAATATCAACCGTGAACTTACTCTCACGCCGGAGGGCCTTTAGCCGGATCCGCCCCGGCTTAGTTTACGTGTTTTCTCTTATTTTCAGGCCTTGCAATCGCCGGAGCATTCGACGCTTGGATTTGGGCTGTTTTGACGATTTTGGCATCATCAATTGGTTCCATTGCCGGGAAATCGATTCAAACACCCATTGTTTGGCCTGGAAGACGCTCGCCTTAAGCCAATTTTCGTGCCGGAATTGTTCTTTCTTGGAACAATTTCGGATCGCCGGGTTTGTTCTTGAAAACCGCCCGACCCGCATATTTTGACCGGAAAATACCTGCATTCCGTTGAAGGCATTTTTGGCGTTAAAATTCCGCTCCAGTTTGGGCTTGAATTCGTTTTGTTTCAAAAGAATTACAATCGCAGTTTGTTTGTGGTCAAAATTTGCCCTAATTTTGACCTCAAAATTGGTTCTATTGAAATTGTGATTTTTGAGATATTTGCTGTTAATAATCTGCCGTTGATTCATAATGGACGGACAATTCACAAGTGTTACACTGAGGATCCCACCCAAGTGAATGGGGAAACACCGGAGCCGAGGAGCCACCGCCTCCTCCTCCTCCTCTACCTCAAGCCGATGCCATTCCTCCCCTTGCCATGACTCTTCGTTCCACGGGTCGTGCAAATGCCGAGGAGAGGGCAATGACCTTCCTCGTCCTACTCGTACTCGTGGGAAGCAAGCAGAAGGAAGAAAACAAAGAATGCCGACGCCGGTCAAGGTGAGGATCTCAACCCGTTGACCGACGCTCTTTGTTACACAAACAAATGGAGACTTTGCAAAGGATGTATGAGACACAAGTTGCTCTGTTACAAATGGACCCGCATCATTCCATGGCTCCCTTCATTGTACCATCAATGGGCCCACCTTTGAGAAAGGAACAGGAGAGCATCGTGCTCCTCCCCGAAGACCGCCGAGCTACCACTGCGCCTCCTGTGGATTCTCCTCATCCTCGGCATAACAAGCAAGCATAAGGAGCCCGTGGTCGACCCGAGAAGCCAAATAACTCCTAGGGAAGAGGAAGTGAACTCCAAGGACCTAAGAACAAGACTCGGCTTGAATAGGCGCCTATCCCCGCTCGCCTCATCATGACACCTAGGCGTCCCGCGTCTCCTCGAGCTCGTCGACCGCATTCTCCTCGTCCTCGTCATTCAGATTCTCATCGTCCTCGTCGACCGGACTCTCCTCGTCCCTCGGCATCGGGAATTTGCTAGGCCAAGGACCCCGCAGAGCTCCTACTGTGATGATACTTGGCGCACAAGACCCGGGAACCAAGACGTGATAGGGCCCTCCAAACGTGATGGCCACCGACATGAAGAAAAGCATAGTAGGGTGAATGATCGCCCCAAAGAAAAGTCAGCCGAAGCTCCCAACGAAGCACTCGCTCAAGCAGTGAGAAGGAAATAGAAACAAAGCAATGGGAGGCCTGTGAAAGCAAAGGCCGGATGATATGGAGAGGGGAAAGAAATATAATGACGATGATTATGATTGGGCCACCCGTCCGTTTTCCTTGAGGATAATCCGCAAAGACCTCCCCATCCTAACCTCAAGCTCCCAAATTTCGAGAAATATAACGGAACCACTGACGCCAAGGACCATGTGCAAAGTTTTGAACAAACCATGAATCTCCTTACCACCGCCGATGACTTGCTCGCAAAGCTTTCGCGAGCACCTTTTCCTAATGCCTTGACTCCGGTTCCGTGAGCTTAAGAAAGGTTGCATCGATTGCTGGAGGGGCATGAGGAGAATGTTCTTAGATCACTTTGCCACGGCTGGGAAGAGGAAGATGAGATTAACCGACTTGGCCAACATTGAGCAAGGGAAGGGAGAGACCACCCTCAGCTACTACAATAGGTTCCGAAAAATGGCAGACCAAGTCGAAGAAAGCCTCACTGATAGGGAGGTTATAGTCTGCTTCAACTCTGGGTTAAAATCTGGCCCCCTCATTTATGAACTCTCAGCCAGGGAACCTAGTTCCAAGGCCGAATTGTACAAAGTGGCTTATGCCATTTCCATGGCTGAAGATAAGACAAAGAAAAGGGGAGCTGACAAGACGGAACCTGAAGCAACTAACACCCGACAGAATGACAATGGGAACGGCAAGAAAGGAAAGAATAAAACTAGAAGCACTAAGAAGCTGGAGTTCACCCCTCTTACAAAGCCCATCTCCGACATCATGCAGCTAGTGAACCTTCCTCCACCTCGTCCGCTGACTGATAACCCGAAATATCCCCGCAACAAGAACAAATACTGTGATTTTCACAAGGACAACGGGCACACTACTGATGGTTGCTGGGCCCTTAAGAAGATAATCCAACAATGGGTTGACGAGGGAAAGTTAGACCGTTATGTCATGAAGAAAGATGGCAAGCGAAAGCGGAAGCAAGAGGAGAGTGAAGATAACTCCAAGAGTGAGGATGAAGATCGAAGGCCTCCTAGGGCTAAATTACATGTGATCCGTGAAGAGGTGACCTCCACCAGAAAGCTAAGGGACCAGATCCACGAGCTAAGCAAAGTATACCACGTCCCTGCTTGGATCCATAAAGCAGAAGAAATCATTAGTTTTTCTCCGAATGAGTTGGCGGGAAGTCGAGCGGCTCGTGAGCGCCCATTGGTCATCAAGGGCCGAATTGACAATGTTGAATCCGAAAGACTTCTTGTTGACACGGGGCCTCCCCGTGACATCCTATACTATTCGGCCTTCCAACAAATGGGGTTGAAAGACACGGCGCTAGAGCCATATCATGGAAGGCTGGAAGGATTCACCAACCATAAGGTTGGAGCAAAGGGAACCGTAGAGCTAGAACTCGAAGTCGGCGATCATCCCTTCCGAGCCACGGCTCTTGTCACTTTCATAGTCATGGATTTGACTAGTGACTATCATGCGATTATTGGCATTCCAAGTCAAGCCAAACTTGGGATGGTAGCCTCCCTTCCTCACCAACGAGTTAAATTTCCCACTCGTGCCGGCATTGGATGCGTGAGGGCAACCCCCAAAGATTTCTTGGAACATGTTGTCAAGAGCCGGAAAAAGTCAAAAGCGTGGAGATAGATACGCCGAGGAGAACATCAAGATCACCAAATCACAAGACCACGGAAACTAGCTCTAGAATGAACTATATCCGTGAAGTATGGGAAAGTGAGGGAGAGGAACCTATGGTCCTAGAAATTGTGGATGACCAAGGCGTAACTCTACCCACACTTTGGAAGAAGAGCCTATGGTCCTAGAAGCTGCGGATGACCAAGGCATAGTTCTACCCATCTCCGAGGAAGACCCCATTCTCGTCAATGACCGTAACTCGGGGCCAACCATGACTCGGGGAAGAACGATCTTCCGGACATCGATAAACTTATGGAGGAAGAAGGCCTCAATGTAAACGACAATGAAGGGAGGAGAATCGAGAGAGATCATCATCGAATCCCTGGAATTTCGAGACGGACCGAGAAATGAAGCACAGTAGATGAGCTAGAAGAGGTAGTCATTAATCCCGACTATCCCGAACAGAAAATCAAGCTAGGAGGCCAGCTATCACAGGAAGAGAAAGAAAGAATCATATCCCTCTTGAAAAACAGTCTCGACGTCTTTGCTTGGAGAGTCGAAGACATGAGGGGAATCAATGAAGAGGTAGCCCTCCACCGCTTAGAAGTTGATCCTCTAGCGAAGACCATCTCCCGAGACGAGGAGAAATTTTGCAAGGGACAAGGAGGAAGCTATAAAGGAGGAGGTGCGAAGTTACTCGCCGCCGGAATAATTCGCGAAGTCAAATACCCCGTTTGGTTGGCTAATGTTGTTATGGTGAAGAAGCAAAATGGGAAATGGCGCATGTGCATAGACTTTCTTGATCTAAACAAAGCCTCGCCCCAAGGACGGCTATCCTCTCCCCTTAATCGACAAGTTGGTGGACTCCATTTGGACACCAAACTCTCGGCTTCTTAGATGCCTACTCGGGCTATCATCGAGATAAAAATGGCGAAAGAAGACATCGAGAAGACTGCCTTTCAAACACCAGTGGGAATTTCGCTACATCATGATGCCTTTTGGGCTCAAGAATGCCGGTGCCACTTACCAACGGATGGTAAATCAAGTTTTTGCAAGTCGATAGGTAGAAACATGGAGGCTTATATTGATGACATGGTCATAAAGACCAAGGAAGGCAGCCACGTTCCCGACTTAGAAGAGACCATTCACAACCTCCGAGCCAACAACATGAAGTGAATCCAAGCAAGTGCGTGTTCGGAGTTACTGCAGGAAATTTACGGGCTTCATGGTTTCCCAAAGGGGATTGAAGCAAACCCGTAAAAGATCAAGGCGCTCATTGACATGAAGGAACCTACCACCATCAAGGAGGTCCAAAGACTTAATGGAAGAATTGCAGCCCTTGGAAGATTCATCGCCAAGTCCGTAGAAAAGTCACTTTGCCTTTCTTCAAGGTATTGAAGGGTACCAAGAGCTTCTCCTGGACTCCTGAATGCTCGGAAGCGTTCCTCCGGTTGAAAGAGTACTTGGGTTCCCCTCCCTTGCTTAGCGATCAGGCTCTAGGTGAGATGCTATATGTCTTCCTAGGCTGCCCAGCCCGATCACGCCTGTCGCATGTTGTCTTGGTTCGAAAGGATGAAGGAATTCGAAGCCCGTCTACTATGTCTCAAAGGCCCCGTCCGATGTAGAAAGCAGTATATTTCAATGTGGAGAAGATAGCATACGCCCTAGTCATTGCTTCAAGGAAGCCGCGTGCGTATTTTTCTCGCACACCCTATCACCGTCTACACCAACGAACCATTCAAGAAAATCCTTCACAAGTTGGACGGCTCGGGACGTCTCCTTAATTGGTCAATCGCTCTAACGGAGTTTGACATCACTTACCAACCAAGGAAGACCCTCTTAGCACAGCCTTTGGTTGACTTCATGGTCGAGACCGCCTTTATGGGTGAGCATCTCCCCACCTCCCTAAGCAAAACGCGCCGGAGGAAAAAGACTCTCCCATTGAACTCCCATCCGACCGTTGGATCCCGTATACGGACGGATCGGCTACCAAGGAAAGAAGCGGAGCCGGAGTAGTACTAGCAAGCCCGGAAGGAGAATATACTATACAAGATGCCATCCGCTTCGTGTTCCTGCCTCTAACAACCAAGCCGAATACGAGGCTCTCATATTTGGCATTGAGTTGGCCTCCTTCTATGGAGCAACTAAGGTGGCTGCTTCTGTGACTCCCGGCTTGTTGTCAAACAAGTGAAAGGAGAATATAACACTCAAGATGTCACCCTTGCCAAATATAGAGACCTGGTCCTAGATATGACGAAGAAAATGGAATTTTTCGAGCTCAAGCGTATAGGAAGGGAAGACAACCAAGTCGCAGACGTTCTCTCCAAACTAGCCACCATGGATGTGTCTCCTTCTGAGACCAACCCATATGTAGTTTATGCCGAGGAACCCGCGTACGAAAGATTACAAGTCATGCTTCGGGACGAGGAAGAGAGATCTTTGGATCGATGACTACATCGAATACATTGAGAAGGAGAAACTCCCGTAAGATGATGATAGAGCCAAGCTTATCAAGAAGAGGTCTCCAAGATTCGTGGTGATGAACGGAGTCCTCTACCGAAGATCTTTCACGAAGCCCCGCTTAAGGTGTGTCTATCCCAAGGAAACCGAGAACCTCCCGGCGTAAGTACATGAAGGTGTTTGCGGCGGACACCCTGGGGCCGAACCTTAGCCGACAAAATCATATCGCTAGGTTACTACCGGCCAAACCTAAGGGAAGACGCGCATGCCTATGTTCGAAAAATGTGACAAATGCCAAAGGTTCTCTCGACATTCCAAGACTACCCAGCCGAGCAAACACTTGCAATACCTACGTGGCCATTTGATATGTGGGGGATCGACCTCATTGGACCCTTCCCACCCGCCCGTGGTAATTGCAAATACGTGATAGTAGTCGTTGATTACTTCTCCAAGTGGATAGAAGCCAAGGCATTCGCCAAGATAACGGAAGAGAACGCGATCAACTTTGTTCATGACAACATTTGGTGCGAGATTTGGCCTTCCGCATACAATTGTTTCGACCATGGCCTCCAATTCTCCACGGCATTTACAACCGAATTGGGAAGAGTTAAAGTACGCCATGCAAAATCTTCGCCAGCGCACCCCAAGGCAACGGTCAAGGTAAGCCGCCAACAACCGGTCCTAACCGCCCTCACCAAGAATCTTGAAGGACGCGAGGGTAGATGGTTGGACGAACTTCCCCTAGCTTTATGGGTCGTTTCGCACAACCACCCGGGGGCCAACCGGGAAACCCCATTCGCACTAACTTTCGGTTCTCGAGGCTACGGCACCAGCAGAGATGGCCATCCCTACAAGAAGGAACTCCCATTATGATGAGCAAGTCAACAAGGTCAATAGGCTCCTAGACCCGGACCCGATAGATGAAAAACGACTAGGCCGCGTATGAGGATGGTGAATTACAAGCAAAGGACCAAGGCATATCACGACAAGAGGGTCATCAAAAGAATATTCCAAGTGGGCGATTGGGTACTTAGAAAGATCGAAGCCACCTGGTCGGAAAGCGTAACAAAACAACCTCTCCCCAAATTGGGAAGGTCCCTATATCATCACTCAAGTCATCCGAGAAGGGACCTACGGATTGAGGACCAAGGAGGGGAAGGATCTCAAGCATCCATGGCATTCGACAACCTTAGAAAATATTATCACTAGTCTAGTTTATTTTGCAATAGATTAGCTCTTTATTTTCGGTCTTTTATTTTCGGTCTTTTGTTTTCTTTTGTCTTTTTAGTTGATAGGATTGCAGCTTCTATGTAATCGCATTTCGCTTCTACGAAAGCAGCTTCTTCCAATATGCTAAGCCACTATCAACTATCTACACCAACTCCTAAGATGAGGACATTATCTCCAACTCTCTCAAACACACTACCCAAGACCAAGGATCTTCCTTGGCCCGATGGCTTACCATAAAGTCAAGACCCGGGGTCCTCCTTGGCCTCGATGGCTTACCACAAAGTCAAGACCAAGGATCTTCCTTGGCCTCGATGGCTTACCATACGCCCAAGACCAAGGGTCTTCCTTGGCACGATGGCTTACCAACAACAGCCAAGACCAAGGATCTTCCTTGGCACGATGGCTTACCATACACCCAAGACCAAGGGTCCTCCTTGGCCCGATGGCTTACCATACGCCCAAGACCAAGGGTCTTCCTTGGCACGATGGCTTGCCAACGGCCAAGACCAAGGGTCCTCCTTCGCACGATGGCTTACACAATGCCCAATACCAAGTGGTCATCCTCAGCCTAATGGCTTGCCATACATCCCACCAAGGGTCCATTTTGGTTCGTGGATCACGTCATATTCAAAGCCAAGGAAAACTTCCTCGGCCTAAATGACGTACGAGCATAGTTAAAGCCGAGGAAACTTCCTCGGCCAAACCACTTGTTCAATAAGTAAGCAATAAGGGACCTTCTTTGGATCCCACCTTCTCAAATCCAGTGCCTTTGCCTAGCATGCAAGGATACGAGCAAGTTATTGAAATAACAAGAATCATAACAAAGGATTTTTCATTGATATTCAAATGAAATTACACATCCTATCATCTATTACAAAAAGCATAACAGGAAAAAGCTATTCTAAGATTTTTGAGCATCATCAAAAGGCTTGTCAAGCCAATCTTGAGTAATGGAGCCAGGAGGAGGAAGGTCCGTTTGATTGGTAAGAGCATCAGTTTCCTCGGCTCCTCTTCCTTCTTCGGTTTCCATGGCCTCAGGCTCTTCATCGTCCTGGATCGCCTCCACCAGGTCTTTAAGATTGCCGGGGACAACGGGAGCCGGCCTCCACACTTCCCTACAAGCCTTAGCATCCTTAGCTGCTATTATTTCTAAGTTGCTTGTGGAATAGGGGACCAAGCCGTGGAAGGTCCTAACTTCCTCGCCGTATTGATCCCTGCAAGATATTAGCACGGCGACCTTGTTGATATCCAAGCCGGTGGAAGGATCACCAGATACTACGAGCAAGATGGAGGTAACCATCTTCAAACATTGTGGCCGCCGCTCGTCCACGGCCTCCCGAAAGACCGAGCTAGCTACCACGGCGTCCTTGAATGCCGGCTCTCTGAAGCGCGCCACAGCCTCGTTTTCTTTGGCGGGGAAGGGCAGCCTCCCGAGTCCTTGGTATTTGGCCTCAGCTTCCTCGGCCTTTGCCTGAAGCTCGGCCTTATCCGTAAGAGCTTTGGTCAGCTCCTCTCCTTTAAGCCGGAGAAGCTCGTCGGCCTTGGCCTTCTCTTCCTCGGACTTGGCCTTCCCTTCCTCGGCCCTCTTCACCTCGCCTTCCACCTTCGCCTTGGCCGCCTCAAGCTCGGCATCTTTGGCTTTCGAAGTTTAACCAAGGAAGACTTCTCGTAATCGCTTTTGCTGTGGCCGCTTGGCCTCATTCATGCGTCTGGTCTTCTTCTTGGCCAAAACATTTTCATACGCCGTGACAGAAGCCAACTGAAAGAAAGTTCAATATCATATTAAGTATACATCTCTCAAAATCAATGATCAACGAGCAAGGAAAGGATATTCACCTCGGCAATTAAGAGCCCCTTGCGACAAAGCAAGGTATCATCGCTGGGAGCCTCCTGGACAAGAGCATCATAGGCATCCTCGTCCATAGATCTCTGAACTGGGGCTCTGCCCAATCGTACTAAGGGCCCCGTCCTAGTTTGCAGAGGAATTCCTTTGAGCCGAGGAACGTTGATGGCCATGCTCTTGGCCAGCTCGTCGGCCTGCTCAATAGTCTCAATATTTTGGATGGTTAAAGGAGGAGGAGCCTCAGCATGGGGAGCCTCAACGTGGGGAGCCCCACCAACATTAGCCTTCTTAGTTACAGGCTCCTCGGCACTCGAAGCTTGGGCTCTTTTGGAGCCAGATTTCCGAGCAACGAGGCGGCTTTCCTCGGCTCCCGCCTCCTCGGCACCAGTAGAAAGGTCAGCCAAGTCACCAGTTATGGGTTCAACTTGATCCTCGGATGCTGCGTCCTCGGAATTAATATCCTGATGCACTTTGAGGGGTAGGGGCTTATCACCCTGGACACCGAGCAGCAAGTTACGAGCATTGGCCTCGTCCTTCCTCTCCACCAAAGCAGACTTCTTGCTCTGCTTTCTCTTACGCTTGATCAGCTCCTGGGGACTTAGTCTCTCCATTTCAAGGGCTGCTTCTTCCTCAGCTGTTAGATCTGTAAAGACAAGGAAGAAATGGTCAAGTACGAGCAAAATAATTTGACATGCAAAAAATTACAAGTGTAAGATAAAAGTTTACGTCCAATAATGTTAGGTGCTCCAATACATTGGTCACGGGGACGCTCATCGTGGCACCTAATACAATCCTCGTGAAATACGAAGCCTGGATGTACCGTCCAATCATTGAAGCGACGACCTCTTTTAACATTTACAAGGGGAGCTACCCCGTCCTCGTTCCCCGGCATCAATCCTGCCTGGATATAGAAATGATCTGAGGATTCAACTTGCTTCCAATCCAGGAC
The DNA here is from genome assembly GCA_022495995.1 of Adenophora triphylla var. japonica. NCBI lineage: Eukaryota > Viridiplantae > Streptophyta > Magnoliopsida > Asterales > Campanulaceae > Adenophora > Adenophora triphylla. The sequence goes on from JAFEMH010002033.1 coordinate 221,497, forward strand.
CCCCTACCCTGGCAAACTCTTCTAGACGTTTGATCAAAGCTTTGGTCCACTCATATTGTTGGACAGCGAAGGAAGATGTTGGGTCACCACAAGGAGACTGGAACTCCCAACCTTGGCGGCTCTCAACACGGATAACGTGATGGTCCCAGCCTGGAACTTTACTAGACATGGGGAGGAGCAATTTTGGTTTCCTATTGGCACTCCTAATTACTACCAGCCATTGTTCCTTGATGACTTGGATAATGTAGAAATGACGGAAGGCTCCCATGGTCGGCTCATAGCCTAAACTACGGCAGAGGATGATGAAGCTAACCAAAGACCCTAGTGCCATTGGCTCCTAGCATGGCCGGCACCGCCTTTACATCGTCCAAAAATTCGCAGATGAAGGGGTCCAGAGGAAGACGAAGCCCCTGTTGGAACTGTTTATAATAGAAGTGGACATAATCTTGGTTGTAGTAGAAGTCCGTCTCCTCCTTCTCCGTCTTCGGCTCAATCTTGCCCATATAAGTTAACTTGTACTCATCCCGGTTCACCTTGTACTTGGAGTACAATTTTTCAATCATGGGATCCCCAGGCTTTGGTGTCCTCTCCACTTGCTTTCCTCGGCTACCTGCTCCTCGGCCTCTTCTTCGGACGAGGCGGGCATCAGCTTGCGCACCTTCAACGAAGGCGTCAACTATTTGAGTAGACGAGGAGGGCTCTCCTTCTCTTCCCGTCATATCTGCATAAAGACGAGGAGACCAAATTATTTACCTCGTCAATGGCTGATTAAATGACGGGGAAGGAAGATTCCCCTTGTGACGACCCCAACCCTAGGCAATCATTTTAAATATTAAATTATATGCTTTTAATATTTATGCTATCTTTATGTGTTTAATTATGTCTTTAAATTCTAAATTTAGGATAAATTGGGTGAGAAATAAATTTAGAATCTTATAAGAATTTATTGGACATTAAATAAATAAACTTGGATAATAATAAAAATGGGAAAATGATAAATAGTGTAGGGAGGTTAAATGAGTAGGATGAATTTATTAAATAAAGGAGTTAATTTTAAATTTAGAATGGAAGTGAAAGCCTAGGTAGATATTCCATGGGGGGCCAATTTGTTGAAACTTCCCCCTTCATTGCCAAGTGTCTCCCCATCCCCATTTCCCTTACTCCCTACCCGGCCCCCTTCCCCTTCATTCCCATACCTCTCCTTCATTTTCACAAAATATCAACCTAGAGAAACTAGAGAGCTCCCATGGAAGCCCAAGCATGAAGCTTTGAAGTCAAGAACATTTCTTCATCCAAAAACCAAGTCTAGGAGCACATTTGAAGGTGGATCATCTTGGGGAACTCATCTAACTAGAAAGATCCACATTTCCCTCTAAAAAATCCAAGTAAGTTGTTATGACTTCTCTTCTCATGAATGTTCATGAATATTTCTTGTTGTTCTTGTTCTTGAAATGTTGATTTCATACCTTAGAAACCTTATTGGGAATCGGATGTTTAGAAAATGAACCTTGTGAAGTTAGGGTTGATGAAGATGATTTGGAAGGTTGAAATGGATGATGAGAATAGTAATAAATAATCTAGAGTTAACTATTTTGGGGTTGCACGATTTTAGGATGAACTTGGTAAAGGCATGAAACTCCTTTGGTTGTTCTTGAACCTAGGGTAAAGGAAAATGGTAAGAAAATGACTTAAGAAATCTGAGAAATTGTGATCCAGGCGCTTGGGCGGTCGCCCAAGGGGCGTGAGCGGCCGCCCATGTGTCCAGTAGCTTTATGTTCCCTTTGAAACCCTCTTGGGCGGTCGCCCAAGAGGTAAGGGCGGTCGCCCTCCCCCTTGAATGTTCCTTTGGGCGGTCGCCCATGTTGATATGTGCGGTCGCCCATATGGGCAGAAACCCCTTCCCCTTTGGCAATCCACTTGGGCGGTCGCCCAAGTGGTATGGGCGGTCGCCCATGCCCCTGAACCAATATTTCCTGATTTGAACTAGGATCGTTTAGCATGTTGTTGGCCACTTATAATTGGACACTCCCACTTGGTAATTGAACTTGAACCTTCCCTTAGGTCTTGTATCCTTGTATATGGAATTTGTAGGGTAGGTTAATGATCCCTCTTTTCCTTACTTGATGTTACATATCTTGTTGTTGATATTGTTTAGTGTATTCATAGATTGTTGCACTTTGATATTGATTGGGCATGAGTATATATTACCATGTAGCTATTGTTTATCCCTTTTGTGGATTTTATTCAAGTATCTATTATGTGCTTGATTATGTGTGAGTCAGCTGACGTTGGGGGTATAACAGAATACGATCAATTATGGAAGTGTGACCTAATGTGATCGGATTATGTTATATCTGTGACCGTCCCCTCCTGTGGCCACGGGTTGGGGTTATAGCGTGTATTGAGCCAAAAGCCTTACAGAGTTGCTACCGTCTTATTTGGTTCCCTGAAAAACGGGTCTTATAAGACGTGAGTATTGCTTAAGCGGCTCACCTGTAATTGGAGTATTATTATACCCAATGTTGTACGACTGTTCAACGGGAAAAGGTAAACCAAGGTAATGGAATGTGTTTATAGCTTTCCCAATGTGTTATGTGCGACTTGTTATATGTTGCATTTATTTGGCATATTGCCGCATCCATAATAACTTGTCTGAGATTTATTCTCACCCCTCTCCCTTTACTGTTTTAGATCCCGAGACAGAGGACCGCCCAAGTAAGGACTAGAGAGGAGTTTGGAGTAATCTTTTGGGGTATTGTCGTGGTATGTTTAGTGGTGGCGTATAAATTGTATTTTGGTAATTCCATTCTTGGAGTTTGTAATTATAAACCTTAAACTCTACGTCATAACCTTAAATCTTTTGTAACTAAACAGCTTAACTATTTTCAAAGTTAGTTATCTCCTCCTCCGATGTGGAGTAGAGTGGAGTTCTTTTGAAATGTTATGTTATTCATGTTCATGTTTGAAAGTCAAAGTAAAGTTTTAAAAGTTTAATGTTTTGGGTTAGTTTGGGGACGCACCAACTCGGGACACGTGTAGGTTCCGGCCTGGGTCCCCACAGCTGGTATCGAGCTCGGTTAGAATTCTTGGGTAGAGTCTAGCCGAGTGAGAGTGTGTGGTAACCGACGTCGAGTGTTTAATGCAGGAGTTTGTTGTAATGGCGGGAAATGAAGGTGATCCGAATCCGGGTTTGGGTGGTGTTGGTAATCCGAACGCCGAGATGATGGACATGTTCCGAGGGTTCCTTCAAAGATATGGCAACGCAGTAATCGAATTTGAATCAGAATCTAGGCGTACAAGGGCAACATGGTTTGGAGAAGTTCGTGAAGATGTCTCCTCCTAGCTTCAACGGAGATCCGGATCCGGTGAAGGCCGAGAGGTGGCTTGAGGCTATGAACAAGATTTTCGCGGCTATGGAGAGTACGGATGCGGAGAAAGTGAGATGCGCCGTTTTCAAATTGGAAGGACCACGAGCATTGGTGGAAAGTGGTAAAGGATGGTTGGGACCGAGATTTGACACCGCAGACGTGGGAAAACTTCACGCTCAAGTTCCGAGATCACTTTGTGCCGATGGTTACTAGGGACAAGAAAGAAGGCGAGTTCCCGAAGCCGGAGCAAGGGACCATGACGATAGCGCAAGATTCAGCAAAGTTCACAGAGTTGGCCCGATATTGTCCCCATTTGGTGCCAGATGAGGAGAGGCGAGTTTACCGGTTTGTGAAAGGTTTAAGAGTTGAGTTTCGGAAGCAGTTGTTGACGCATAACTTCGCCAATTTCCAAGCAGCAGTGAATATGGCGTACCGGATTGAGAAACGACATAGAGGAGCATCGTGGTAAGAATGAAGGAGGAAACGAGGAACAGATTTCGTGGTCAAGGATCGGGACAGAATAGAGTGCGCCGAGGACTTTCACCCCGGAGCAAATCGAGGAGGTCATGTGGCGGCTCCGGCAAATCGTGCGACTTCCGGTCAGCTTGGGACAACATGTGGGTTTTGCAAGAGGATAGGGCATTCGGAGGACAAGTGTTGGAGCAAACAAGGTAAGTGTTTGGAGTGTGGTTCGCCGGGCCATTTCAGGAGGAATTGTCCCAAGTTACAGAATAAGCAAGCGACTGGGTACCGGATTCGGGGTCAAGGTAGTGGTGTGAAGAGGGATGTTGATGGGAAACCTAAGGATAAAGTCCAAGGTCGTGTGTTTGCTTTGGGTCGAGGAGAGGTCGATCCTAATGCCGTCATTAGAGGTATAGTTCCTGTCTCAGGAGTTAAGGCCCGCATTCTTATAGATCCCGGGTCTTCCCATTCATTTGTGGCGTCTCATTTTGCATTCTCATTGCATATCTTGCCTGAATCTATGCCTTATGTGTTAGAGGTCTCTACTCCTATGGGAGAGAGCCTTGAATCTTCTTTGATATATCGTGGATGTGATGTGACTATATGTGGGCATGTATTGCCGGTGGATTTGGTCGAGTTACCAATCCGTGATTTTGATGTGATCCTTGGTATGGATTGGTTGAGTCAGTGCCATGCTTTGGTAGACTGTCGTAGGAAGCGAGTCTCATTTGCTATGCCTGATGTGCCTACATTTATATTTGATGCCGATAAATCTATGTTCGGGTTACATGTTATTTCGCCTTAAAAGCTAGAAAGATGCTATCTAAGGGGTGTACGGGTTACTTAGCTTATGTGGTAGATTCCAATAAGAAGTCTTCCGAGTTAGCTCATGTTCCGGTTGTGAATGAATTTAGTGATGTGTTCTCTAGTGAGTACTCTATGCCTCCGGACCGTGAGATAGAGTTTTGTATTGACTTAGTACCCGGTACCGCTCCTATCTCTAAAGCACCCTATAGAATGGCTCCGGCCGAGTTAAAAGAGTTGAAGGTCCAATTGCAAGAGTTGTTAGACCGAGGTTTTATTCGTCCTAGTGTGTCTCCGTGGGGAGCACCGGTCTTGTTTGTTAGGAAGAAGGATGGTACCTTACGATTGTGCATTGACTATCGTTTGTTGAACCAAGCCACCATTAAGAATAAGTATCCTCTTCCTCATATAGATGATTTGTTTGACCAACTCCAAGGTTCCGTTATCTACTCAAAGCTTGATTTGAGAAGCGGATACCATCAGTTGAAGATTAGGCCGGATGATATTGCTAAGACAGCTTTCCGTACTAGATATGGTCATTATGAGTTTGTTGTGATGCCGTTTGGGTTGACTAATGCTCCAAATTGTGTTTATGGATATGATGAACCGTGTCTTCAAGCCTTATCTCGATAGTTTTGTGGTGGTCTTTATTGATGATATTCTTGTGTATTCTAAGTCCCGGGAAGAGCATGAGAATCATTTGAGGATTGTTTTGTCCGTTCTTCGGGAGAAGCAGTTGTACGCTAAGTTCAGTAAGTGCGAGTTTTGGCTTGAGCAGATTTCTTTCTTGGGGCATGTTGTGTCGAGTTCGGGAATTTCCGTTGATCCTTCAAAGATTGAAGCCGTGGTTAATTGGAAGCAACCTTCGACCGTGACCGAAGTCCGTAGTTTTCTTGGTCTGGCGGGATATTATCGGAGGTTCATTGAAGGGTTTTCTCGGATTGCTACTCCGTTGACTAGGTTGACTCGGAAAGATGTACCGTTTGTATGGGATTCCAAGTGTGAAGCAAGTTTTGATGAATTGAAGAAGAGGTTGACGACGGCTCCGGTTCTTACCCTTCCGAATGGTTGTGAGAATTTTGTGATCTATAGTGATGCCTCGAAGGCGGGTTTGGGATGTGTGTTAATGCAAGATGGAAAGGTTATTGCGTATGCCTCTAGGAAGTTATCACCGGCGGAACAGAATTACCCTACTCATGATATGGAATTGGCGGCGATTGTGTTTGCGTTACATAAGTGGAAGCATTATCTTTATGGGGCGAAATTCGAGATTTTTACCGATCATAAGAGTTTGAAGTATTTGTTTACCCAAAAGGAGTTGAACAACCGACAAAGGAGATGGCTAGAGTTCTTGAAGGATTTTGATTGTGTGATTTCTTATCATCCGGGGAAGGCCAATGTGGTGGCCGATGCGATTAGCCGAAAGGCGTATGTGACAAACTTTCTGAAGTTCTCGGGAATTGAAGAGTGAAGTAATTATTGCGAATGTTAGAGCCGTTCCGACTTTGTATGGGGATTTGAAGGAAGCTCAACAAGAAGATCCGGAATTGAAGAAGATTTTAGACCAAGTGCAAGAGGGAAAAACCGGGGATTTTGCTTTGAATCGAGATGGGATTTTAACTTTCCAAGGGAGAATTTGCGTTCCGTCATCGCCGGAAATCAAGAAGCGTGTTTTAGAGGATGGCCATAAGTCCAAGTTTGCGATTCATCCGGGGAGTACCAAAATGTATCAAGACTTGAAGCGTGGATATTGGTGGAATGGAATGAAAAGAGAAATAGCGGATTATGTATCTAAGTGTTTGACTTGTCAACAGATTAAGGCAGAACATCAAAGACCGGCGGGACTACTTCAACCATTGGATATTCCGGAATGGAAATGGGAAGGAATTTCGATGGATTTTGTTTCGGGTTTGCCTCTCACCGTGAAGAAGATGGATGCTATTTGGGTTATTGTGGATAGATTGACAAAGTCGGCTCATTTTCTTCCGGTATCAACCAAGTTTTCGTTAGAGAAGTTAGCCTGGGCCAGATACTTAAGGGAGATTGTAAGACTTCACGGGGTTCCGGTTAGTATTGTGTCCGATAGAGATCCGAGATTTACATCTAGATTTTGGAGAGCATTGCATGAAGCCTTGGGTTCTAAGTTGTGTTTTAGTACCGCGTTTCATCCTCAAACCGATGGTCAGTCCGAAAGAACTATTCGAATACTTCGAGGATATGTTACGGGCTTGTGTGATGGATTTCCAGTTATCTTGGGAGGATCATTTACCTTTAGTGGAGTTTGCTTACAATAATGCTTATCATCCAAGCATTGAGATGGCTCCGTATGAAGCTTTGTATGGTAGGAAGTGTCGATCTCCGATGTGTTGGGACGAGGTTGGTGAAGCGAGACTTTGGGGCCCGGATTTGGTTCGAGATTCTACGGAGAAGATCAAAGTGATTCGGGATAGATTGAAGACAGCTCAGAGTCGACAGAAAAGCTACGCCGACAATGTAGGCGGGATTTATCATTTCGGGTTGGTGACTTTGTGTTCTTGAAGGTCTCTCCGAGGACGGGAATCAAGAGGTTTGGTAATAAGGGTAAATTGTCTCCGAGGTTCGTTGGTCCGTTTGAAATTCTAGAGAAGATTGGGGATTTGGCTTATCGGTTAGCGTTGCCTCCGTCTTTTTCTTTACTTCATGACGTTTTCCATGTTTCGATGTTGAGGAAGTATTGTCATGATCCTTCCCACATCTTGAGTTCTCCTCCCGATGATGTCCAAGCGGACATGTCTTATGTCGAGGAACCCTTGAGAGTCCTAGAGTTCCAAACTAAGGAGTTGAGGTCTAAGAGTATCCCTATAGTGAAGGTCCTTTGGAAGAACCACACCGTAGAGGAAGCGACGTGGGAGCTAGAGTCGGAGATGAGAGCAAAATACCCGTGGTTGTTTGAAAATTCAAGTAAGTTTTCCTTTTAAAATTCGGGTCGAATTTTCTTTAAGGGGGAGTGAGTGTGACGACCCCAACCCTAGGCAATCATTTTAAATATTAAATTATATGCTTTTAATATTTATGCTATCTTTATGTGTTTAATTATGTCTTTAAATTCTAAATTTAGGATAAATTGGGTGAGAAATAAATTTAGAATCTTATAAGAATTTATTGGACATTAAATAAATAAACTTGGATAATAATAAAAATGGGAAAATGATAAATAGTGTAGGGAGGTTAAATGAGTAGGATGAATTTATTAAATAAAGGAGTTAATTTTAAATTTAGAATGGAAGTGAAAGCCTAGGTAGATATTCCATGGGGGGCCAATTTGTTGAAACTTCCCCCTTCATTGCCAAGTGTCTCCCCATCCCCATTTCCCTTACTCCCTACCCGGCCCCCTTCCCCTTCATTCCCATACCTCTCCTTCATTTTCACAAAATATCAACCTAGAGAAACTAGAGAGCTCCCATGGAAGCCCAAGCATGAAGCTTTGAAGTCAAGAACATTTCTTCATCCAAAAACCAAGTCTAGGAGCACATTTGAAGGTGGATCATCTTGGGGAACTCATCTAACTAGAAAGATCCACATTTCCCTCTAAAAAATCCAAGTAAGTTGTTATGACTTCTCTTCTCATGAATGTTCATGAATATTTCTTGTTGTTCTTGTTCTTGAAATGTTGATTTCATACCTTAGAAACCTTATTGGGAATCGGATGTTTAGAAAATGAACCTTGTGAAGTTAGGGTTGATGAAGATGATTTGGAAGGTTGAAATGGATGATGAGAGTAGTAATAAATAATCTAGAGTTAACTATTTTGGGGTTGCACGATTTTAGGATGAACTTGGTAAAGGCATGAAACTCCTTTGGTTGTTCTTGAACCTAGGGTAAAGGAAAATGGTAAGAAAATGACTTAAGAAATCTGAGAAATTGTGATCCAGGCGCTTGGGCGGTCGCCCAAGGGGCGTGAGCGGCCGCCCATGTGTCCAGTAGCTTTATGTTCCCTTTGAAACCCTCTTGGGCGGTCGCCCAAGAGGTAAGGGCGGTCGCCCTCCCCCTTGAATGTTCCTTTGGGCGGTCGCCCATGTTGATATGTGCGGTCGCCCATATGGGCAGAAACCCCTTCCCCTTTGGCAATCCACTTGGGCGGTCGCCCAAGTGGTATGGGCGGTCGCCCATGCCCCTGAACCAATATTTCCTGATTTGAACTAGGATCGTTTAGCATGTTGTTGGCCACTTATAATTGGACACTCCCACTTGGTAATTGAACTTGAACCTTCCCTTAGGTCTTGTATCCTTGTATATGGAATTTGTAGGGTAGGTTAATGATCCCTCTTTTCCTTACTTGATGTTACATATCTTGTTGTTGATATTGTTTAGTGTATTCATAGATTGTTGCACTTTGATATTGATTGGGCATGAGTATATATTACCATGTAGCTATTGTTTATCCCTTTTGTGGATTTTATTCAAGTATCTATTATGTGCTTGATTATGTGTGAGTCAGCTGACGTTGGGGGTATAACAGAATACGATCAATTATGGAAGTGTGACCTAATGTGATCGGATTATGTTATATCTGTGACCGTCCCCTCCCCGTGGCCACGGGTTGGGGTTATAGCGTCGTATTGAGCCAAAAGCCTTACGTAGTTGCTCTGTCTTATTTGGTTCCCTGAAAAACGGGTCTTATAAGACGTGAGTATTGCTTAAGCAGCTCACTGTAATTGGAGTATTATTATACCCAATGTTGTACGACTACTGCTCGCACGGGAAAAGGTAAACCAAGGTAATGGAATGTGTTTATAGCTTTCCCAATGTGTTATGTGCGACTTGTTATATGTTGCATTTATTTGGCATATTGCTGCATCCATAATAACTTGCTGAGATTTATTCTCACCCCTCTCCCTTTACTGTTTTAGATCCCGAGACAGGAGGACCGCCCAAGTAAGGACGGAGAGGAGTTTGGAGTAATCTTTTGGGGTATTGTCAGGGTATGTTTAGGGTGGCGTATAAATTGTATTTTGGTAATTCCATTCTTGGAGTTTGTAATTATAAACCTTAAACTCTACGTCATAACCTTAAATCTTTTGTAACTAAACAGTTAACTATTTTCAAAGTTAGTTATCTCCTCCTCCGATGTGGAGTAGAGTGGAGTTCTTTTGAAATGTTATGTTATTCATGTTCATGTTTGAAAGTCAAAGTAAAGTTTTAAAAGTTTAATGTTTTTGGGTTAGTTTGGGGACGCACCAACTCGGGACACGTGTAGGTTCCGGGTCGGGGTCCCCACACCCCTCCTCGTCATTCCATAAGGCCGAGGAAGGAAGATCTCCTTCCTCGTCATTTCATAAGGCCGAGGAGGGGGCCGTACCTCTCAGACGCTCACGCATTTCGCGATGGGAGGCCGGGTAGAACAGTTCGATGTGCTCCACCATTTCAGCCCTATCCTCAAAAACTATGATGTTGGGAGAACCAGACTCAATCCTATCTATTCTTGTGGAGTCTGGGTATTGAATGAATAAACGGGAGCGGCCGTAACCCCTCAACTGCTTGCTTATATCATCCAAGTTCAGCATCATCCATGGACCCCTCTCTCTACGATAGACCCTCAAATTTCCAAGATGATATCCATAACGGAATCGGGAGAATGGTCCCAAGATCGAGCCATTTCTAAGGGGAATCAAAAACGAAGGGGGAGTTCATTCAATATTCCGTAAATTTCATATAAAATGCAAAGAGAATTAAAGAACTGAAGTTTTTAAAGTTTTTTATCAAGAAAAGCTTCAACCTTCAACAATGGCGGTTCTTGGCATGGACAAAATCACTCCTAAACCCTAGAAAACGCTGGAACATGAAAGGAAGTTGTAAGAAAAGGAGAAATTTCATACCTGAGTTTGCAAGAATGAATGGAATCAATGCAGAAAGCAACTTCGCCGGAAAAATCAAGCTCGCCGGGAACTGGGTTTGAAGATTGCTGTGTTCGCCGGAGATCTCTTTCGCCTTTGCTCTCGAACAGGGGGTTTGTAAAGATTTGAAATGAAAGGATTTTGATTTTTATACCTCCTTAACCCGGGTTAACCCATGGGTAAAGTGACAACCCAGACAATACGCCCCCAAACATTTAATGCTAATTACAGTTATTGAGGCATGACAAGACTGGGGGGCCCCACGTCATCATCAGAATAGTAACCGTCAGATACCCACCAATGACGCGTGTAAAACCTGTTCGTATCCCAGATGCCGAGGACGAGCTAACTTTCTACTCGTCTAAGCCGAGCTAGAAAGTTGGGGGCCACTGAACGGTATAAACCGAGCTACGAACATGGGCTTGCCCGAACCTGGGCCCAACTATATTGGGCCATGGATATTGTATATTCATCAAGTATTAGGGCCGAGCATTATCTTCCTCGTATGCCGAGGAACATTTACCTTGGCCTTATGTCGCCATTCTTGGGCCGGCATGTCACCAATTACCGAGGAAACAAAAGTATTCTCCCCGGCATATTTTCATGTCGGCCATTCATCAAGTGACGAGGAAGCAGGATCGTTCTCCTCGGCCTATTTGCCAAAGGCCGAGGAAAAACATTTGCCTTCCTCGGCGTTCCGGCTAGCAGTTACAATCCTTATTCAACAAGGATTATACAATCATTATCCAATCAGGATTATACTTATCAACATCAATTCAAGTCAAACAATGACTCCTTAACAGATATAATTCTATTAGAGTTATATCTTATCTCTTTACAAGTTCATTCCAACATGGATTCTATCAATCCATCCCTATAAATACAAGCCCCATGGCTCATTATTCTAAGACGTTACTTTTACATTGGAGAAACTCTGTCAATTTGATTTCTCTAATATCAACCGTGAACTTACTCTCACGCCGGAGGGCCTTTAGCCGGATCCGCCCCGGCTTAGTTTACGTGTTTTCTCTTATTTTCAGGCCTTGCAATCGCCGAAGCATTCGACGCTTGGATTTGGGCTGTTTTGACGATTTTGGCATCATCAGGTCCAAAAAGTGTCATTTTCATTACATTGGACTTTGCTAAAGTGTACTCCCTCCGTCCCACGTGAATAGACACTTATTTTCTTTTTGGGACGTCCCACATGAATAGACACTGCCCAAAATGGAAAAGAATTTATTATTTTATATTCATCCTACCCCACCCACTCATTCTCTCTCTTCATTTCCTACCACACAATTTATTCAACCAACTTCACTCATTCTCTCTCTTCATTTCCTACCACACATTTTCATTATTATATTCATTTTCCTTAGTTATTGTGCCAAGATTTTTGGTGTCTATTCACGTGGGACGGAGGGAGTATATAATGAGATGCTTGTTTTGCTACCTGGACCACCAGGTACCGGCCCCTCAGTATGCTGGCGGAGGTAAATCGCGGGATGTGCCCTATGCAGCCAGGGTGGCAGCACCCCTTATACTCCAGAGCCCCAAGGGAGCCCTCCTACAAGGCAATTACTTGGCTGCTCCACAACACCAATGAATTGGCTGCTCCACATCACCAAACGGCTGCTCCATAACACCAATAGATTGGCTGCTCCACATCACCAAGAAACTGCCAAGATTTGAACTCCCCACACTGAGGGTACAAGCCCAACAATGCTGCTTCCTTAACTGCACGGATGTGCCCCGGGGGACTCCAAAGCTCCTGAAACCCAAGGAAACAATTAAACCACAAGATTCCCCTTGGGGGGAATCGAACTGGTGACCTCCCCTACGGAAATGGAAAGTCACCCATGATACCATTAGGCCAGGAGACCATTGGTGTTTGGCCATTTAGTTATTCATACAAATCTTATGCTTACTGCTTATGCTGCAGCATGTGGAGGCGATTGATATGAAACTTATTAGATTAGAAGAGTTCATTCAGAAGAAGAGAGCTGAGAAGCCTGAAGTTCGAGATGCTGCTAGGGAGGCTGCTCTCTGTGAAATCAAGGAAAGGATTAAGAAAACAAAGGATGAGAAGAAGAGCCGACAGACAGAGAATGAGAAGAAATATATGACCCAACTTGTCTCTCTAGGTCTATTCATACTGATATATATACTTCATTACATAGAGTCCTATCATATTCTATGTATACAAAATATGTACTGGGAATAGATAAAGACAAAATAAGAAACTTAAATCTACACTAATCTATTCAATATTTAATGCCTAATACACTAATAAATAGGATTTTCATCACGTTAAGTGTTCGGGAATACCATGTGCATCGCATGCCCGTTATATACTGCTTACACCCCCCCTCAAACCAATCGGAGGTACGAAGATGCAGTTTGTCTGGAAATATCGATGACAGTCGATTAATGTTGAACAATAGCCGAAGATAGAGTTGATCTTGACAAGGCTTGTACCACCACTGCTTTTGTGGATACAGTGCGTAGTACCCATCTTTATCATTTTTGCCTTGAGTAAAATCAACAATATTATCAAGTTGACCATTTACCAAATGCTTTGGAAATTCAAAAGGAGCTGCTGGTGACATTTGGGGTTCCTGTGAGAAGAGAGGTAGTCCAACTTGAGGTGACATGAGCTGCAAGAAATATGGAGATGCACCGGGCCCAAGAGTGTGCTGTTTGGCAGCCAGAGAGGATCTGGAGAGTGGAATGATCTCAACATTCGGCCCAAATTGAGAGGAAGAAGAAAGGACCATCTTCAAGGAGGTCGGGCTGCTCACACAAGTGATCCTAGACAATACAAGGTCCAGACCATAAGAAGAAGAAGAAGTCATTGGGGTGGAAATAGAGGTTGGGCCGCCTGGGGACAAGGGCCCGAAAGGGGCTGCCATGTGGAATATTTTAAAAGGGCATGTTGGTGTTGGATCAAGGAAACTAACATGAGACTCCAAAGATGGAGAAGACTCTTGAGAAATCTGGGATGTGGCCCGATATGTAGGACACCTTTGTGCTTGTGAGGGCCGGCTTGGAGGCAAAGCCTTAATGTTACTGGCTAAAAGGGGAATATCAAGAGGGCTAGTAGCTGCTGGAGGTGGTAGTTTAGGAACTTGAGCCCCTTGGACTATGCCAAAAGAAAATGGGACAAAGCTGTTGTAGGAGTGAACAGCAGATTGAGAAATGGAAACCAAAAGGGTGTTGGTTGACAAGGTCGGAACCACAGGGGTGGCAGGTGAAGATGAGTTAGCCACAGGGGTTGTGTTGTCATAAGCTGAAGGTTGAGGGCTGGTGCTTGCAACATGAGAAACATGAAATGGAATTGGCTGCAATTCATGCTGAAGATTTGTCGGGCGTGGGGGCCGCTTGCTATTCACCTGGTCCAAATGAGAAGCATTTGGAGAAGTGGGCGTCGTAAGGCCCGATTAGGACCCGTTGGAGTAATCAGGCACTATTGGATCGAAGAAACAAGTGTGGACTCACATGGATTTTCTTGCATGATTTCATATGAAAGGTCCATTAGAGCATGTGGCTCCTCAACCGTAGTTGGACCACCGCAGTGTGATGGTCTAACATCTCGTAACATCTCGTAAGAAGAAATAGATGTTGTTTTACATCGTTTTTCTTCATCAATAAGATAATCAAGAAGGAAATCTAGGGAGATTTGTGGTTTTCGAAAATAATAATATCTGACAAATTTGGTGAATAATGAATCAAGTCCATCAACCAGAAAATCAATGAGCTCTATTTCAGAAATAGGACTCCCGGCCCTAGTAAGAGCATAAGAAATTGATTTCGCTTCAGAAAAGTAATTTGACAAAGATTGATTGGGAAGTTTTTGAAGGCAATGGAGTTGATCAACGAGATGATCAACATACCAATTTGAAGTAGAAAAGAAATGGGGAGAAGACTCATTATCATCAGTTAATGGTTCTTCTTCTACAACGGAAGAAGAGCCATTTGAATCAAACGATTCATTTTGTTCCGGATATAACCAATCCGATAGGGAAAAAGAAGGAGCATTATGAACATTACTTGGTTCAAAACGACGCAAACACTCGATTGCGGTATGACCAAGTTCGTTACATAACTGACAAATAACATTGGATGATGGTAATGTATCAAAACATACGGGATCGTACCAAAAGTCATCCATTGTTTTTAGAAGGAAAAAAAAAATTTAAGAAAGAGAAAAAAAAAAAATTTTAAGAAAAGAGATATAGAGTAGATTAGAGAAAAACAGCGGAAGCAATCAGGCCACCATAGATCGGTGGCTCTGATACCATATTAGATTAGAAGAGTTCATTCAGAAGAAGAGAGCTGAGAAGCCTGAAGTTCGAGATGCTGCTAGGGAGGCTGCTCTCTGTGAAATCAAGGAAAGGATTAAGAAAACAAAGGATGAGAAGAAGAGCCGACAGACAGAGAATGAGAAGAAATATATGACCCAACTTGTCTCTCTAGCTCTATTCATACTGATATATATACTTCATTACATAGAGTCCTATCATATTCTATGTATACAAAATATGTACTGGGAATAGATAAAGACAAAATAAGAAACTTAAATCTACACTAATCTATTCAATATTTAATGCCTAATACACTAATAAATAGGATTTTCATCACGTTAAGTGTTCGGGAATACCATGTGCATCGCATGCCCGTTATATACTGCTTACAAAACTGAGATATGTAGGCCACTGTAATGTGAGGTCAGACATTAAACAGGCTAGCTTTCTTGGCCAAAGAGGTATGCAGCACGATTACTATATTCTTCTATATTTACGAAATCCAAGAGAAATAGGTTGAGTCAGATTGCATTGGGCAAGAAAGAAAAATATTGACATATTTGTGTTGAAAGATTAATTTTTCATATCTTGCATTTCCGTCCAAGT
The DNA here is from genome assembly GCA_022495995.1 of Adenophora triphylla var. japonica. NCBI lineage: Eukaryota > Viridiplantae > Streptophyta > Magnoliopsida > Asterales > Campanulaceae > Adenophora > Adenophora triphylla. Next base: position 236,911 of record JAFEMH010002033.1, read on the forward strand.
ATTTTTACATGATTTAATCTGAGAGGTACTTTGTAAAGACTTGTTGCTACCATGGTAGTAGAGACTGAGTGTCGTTTTTAGTTTAAAGGTTGAAGCAGTGGTTATGATGTGGTTTGATATAGCTGTGCTCATTCAGTTTGGGCTTTTCTTTCCAATGGAGGCTATTATAAAATTTGGTAGTGAAGTGGGTTTAGTTGAAGCTTAAAGAAAGCGGGCCTCAGTACGTGAACATGAATGGTTTGTAAATTGTTGGTTAATTAGATTTGAGTGTCTACAGTATTTGATAGATTTCTTTACTCAAATTGGCGTTTCTGTAAAAAAAAACTCTAAGCACCCCTTTTTTTTTCAAGTTATGATAGTTTACTAGAGAAGAGACTCCATAAAATTTGCACTGAGATCTAGTACTAACATAATTTTCCAATAAAAATCTTTTAGTTTGGCAATTTTGATATACTGTTGCAATGTCCATAAACTAATGATTTAAAGATATCATTTTCTAATATTTTGAACTTTTCCTTTTTGATAAGAAAAAGAAGAAAATATCAATAAATGCAAATGTACAAGAGATAGCCGAATTCCATAAACAGAGTGATACAAAGGGAAATAAGAGTCGAAAAGTAGGAAAAAAAATAAAAACCTGAGAGCGGAACGGCGAGCGAGAATGGGAGAGGAACGGCGACTACAACCGCCTTGAACGGTGACTAATGAGAGCGCGAGAGAGAGAGAAAGCGAGTGAGCGAGAGAAATCGAGTGAGAGAGAGAAAGCGATTGAGAGACAAAGCGAGTGAGAGAGATTACTAACCGGTGAGAGCGTCAACCTGTGACGGCGAACGGCGGCCAACGGCACGGCGACGGCGTTGGTTCAGACCAAGGTAGGGTTCGGCGGCGATTTGCGTATGTGAGAATGAAGGCGTAAATGGCCGAGGAAGGGGGAGGGTTTTTATTTATACCCACTTTGTTACCGACGAACGACGTCCGTCCTCAGGCTGGTACTGTCCGGATTAAACCGTCCGGCCAATACCGACGGAATTAAAAGCATTATCGACGGATTAAACGAAAATTTAAAAAAAAATATTCCAGGCAAATAAAATTTAAATTCCGTCGGTAAATTGGTTTTGTCCGTCGGTAAAATTTCGTCGGTAATTGCCCTGTTTCTAGTAGTGTTCTCTTATACATCCTCTTCATAAAGTAATTGAAGATCAAGAGAGGACACTATCATTTATAAGAACTTTATCTCTCTAATTTCTTCTCTTCTCCTTCTACAACATTAAGACTAGATGGATTCAAGAGGTACGCTTTCGCCTCCATCTATTCTCAAACTTCTTCCATATTTAAGTATTTTGGCATTAATGGAATAAGAATGTTCCAACAATTGGTATCAGAGCGTTCTCTTGTTTGGATTAAATTTGAGTTTTAGGATAGCATGAAATGCTTTACTTTAATTCATGATATTGTTGAAATCATTATGTTTTGATTTTGATAAAACACTATAAATCCGTTCATAGAGTATTAGTAATGATTACTTTGTTTAAATTCTGGAAAGGATTGAAGTTTTGGCTCAAAAAGACACAAAATTAGTCAAAAGGCACAATGGTTCATGCAAGGCTGTCCCATTGGCATGGCCACGCATTGTATGAAGCATGGCCGTGCGGATCTAAATGCTCGGTCGAGCACTACTTTAAGCTCGGTCGAGCATCATTGTACCGAATGATAATATCTACTTGCTCGGCCGAGCACTACTCTATGCTCGGCCGAGCAACCACTGTATCAAGGTTTAATAGTGTGGTTTACTTCATTTTTGAGTAAAAACATACATTTTCAAGCCCTTTTGTGATTAATTATATGCTTAACAATTTTGTAAATTTTTAAAAAATATTGTCACCAAAGTTATTTATGTTATTTAAATCTAAAATTGTTAAGTGTTGAATGTATACATTAATATGTGGATAACATGAATTTTTCAAAGAAGATCGTGTTATTTGACAAAATTTATACATTCATTTGGTAACAAGTAAAAGAACATTAGTTAGTCTTTCAGGTACTTAAATCGGCCCAAAGGAAGATTAAGTATTTGATTAATACATCGTTTAATTTCTTGGTTGCCTCAAGATAATTGTTATGAGTCAATTCGCAATCCAAAGATTAGTTTTGATGCATGTTGATTATCTTATAGATGAGATTTATTTGATATAATTAATCACTTAATTCATTATGTGAGTAGTTATTGATACATGTTTTGTATTTTTCATTATTCGTTCTCATTCCCAACAAATATGTTAAGTGCTTCTTCAGTTACTACTGCTATGAATAACGTATTGATGTTTAATAAAACAAATTTTAAAACTTGGAAATAAGATAACTATAATATTGGGTTGTATGTACATTGATCTTGAATTAAGGGAACCAAGTCCCGCTGCTCTCACAGATAAAAGCACTCAATAAGAGCACGTAAATATTGAGAAGTGGAACCGTTTCAACCGAATAAGTCTAATGATCGTGAAAAGTTAAGAAGTGCTTCTTTTGTAAGGACCTTACTTACATAAATAACGACTGCCCTAAATATCACGCTTGGCGTGTTAAGAAAGGTATGTCATATGCCCTTATTTGTACTGAGACTAATTTGTTTTCAATTCCTTCATATACATGGCGGTTGGATATTCTGGTGCAACAAACAACATAAGTATGTCTATGAATGGTTGCCTGAATTGCCGAAGACCCAGTAAAGATGAAAGATGTACATCTATATACGAGCTGGGAATCCGGTTAAAGTAATAGGCATAGGGACTTTCAGATAGTTGTTAAGTACTGGTTATTATTTTGTATTAAATAATACATTTATTGTACCGTCCTTTAAACGGAATTTAATATCTATCACAATTTTAGACCGGGAAAGATATTCCTGTTCGTTTGGCAATAATAAATGTAATCTTTATTTTAATTACAAAATTGTCGATATTAGTAATTTGTCAAGTAATGATAATCTTTATTTACTTGACACAAAAAAAACAACAAATGAGTCTCATATTAATGAAACCAGAGGGACTAAGCGAATGTTATCAAATGAAAATTCTTATATCATATGGCATAGGCGTTTGGGTAATATCTCCAAAAAGAGAATTGATAAGCTTGTGTCAGAGGGAATCCTAAACAAACTTGATACTCCGGATAAAAACTTTTGCATTGAGTGCCTTAAAGGAAAATTTACAAAGACTAAATGGAAAGAATCCTTTAGAGCATCAAACGTCTTGAAACTAATTCATACGGATATTTGTGAACCATTCACTACACCTTCATGGAATGGTCAACAATATTTCATCACGTTTATAGACGATTACTCTCGTTATGGATACATTTATTTGCTTCATAAAAAGTCTCAATCATTGGACGTTTTCAAGTCTTATAAAGCTGAAGTTGAAAACCAACTTGAAAAGACTATTAAGAACGTTAGATCTGATCGTGATGTTAAAAACTACAGACGGAATGACGGTTCGGGTGAACAAAGTACATGTCCTTTTTCTCGCTATATTGAAGAGTGTGGGATTGTCCCTCACTACACCATGCCAGGCAAACCTAGCATGAATGGTATAGCTGAGAGACGTAATAGAACCCTTAAAGATATGGTAAGAAGTATAATCTCTTATACTACTTACCACACTCATTATGGAGCGATGAATTAAAAATCGTTGCTTATATTCTCAATAGAGCTACTTCAAAAGCTATCGACAAAATCCCTTATGAATTATGGACGAATAAGAAATCATCTCTAAATCATCTACATGTATGGGGTTGTCCAGCAGAAGCAAGGCCTTATAGGCCAAATTAAGGCAAATTGGACGCTAAGACTGTTAGTAGCTATTTTGTAGGATATGGTGAGAGATCTAGGGAATATAAATTTTATGACCTGAAAATTAGAACCTTTTTTTTTTTTTTGAAATGGGAAATGTTAGGTTATTTGAGGATGTTGAATTTAGAGAGGGAAATTGGGAATAGTTTTGAATTTGAAGAAGAAAAAGAATTCATTTCTATACCTCTTCCCATAGTTTTCATTGAAAATCAAGTACTTATACCTGAAATTCAACAAGAATATGCAATTCAAAACAATGAAGAATCTCCTATAAATCTTAAACAACATGAAAATGTTGATAATGAGGATCAAATTCAACAAATCCAAGAAGAACCATTGCCCTTAAGGAGATCCAATAGAGTAGGAAGGAGTGCAATTCCGAATGATTATATTGTATATCTTGCCGAGAATGAGGAACATTTAGACTTAGTAGGAGATGAACCGCTCACCTTCCATGAAGCCATTAATAGTTCTAATTCTTATAAATGGATCAATGTCATAAGTGAAGAGTTAAATCCATGAAAGACAATGACGTTTGGGATCTTGTTTCATTACCTAAGAATGTGAAATCTATTGGGTGTAAATGGGTCTTTAAGACCAAAAGGGATTCATTGGGTAATGTGGAAAGATATAAGGCTCGTCTTGTTGCTATGGAATTTACTTAAAAGGAAAGTATTGATTACAAAGAAACATTTTCTCCGGTATCATCTAAAAAAAACTTAGTATCTTTATGGCAATTGTTGCACATTAATACCTTGAACTTTATCAAATGGATGTAAAGACAACTTTTCTCAATGGAGACATTGAGGAAACTATCTACATGAAGAAACCAGAAATGGTGATTGATTTAGATCAAACTAATCAATTAGTTTGTAAACTTAAGAAATCCATTTATGGTCTCAAGCAAGCTTCTCGTCAATGGTACTTAAAATTCAATCAAGTTATTCTTTCATTTGGTTTTGAAACGAATCTTGATGAAGATTGTGTGTACCATAAGTTCAGTGGGAGTAGATTTATATTTTTAGTCTTATATGTGGATGATATTTTGCTTGCTAGTAATGATATGGACATTTTTAAGGAAACTAAAAAATTTCTTTCAAACAAATTTGAAATGAAAGATCTTGGATAACCATCTTTTGTATTAGGAATCCAAATTCACCGTGATCGTTCACGAGTTATTTTAGGATTATCGCAAAAGTGCTATATAGAGAAGGTATTACAAAGGTTTAGCATGCAAAATTGTAAGCCACATGATACCCCTGTTTCTAAGAGAGACAAATTTAGTCTCAAACAATGTTCTAAAAATAATATAGAGTCCAATTATATGAAAAATATCCCTTATACATCAGCAGTAGTAAGCTTAATGTATGCACAAGTCTGTACTTGTCCAGACCTTGCATTTATTGTTGGAATGCTTGGTCGATACCAAAGCAATCCGGGAAGAGAACAATGGGTTGCAGCCAAAAGAGTGATGAGATACCTACCTACAAAACACTAAGGACTACATGCTTACATATTTAGAATTGCATCATCTTGAGATCATTGGGTATTCCGATTCTGATTTTGCTAGATGCCAAGATAGTCGAAAGTCGACATCTGGTTATGCCTTCACATTAGCCCGTGGAGCAATATCTTGGGGGAGTACCAAGCAAACACTCGTAACTTTCTCTACCATGGAAGCTGAGTTTATTGCTTGTTATGAAGCATCCAATCAAGCTATATGATGCGCAATTTTATTGAAGTAATGCGAATTTATCGATAGTATTAAGAGACCACTCAAGATACATTATGACAATCGAGCAACAGTCTTGTACTCTAACAACAATAAGAGTTCATCTAAATCAAAGCATATAGATATTAAGTTTTCATGTTGTAAGGGAAAGAGTACGAAATAAACAGATAGAAATACAACTTATAGGAACAAATTCCATGCATGCGGATCCAATTACTAAAGCGTTATCTCCTTTAGTGTTTCACGAGCATACTGCTCATATGGGTGTAACAACTTTTGATAATATTTGATATAGTGAGAGTTTGTGTTGTACTTTTATTAATTATTTTTCTAAAGTATTGATCTCATTTGGTTAAATAGGACTAGTTGGGAGAATATATATATATATATATATATATATATATATATATATATATTCATCAATTTTTCATGCTACACATCTACACTTAATATATGTCGTTTAGTTGGATATATATGTGTGATCATTGTGAGTTTAGTTGCGAATCAATTACAACGACTGCTACTTTAATCCTTATATGTGTAGAACTAATGGACGGGATAGTGTTGAATGACAATAAATGTGCACATAGGATTGTCATTTACATTATAAATATGATTATAAGGGTTTATTAAGTATAAACACATATTCGTGCAATCCAAGTGGGAGATTGTTAGAACATGGACTGCAAAATGTGTATACTTGATAAATATACATAAACATGTAAACGCACATGTATAAATCATAAATGTAATGTTATAATATAAGTGTAGAAAATAAATTAATGTGTAGAATTCATGAGGTGTAAGTTGTCATTTAATGATGGGCAGAATGATAACTTCACACCACTTTATGTGAAAGGGTGTAGTCTCTAAATGAAGTGCCACTTAGTCTCATATATATATGGCCTTCCATCAGCATTTAGAGACATACAATATTCATATTCTCTTATACATCCTCTTCATAAAGTAATTAAAGATCAAGAGAGGGCACTATCATTTAGAAGAACTTCATCTCCCTAATTTCTTCTCTTCTCCTTCTACAACATCAAGACCAGATGGATTCAACAGATACGCTTCCGCATACATCTATTCTCAAACTTTTTACATACTTGAGTATTTTGGCATTAATGGAATAAGAATGTTACAACAATCTTAGCATTGTCTCCCTGAATGTAAGACGCCCACCACATAACATAGGACAAGTAGGAAACACTGTCACCTCTTCTCGACATGAACACCCATCTGGAAGAATGTGATCTGTTTCTCCAACTGTCCTGTCCTTCAAAAAGTTTCAAGAAGAGACAATAGAAATAAGGAAGAATTAAAGAAAGAGGAGTGCGAAATTGTGATTGTAGTTGAAACTGTGAATATGATTAAAAAAAAAAACTCACTAAATATATTTGGAAAGTTTACCAGGGGAACCAGAGGATATAGCTTCAAGGTTTCTGACAGAGCTGCATGAAGGTAATGCATCTTCACTAGCACTTCCTAAGTTATATTTCATCAAAAGTTATCAATGTTTCCTTAATCACTCCCCTGATTCCCGATAAAATCTCTTATTTCGTGAGAGGTACAAATGGATTCCTGCCAAGCATATAAAATAACCACAAAACTTTGTTTGCAGTAATATCATTGCAAGATAACATAAATTTGAGGGTTTTATCCGTCAGATACTGATTATTTCTGTGTTCTGGGTCCTTCTTGCTCTCAAGCAGAAATCTTGACAGTACATCTTCCTTTTAGTTCTTCAAGTCATTAACACGTTAATGAAATCAGTATTTAAGTTGAAAAAACCAGAAACGTATATAAGCATTTGAATAAACGGAAGTAGACTGAGTTCTTAGTGAAGCTGCTAGTATAGGAGCTGCATGAGAAGGGGGAGAAATGAAAATAAACACACAGAATGTTGATGCATTTCTATCAAAAAACCATTGATAAAATTGATGTTCTTCCTAAGGGAAGCTTCACAACCAATGTTGAGAAACCTTTTTAGCTTCCAAAAGGGATATACGTAGTGCCAATATGTCAATGCATTTGAATCCTCGAAAGCTTTGATAAATGCACTCCTTTCTTTGTTTGATCCTCACAGAAAATTGAGCAGCTCGACCCTGAATCCAACTTGCAGAATCCAAGGTACATCTCATTAGCAAATCCTGAATCACAAATACAAGATTGTCCCATTAAAAGAGTTGCATTCATAAGCAACAATAATTGCCTTGGGTATTCAAGGGCACTTGCTTGGATTTCAAAGACTCCATTGCACATACAAAACTGAGAAACAGTTCTAACCAGTTTGTCTTCATTTTTACTGAAAACCATGCAGCCGAAATCTCTCAACACCCTTGTTGAGAACTCAAAACTTGGAAGCTTCCTTTGCTACCTCCACTTAACCCCATCCGCGTTAAAAATTCCATGGCCAAACAAGTCTGTCACAGTATCTATATTATACATACCTTTGGAGCACTTGCCAAAATTGGTTTTAAGTATGTACTCTATGTTTCACTCACAGTTGTACATATTTCACTTTGGTCTGAAAGTATGTTGCCTTTTGGCAATTTCTCCTAGGTAGCCATGATGTTACTGAAGTGAAAAAGTTGATGAAATATGTTCCCTTCAACGGGGAGTAGTTTGAGTTTTTGTTTCATTTTTCCCATGTAGACTTGTCGAATAAGAGATGCAATGGCTATAAGAATTAACATAAATGATGTAACCAAGAAGGTGAGGATGATATAAAGAAAGACCATCTTTAAAGACGGTTATGAGCGGATTGGTGATAATTGCAGAGTCAGAGATTATATATAGGATGTGTACGTGTGTGTGTGTGAGAGAGCGTGAGTTGTAAACTTGTAATAAGAGTTCAGTGAAGAGCGATAAAGAAGGTAAGAGATTTTCATAACCATCAAACGTTTGCATTAAGTATGAAAAAAACTTGGGCAGGCTGTGTACGTTAGACAGCTCCCTTCAGAACCTGCAATGGCAGCCTCTTAAGAAGGCTGGCTGTTGTTTTCTTTCCTTTGGAGGATATATTTTGATTTGATGTAGTCCACGAAAAGTTGTGAAAGAGTCGAGAACCTTTGACCACTCAATAGTTAATGGATTCGTTCAATTTAGCCATTTTTGTATAAGCAGACTTCATATTTCTGTCAATTCCGAAACATGATTTTGTTTTGCAATCCAGTTACTGACACCTATACCATTGTCGCTATATCTATTTGGACCAAGGTTCTAAAAAGCGCTAGGCGGATACTGCGGTGAGCCTCGCCCAGCCTGGCGACTAGTCGGGATTAGTTGGGGACTCAGCGCTTAGACCAGGCTGTTGAGAGTGGCGCCACGCCAGTGCGCCCAGCGCCTGTAGTGCGGGTCTTTTAGAACACTGATTTGGACCATAATAAGCATATGAAAACGGTTCGAACATTTGACCCATGCAGATAGTTTGCTATGATTTTTGCAAATTGCCTACTGGAAGGGAAGTAATATTGAAAACTCAAAGACGGGAGGTCTTTGCATATTTGTACCCTAAGCATCTTGCATTGTACAACGAAGAACCAAAGCGTAGATTGATTTGGCAATAGCATTTGTGTCAAAGCAAAACAAAGAGACCACAACAAGGCTCTGTTCAGGCAGCATTTTAAGGCCTGTTCTCTGTTTCCAGTTTCAGAATTCCAAAAATAGTAAGCAAATGTAAATATATGAAGGAAGTACGTACATTAAGTTGTCCACTGAATGTAGCAAGCATCATCAACTCAGGATGAATTTGGTTTTTTCTTTTTTTCTTTTTTTTTGAATAATTATTAGCCAAATAAACAAGTGGGAGTTGGCTTTAGTTCTTGCATACCAGAATTTCAACCTAAAGGGTCCTTGGAATTGCAAGAAGATGAAGTCCTTCCTCGATATGAAGCGTGAACATGGTTATATAAGTCACGCTCGACGTGTCGTCAGCTAATTTGAACCGGAAGAACCAAAGAAGAGCAATTGATAATATCTTCATTTGACGGTAAGCAAAATCTTTTCCTAGACATATTCTAGGACCAGCCTGCAAAACCCGAAAATTTATTAGAAAATGTTGATATCCTATCACGGGTAAAAATGCAATAGCAGAAAGAAAATTGGCATACATGAAATGCTATGAATTTAAAAGGTGATTCTGGTTGAAAAATCCCATTTTTGAGCCATCTTTCTGGCTTGAAATCCTCAGCATCATCCCCCCAAATGTAATGCATCCTCCCCATTGCATAAGATATGTAATTCACAGCATCCCCTTTTTTCAGCTTGAAGCCATCTGGAAGGATGTCATCTGTTTCTGTAACTCTACCATCCTTATGAAAGAAACACACACACACACAAAGTGCATTAAGGCTCTCCTTATCTGCAGTAAATTTCACAAAACGATAATTGGAAAGCAAATCAAGGAAAAATTACCACGGGGACAGCAGGGTATAGCCTTAAGGTCTCTGACAAAGAAGCATGAAGGTAGTGCATTTGTTCAAGGACTTCATCAGTTATATTTTCAACAAAATCATTAACATTATCTTGATTACTCCGCTGATCACAAATAATCTTTCTTATCTCTTGCACAATTGTTTCCTGTACAATTGAATTCTTGCAAAGTATATAGAACAACCACGAAAGAGTGTTTGCAGAAGTGTCTTTTCCAGCAATCATAACATTCAAGATTATATCCATCAGATATTGATCGTTCATCTCCTCCGGATTCTTCTTTCTCTCTACCAGAAATCTTGAAAGTATGTCCTCTTTGTCTTTATTAAAGTCATTGACACTCACAGCATGTTCATGCATTTCCAGCTGTTCCCTTTTCTTCACAATCAGCTTGAGCACAAATTTGTTGATGACTTCGATGTTTTTCCGGAGGGAAGCTTCACAACCGATGTTAAGATACCTTTTTATCTTCCAAAAGGGATCAACATAGCGCCAATAAGTCAATGCATTAGAATCATCAAAAGCTTTAATGAATTCACTCCCTTCTTTGCTCGATCCTTCCAGGCAATTCAAGTCAACCCCGAACCCAACTTTGAATATGGAATCCAATGTACCTCTCATTAACAAGTCCTGCAAATGTTCATGACTGGTCAGTTATGTATTAAATGTACTCTCTTAATAATATCATAGACAGGATTTACTTGTTTGCTTTTATGAAATATTATGGATGCAGAAAAGATACGGGAAAATTAAATATCATTGCAGTAGTTGCATGGTGCAACTGTCAAGAATTTCAGTTCTTGTATAATACAACTCTTTCATGCATCCATCTACACGTTTGTACAAATTTTCGTGTATGTAGTAGTATTGGTAATCGTAGTTGCTTTGTCACTATCCACCCTTCTTATATACTCAGTGCGAAGCCAGATATTTTTGAGAAGGGGATCAAGATTGCTTGGGGAAAACATATTTATCATAGAGAAATTTGGAATAAAAGGGGGTCAAAATGATATGATAGTGCAAATTTTACCAAAAATAAAGGGGGTCGAAATAGACAAAAATCATATTATTAGAGTCTTTTTCCAAATTTAGAGGTACGAAAATGACATTCCCCAAAAGTCAAGGGGGTTTCTATGAGGCTTCGCCACAGTATATACTAACATGTCCAAATTTACACTTGCAATTGCATCGTGTGCTAGTATAAGGCTATTAATGTATACTCCCTCCATCTCATAACAAATGTTACCAAAATTAAATGCGCGGGAATTAAGGAAAACGTAAGGCGTTGTGAGTATGAAAAGTAAAGTAGGAGAGAGAAAGTGGGGTAAGAAATAGTAAGTGGATTGTCGTTGTTAGTGTGGCAAGTGCGTCCCAATGACATTTTGGGATAGCAACATTGTTACGGGACGCCCAAAAGGGAAAGAAGTATCATTTGTTACGGGACGGAGGGAGTATCTCTTACGGTGCATAAAATTTAACTTCTTTATTTTTTCTTGAAAAACTGAAAAAAAAAAAAAAAAAAAAAAAAAAAAAAAACTCATTTAGGGATGGAGTAGTAACAAATTTCCTAATAAAGAAGGCATATAAGCAAAAAAGATCAAAACAAATTCAATTCAAATGTTTTTTTTATAATTATTTTCAAGCAACTATTGGGTTTTTAAGATCACTTACTTGGAGATCAAAGGCGTTGTTGCCCTTGGAAAATTCAGAAACAGTGGTAACCAATTTGGCTGCATTTTGTCTGAAAACTGTACAGCTGAAATCTCTCAACACCCTCGTAGAGAACTCAAAGCTTGCAAGCTTCCTCTGCTGCTTCCACTTCACACCATCAACTGCGAAAATTCCTTGGCCAAACAAGTCTGTTATTATATCTTGATTATACTGACCTTTGACATACTTGTCGAAACTGGTCTTGAGTATGTGCTCCACATTTCGAGTATCAGTTGTATATATTACACTGTGATCTGGAGCAAGCAGCCTGAATGTATGGTGTCTTTTGGCAACTTCTGTGAAGTAGTCATGGAGTCTTTTGAAGTAAAAGAGCTGGTCAAATACGTTTCCCACCACCGGAGGGTATTTTGGGTCATTTTTTGACTTCCCCACGTAGATTCTTAGCATAAGACCTGAAATGGCTACAAGAATTAGTAGGGGTGTAGTTGTTAAGAAGGCAAAGATGATATAAAGGAAGTCCATTTTTTTTTGAATGGGCGTAGTTAAAGGATAATCATGTCATGTAGAATGCAGGATATATAGGACAGACCCAATGGGAGAGGGAGGGAAAGAGAGGGGGGAGTATTTAATTGAGAAAAGCCAAAGAAGACAATGAAGTAAAGGAAAAGCATTAGAAGGCAAATATGTCTCTGGTGTATGTATCACCTGTGTTTGTCGATCTATATGGACTGTGGAATAAAAACAAGAGACTAGTCCTAGGTTAACATCAGTGCAACTGACTATGAAACATATGCAGAAAGTGAAACATTAAAAGGCAAATAAATACAGAGTAATTACTAATAAATAGATGAAAATGGAATAGAGGAAATCCATTTTTCGACAATGGTTGATAGCGGAGAGCACACGTATATCATGTAGAAGGTAACAATGAGAACACAGAAAGAATATATGTTTCTTGTGTATGTATCACCTGTTTGTCATTATATGCACAGACAATGAAGAGATGCAAGAAAACAGTAATAGGTTACATCAATGACCCAGACTTTGAATGAGAAACAAAGAAAGTGAAACCTGACAGATTTGTTAATATATTTCCACAGAAGTACTTAATTAAGTTTGTGATCTATATGTTTTTCCTTTCAAGGTCATCTGAAACATAATTTTGTTGCAAAATATTTTCTCCAGTAACTCAGTTATCCTTTAAACATAACCCTTGTATCTCTAATTCTTGTATCTCTAATGTTTATGACCTTTGATTCATTAGAAACCATAGAGGAATTATCAAGCTTCGGTGTAGAGCTGACAAGACATTTATGATGTTGCCTGTTTTCAAGTTGTTTAACTGACTGTTCCTATTTTCATGAGGAAGTCCTAAATATAAAGCCTAAGCCAAGAGAGCTATCCAACCAGGCCATCAGATGTCATTTTCTTTTCACACTTCTCTTTCTATCCATACAAGCAAGCATAAACAGACTGTTCAAGCTTATGAATACGAGAAAAGTTGTGATTAGCTGTTCAAGTAAGGACAATTTGCGTATTGTCATGAAAACACACAAACACCTACATGTTAAATAAAACATTACACTGGTAAACATAGCCCACAAGTAAGGATATTACCCAACCTCGTCGTATTTCAGTCTTCATCTAATCGAGGAACTTGCTGAAGTTCAATAAATACCATCTCAACTACTACAGAAACTGGCTCTCTCTGCTCAAAGTTTACAACTATACCTCATCAAACCTAAGATTGTTTGGCTTCATCACCACTAAATCTCCTCCACCGCTCTACTGTCTTATAAACATACACATCTATGTCTGACGGGAGGATCTAGGATTACATTAAGGGGGTCAAATTATGAGATTACGTGAAAAATAATACTCCCTCCGTCCCATTTTAAAGTTTTTAGTTTGACTTGGCACGGGGATTAAGAAAAAGTAAATGTTGTGAGTATGAAAAGTAAAGGAAGAGAGAAAGTGGGTAAGGAGTTTTTGTCGTGAGAATGACAAGTGGGTCCCATTGTCCATTTTAGGTAATAAAGCAACTAAGAACCTTAAACTGGGACAGACCAAAAAGGAAAGTAAGAACCTTAAACCGGTACGGAGGGAGTATCACACTACCAAAGAGATAAAATTTAACACGGCATATTTAGCATGTTTCAAAATAAATATAATAAGTAATGGGCAAAGCACAAACAATTACATATTTACTTTAAAAGTATGTTTACTTGTATATAACATGACAATTTTTACTGGTCCTTTCGAGCTAAAATTTTCTTGGAACCGCAAGAAGATGAAGGCCTCCATCTATGTGAAGCGTGAACATGGTTCTGTAGGTCACGTTTCTTGTGTCATCAGCTAGTTTGAACCGGAAGAAGCGAAGAAGAGCAATTGTCAGTATCTTCATTTGACGGTAAGCAAAATCTTTCCCTAAACAGCTTCTAGGACCAGCCTGCAAAACCAGAGCACTTATAAAATGCTGATATCCGTCACATGTTAGCTAGTAAAAGCTTGAATATGAAATTTTTAGAAAGATATTCACGTACATGAAATGCTATGAATTTAAAAGGTGACTCTGTTTGAAAAATCCCATTTTTGAGCCATCTTTCTGGCTTGAAAACTTCGGCTTCCTCCCCCCAGATGTAAGGCATCCTCCCCATTGCATAGGATAGGTAGTAAATGCCATCGCCTTCTCTCAGTCTGTAGCCATCTGGAAGGATGTCATCTGTTTCAGCAACTCTCCCATCCTTAAAAGGTGGAGCAAAGAAGAAAATAAAACTCGTGTCATAAGAAGTGAAGAGTAACAATCATCATGAACCCGTTTCTTTACAAGTCAAGTAGGTAACTACTTCATCTTAACTTATATATGAAGTAAACTTTAACGGAAATTGCAAGCACAGGTTATATGACGGATAAAAGCAAAACCATTTTTACGATGCATACTTAAGGGAATTCTTTTGCCTTCGCTGTTATAACAAGATCAATACATAAAATATTAAAAGTAATTTTCCTTTCAGGGACGACTGTCTCTCAGGTTGTACAACCATGTGATAATTTATCTCGACGGCCGACGCATATCCCTCCAGAGATATATATGATATAAAGAGTCCATGTTCTAGGTTTTGTTTCACTCAAAGGTAATTATTTAAGAAGAATAGTGAATTCAAGAGGTATATATGATATAAAGAGTCCATGTTCTAGGTTTAGGGTTTAGGGTTTAGGGTTTAGGGTTAAGAAGAATAGTGAAATCAAGTAACGTGCGGAAAAAAGAAAAAGAAAAAGAAAGAATAATTGTAAAGTTGAAAGATAATCAAAAGAAGAGTGTGAAAGGTTACCACAGGAACTGCAGGGTATAGCCTCAAGGTCTCTGTCAAAGCTGCATGAAGGTAATGCATTTTTTCAAGTACTTCATCAGTTATGTCTTCCACAAAATCTTCAACACGCACTTGATTTCTCCCCTTGCTGATACAATCCATTATTTCTTGCACAATTTTCTCCTGCACTAGTGGGTTATTGCAAAGCATATAGAATAGCCAAGAAAGCGTGCCCGCTGAGGTATCTTTGCCAGCGATCATAAAATTCAGTATTATATCCATCAGATATTGATCATTCATCTCCTCCGGGTTCTTCTTGCTCTCGACCAGAAATCTTGAGAGTATGTCCTCCTTGTCATTCTTTTGATCATTGGGATATTAATAAATAAACCAGTAATTAAGTTCGGAAAAAAAAAAAACAAAAACAGAGATCAGAGGTAGACAACTACACGTCACAGGAGGAAACCAATAATTTCAAAGAATTGTTAGATAAAGCTATCTTAAGCAACTTATTTGTATTTTCTAAACAGCTTATCTGGCTTTTATGTTAGTAAAAGAACCATTAGCAAACCTACTTGCATTTTAAGGTCATATCTAGTTTCAAAGAACTTCACTTAAAGATAGTAAACAAGCTAAAAAAGAAAAGTTGGTTAGTTACGCGTAACAGGGCCCACATGCGAACCAAACGCAAGTTGAAAGTATAATAGGAGCCAGTGTTGTAAAGAAAAAGTGCTTATTCGCAAAAATATAAAGTAAAAGGCCTCTTTGTGTAAGAAATAAGCCAAGAAGAGCTATTTACTACAGCTGTACAAAACAGTCAACATAGAAAAGAAGGACAATAACTCACACTATGCTGATGCATTTCTAGCTGTTCTCTTTTCTTAGCTATCAGCGCGAGCACAAAATTATTGATAAATTTGATGTTATGTTTAAGCGAAGCTTCGCAACCGATGTTAAGAAACCTTTTTAGCTTCCAAAAGGGATCGACATAGCGCCAATAAGTCAATTCATTTGAATCATCAAAGGCCTTGATAAACGCACTACCTTCTTCACTTGAACCTTCCATGCAATTCAAATCGACTCCAAAGCCAACTTTGAATATGGAATCCAATCCACATCTCATTAGAGAATTCTGCAAGTTAAGTATGCTCAATTAGGAATACAGCTTCTCTTAATAATGATGTATTATATGGAGTAGTATTTTAATTACTCTTCTAGCATTCTTGCAGTTGCTAACTTGCTATTGTCATTCTGTTGGCCTTTTCATTTTCTTGGAAATACAACAGTTGCAATATAATGTAAACACCAAGAGAAACAAATTTTGATTTAGTAGAGAAGGAAAGATACATAATTAATACTCTCTCCGTCACACTCGAATTAGGACATTTTGCCATTTTGGGTGTCCCACTCGAAATAGGACAACTCCAAAATGCAAATGTTTAGTGGGACCCACTTTACACTCACAAAAAAATTCCACTCATTATTCTCTACACCACTTTCTCTCTCCTAACTCACTTTTCATACTCACAAGACCTACTCCACTCACACTTTACATTAATCCCCATACCCAACCCAAAAATCATATTTTGAGTGGGACGGAGGGAGTATATAGATTCATTTCCATTTTATATATTTCAAGAAAAGAGGTCTTCCGAGGGGAGAACCTCTACTAAAAGTTTCAGTTTTCAAAATGATTATTATAATGAAATCTAAAAGAAAACTCATCCATCGTGTATATATTGAGTAAAGAAATGAGCTCTTATAAAATTTGCACAAAAAATTCTAATAGAAAGATCAAAACTAATTCAAGTTATATGCATGTTGGTTATGATTATCAGGTTCTCAATATTACTTACCCAATTTGGGATCCGGTGATAGAACGTTTTGAAAGGAAGCTGTCGGGATGGAAGATGGATTAATTATCTAAAGGGGGAATGTTAACTTTTATAAGAAGTACTCTCTCAAGTCTTCCTACATATTCTCTCCGTACCACTCGAAAAGGCACAAAGTTAGTCTTGCATGGAATTAAGGAGAGTGTGTAGTGGAGTAAGTAATGTGAGTAGAAAAAGTGAGGTAGGAGAGAGAAAGTGGGTAGAGAATAGTAAGTGGATAGTTATTGTGAGTATTACAAGTGAGTCCCATGAATAAAAAAGTATTAAAAACTTTCCATTTTGGGTGTGTGCCTTTTTAAATGGGATACCCAAAATGGAAATTTGTGCCTTTTCAAGTGAGATAGAGGGAGCATTATTTATCTATTTTTCTTCTTCCTTCCTCGGTTAAGAAGAAGCTAGATAGCTTAGTGCAAAACTTCTTTGGAGCGGTAATGATCAAAGTTTTAAATTTCCCCTTGTCAAGTGGAATTAGTTTGCAAGCCAATTTCTCATGGTGTTTTGGGTATCAAGGATATTCACCCGTTTAATCAAGCGTTGTTAAGAAAGTGGTGGAGATTCTCTCTAGATCAACATGGTCTATGGCAACAGGTTGCATCAGTCGTTTTAGCATTAGTGATCATGGGTGGATGACCAAAGAGGGACGCTTTCCTTATGGAGTCGGAGTGTGGAAATGCATAGCAAAAGGGTGGGACACGTTTCAAATTTGTGTCCAGTTCAAGTTAGGTGATGGTTGGAGAATTCGTTTTTGGACTGATTTTTGATGTGGAGACTCTTCTTTCAGTTTAACCATTCCGGAGTTGTACCAAATTTCTTCGGACAAAGATGTCACTGTAGGTGATCCAACTACTACAATGAGTGGCCAACCTGTTTGGAATCTTCAATTTTGCCAAAAATTTCATGATTAGGAACTGGAGATGGTGAACAATTTTTTTGGTGCCTTGGCATTAGCTCCCATACCTAGCAAGGGAGGTTATTTCTTTCTTGGGTTGGACTGCTAGCTCTAGCGGAAAGTTTTATGTCAAGTCCTATAAATATCTTGTTAGGAGACCATCCTCTTTTCGATGGAATCACATTTGGAGGTCAGAAGCCCCGCTTAAAGTCTCATTTCTTATATGGTCATCGGCATGGGAGAAAATTCTTACTGCAGATAATCTGAGGAAAAGAGGAATAATTTTAGTTAATCATTGTTGCTTGTGTATGAAGAGCGATGAGACAGTCAACCATCTTTTGCTGGATTGTGATATAGCTAGTGGCTAATAGAGTATTGTGCTATTCTTATTTGGGATCTCGTGGACTATGCCCAATTTAGTGAAGAGTTTCTGAGATGTTTGGTACGGCGTTCGCATCCCTAAGGCAAAAAGAAACCTTTGGGGAGTCATTCCCCATTGTGTTATGTGGTCTCTGTGGCGGGAGAGGAATAGGAGAAGTTTCGAAGGAATCGCATTGCCTACTCATAAGCTTTCTTTTCTGATGCTTAGCACTTTGTTTTTTTTTTTTTTTTTGGTTGAATGAGTATTTACCTAGTGCGCTTATCCATTTTGTAGTTTTTTTGGGGGAGACGGGTCTAGGTAATTAAGTGGGCTATTTAATTTGCAATCTTCTATTGCTTCAGCTCTTGGCTTTTTTCTTGTAAGGCCTTTTGCTTCTTTTGTAAGGGTTCACCCCCTTGGTGATTCTTTAATGCATATATTAACATATTAAAAAAAAAATACTTACTTGTACATCAAAGACCTTGTTGGCCTCAGAAAACTCAGAAACTTCTCTAACCAGTTTGGCTGCATTTTTCCTGAAAACTGTACAGCTGAAATCTCTCAATACCCTTGTTGAAAATTCAAAACTTGCAAGCTTCCTCTGTTGCCTCCACTTAATGCCATCAACTGCAAATATACCACGGCCAAACAAGTCCATCACTATATCTTGATTGTACTGACCTTTGGTATAGTTGTCAAAATTAGTTTTAAGTATGTGCTCAACATTTCTCGTATCAACTGTGTATAGCTCGCTTTGGTCTGGGGCAAGAAGCCTGAAAGTACGGTGTTTTTTTGCAATTTCTGCTAGGTAATCATGGAGTCTATTGAAGTAAAAGAGCTGATGAAATACAGTTCCAACAACCGGAGCGTATATCGGGTTTTTTATTGATTTTCCCATGTAGGTTCTTAGTATGATAGCTGAAAAGACTGAGAGAATTAGTAGGAGGATAGTTGCTACGAACGTGAAGATGGAATAGAGAAAGTCCATCCTTGATGATTGCAGATCGAGGAAAGGATGATCAACTAATCTAGACAACAGACTATATAAAGAGGTGGGTGGAGGAACGAGATATGCACAGCATTACCAAGAAAAAACAAGAAAAGAAGATATTATTTCAACAAACATGTATGATATACATATATATTTACACAAATATATAATAAATAAAATATTGGAGACCAATCAGCATATTTCTCTAGCCGAATTATATCAATAAAGTCATATGAGACAATTACTAGAGAGAAATTTTGAAGGTAAATATGTTTTTCATGCATCTATCATCTATATGTGTCTAACTTATCAATACAAATGGGGGAAAGAAACAGGAGACCAGTCATAGGTTACATCAGTGAAGCCGACACAAAATTAAAGATAGTGAAACAGGGAAGACTTTATTATCAAGGAGACGTTAATTAATGATTTAAACAACGGATCAACACAGCAACTGTTATTTTGGTGGTTAAAAGATTTGTATGAAGCTTCCACTTTCTTTTCTTTTATGTATGCTTTCATTGAGGTAGTTATTAATGTTTTTACATTTTTTTTCTTCTCTTTATCTTTCGATACTACGTATCTTTTTATATAATATCTGAAGGATGCTTCTATTCCAAAGAATTTCCTTGAGTTATTTTAACCTATTTCAATTAGAAGAAATTACTCTTTAAGCAGCACAGGTTCATTCGAAACCAACAAAAAAGCAGATGACATCATCAAATTTTCAAAACGATTATACAATAGTATATACTAGCTGGCAAATTGGGGGTATACTTGAGAATAAATAAGGCAAGATTCGGAAATAACACAAGATTAATGACCTCGAAATCATCTATGATCCCCGTACGCGCTGCAAGCCTCTCCAATCTCCATCTCAGAGTTTCCAGAGCCATCCTAAGATCAGCTATACTCTCCTCATAAGCAGGTTCATCAATTTGAAGACTACTCTCATCCTCAGAAGTACTCTAAAACATATCCTCGTCCTCTGTCTCAGATTAAGTCATTAAAAGTTTCAATCTTCCTCAATAACCTGTAAGGCTGAGTATTTTTTCCTTCCAAACAACTAATGGGCATTTCTCAATCAACGCTTAACCTTCATAAACTTCAGTCAGTCAATAACCCCTCTCAGAAACATACAAATTTCCGAAATGCTTCAACAACAACCTCATCGGTTTCTGTGGCATCACAATTCACAAACTCCCTTCTAAAATGGGTCAAGTGATCCGTAACCAATCTCTTTTCATTCATAAATCTTAACATCTCATGCATTACAGCAATCGCCCGCTTATCAAATTCCTGTGACCCAGCTTTGAGCTCTCTATCATATCATCAGCATAAGGCGACAAATACGCGTGCTTCTAAAAATTCTCGATCAGGCCACCATATTGATACACTTTGTTAAAAGTTACGGGAAATTTCATTGAAGACGAAAGCGATGGCATACCCGGAAGATGATCAAATAATCCACACACCCAATTTGTTTCCAATTCAGTCATCATCCAAGATGGGATCCATTTAACAAGCTCCAAGAACTCAACATTATCCGCATCCTTCATCACTTAAGAAAGCATAGATCGCTCAAGTGTGGAGCGTGTGAAGCGATTGGTGATTCTGTAATGAGGGGGTTTAAATAATCGATTTGTCATTGTTATGAAGAAACTTGAGGGGTAGAGGAGTCGTTGGTTTGTGGGGGTGCCTATCAGGTGTTTGTGAAAATGTCCATTAGAGCTCCAACAAAGAACAGATTGCTACCGTTTGATGAAGTATGTGCCATTTTAATTGGGTGAGGTCCTCTCTCTCTCTCTCTCTCTCTCTCTCTTTCCTTGTATAAAAGCATTTGCCTTGAGCATCCACAATGGCGCTCTTTAATACTTTTTGTTATGATTTTTTTCTCAAAATAGTCTTTTAAAAAAATATATCTCAAAATAACAAATATTCCAAACTATTGATCTGTAACGATCCCAAAATTCATACATAATAATAATACTTAATTTAATAATAGAATAGCCTCCAACGGCTACTAAAACCATAATTCAAAAATACTAACCACTAATTGAAATAAACTTAAATGCTGAAAACGGTAACAATCTCTACGGCTAGTAAAAATCAATGGCTTAAAAATACTTAATGTTCTAAAGTAATTATATGAACTCCAAAAGCCGCTAATCCATCAAACACGCAGCCAATCCACTCCAATCATGTATTACCTGGGAGGGGAAAAAATATGAAAGGGATGAGCGAACAAAGCTTAGTAAGTTCATACGGGGTCTCTTCGATTTTTAAGAAGAGACGACCGGAACGAACGGAGTTTAACAATATATCAATGAAAGGATAACATGTACAATAAATAGTTTAGGTACTATGAATGTCAGCGAAAGATACTTTTTCAAATAACAAGTAGTGGCACTTTTGCAATTAACAGATAGAGATTTTATACACATATGTCCGTAAATTTCAAGTACTTGTGCACCTTTCATTAGGTGACTCCGATACGCCGTTTCAGGCAATCGTTGAATAAGGTTCTCTTATGCTATTATCAAAGCGCCCCCTTATTCTGATGCATCATGATAATCACATCTATAGAATTTAGGTCACTTCCTTCTATAGTGAGGTCATTTCAATCTGTTTAGACCAATTTATTTAACTTTGAGGCCATTTCAATCTGTTTAGGCCTTAGGTCATTTCAATGTAACGAACCCAAACATATAAAGTCCTTTAACACTTGGACAAATTTATCATCATATACACATAGTGTTCACGGTACGAGAACACATAAGTCAATTTCAATTTACATAGATACACATTGAACAAAACACATCAATGGTAAGATATTCCAAGAATATTCATAACGAGAGAATACAAATCACTACCGGCCAGTTAGTAGCATATACTTTATGAAACTTTTAGAATCCTAACACAAGGATATGAAATAATCGAATGCTAAGGAGCGTAATCCCTTACCTTAAACGCTTGCAATTACTTCTTGCACGAATCTACAATTATGCAAAAGATTTCTCTTAGGGCATAAGCAACTCCTACTTAACCCAAAATTCATCTTTAAATGTCATTGTAAAACTTAGAGTATATCCCTTTTAACTCTCCTAGAGGTTGTTCTTTTACCCCCCCCCCTTTTTATTTATCAATTACTCTTAGGGTTTTCTAAGTTCGACCCTTAATTACTTCCCTTCTTAATCTCCCTTTCACATTTTAATTTTCCTTTCGCAGCTTTAAACACACACTAAAACACCCACTAAAACACACACTAAACCCTAATTGACCCCCACACACACACACACCCTCACAGTCGCAGCACAGACACACGCACACACACTAAAACACACAAACCCTAATCCCCCTCACATACACACACTCACACACACACGGCTGGTCACCCCCAGCCCCTACACACACGCACGCACACATACAGCACACACGCACGCACGCACGCACCCGCCCACACACACAGCCCTTACACGCATGCAACACACACACAACACACACTCTAATACACCCACAACTACCCTATTTCAATTATATACCTTAGCATGAACAATAATAGGCCAAACCCATTTATTCAAACTCAAGAACCCTAGTTTTCATTAGGTTCCCTCATTCCTTCATTATTATCCTCTTTAGGTTACAAAAGAAAATCATTACTCTTCCATTAAACCTTCCTAGATCAATTCCCAGTAAATCATAATATTACTACCAAACCCTAGTTTTCACCAACAATATTCTATGATTTCTAGGTTATAGAACAATATCCAAAAAGGTTTAATTGTGATGATTGTTCTAAAGTTAGTACTCTCATGGATCCAACTGAAAAACTTGTGTCAAATACTGGTAAACCTGTATCACAGCTCAAATACTCAAAAGCCATTGGCAGTTTGATGTATGCTATAACGGGCACTCGACCTGATATTGCTTATGCAGTTGGAAGATTGAGCAGGTTCACTAGTAATCCTAGTAGACAGCATTGGCATGCAATAACAAGGGTATTCAAGTACTTAAAAGGTACTATGGATTATGGTTTGTGTTATTGTGGACATCCTTCTATATTAGAAGGTTACACAGATGCTAGTTGGATCAACCAAGAAGATTCATATTCTACTAGTGGTTGGGTGTTCTTGCATGGAGGAGGTGCCATTTCTTGGGCTTTCAAAAAGCAGACATGTATTACACATTCTACAATGGAATCTGAGTTTGTAGCATTGGCTGCTGAAATTACCCGGGATTTTGCGCGAGTAAAAAGCGCGGTTGTCTTTCGCGGAGGGTTGGTGTCTGAGACCTCGCTTTCGGGAAGGAGAGGAGTCGCCACGCGGTTTTTGTATTTTGAGCCCAAACGTTGAGAAACGGCTATTGTTTGAAAAAAGGTGTCGTTTTTATTGGTAGCAAAAACTTAGGAAAAGGCTTTGAGAACGGGGTGTCATTTTTATTGGTAGCAAAAACGAGTAAAAAGCTTTTTTAGTACCAGAGATTGTTAGGTTCGGAGGTCACGTTACATTTCGAGAAGAGTATATTGAGATCACCCGAAACGCCTCGTAAGATGAGTCTTTCTACCTTTCTCGAAATCGTGTGCTTGTGTGTGTGTGTTTGCATTTTGGAATGGGGGCTTGAATGACAAGCTTAATCTTGGTTTGAATGTCAAACGTTGATTAGATGATTCCTTTTGAAAAGGCGAGCGTTTGAATGACAAACGTCGGTTTTGAAGTTTTAGAAAAAGTGGCGCGAATGCTGATTTTAACTGTTTATCTTAAGTGTCAAATGTTGACTTTTAAGAATTGAATGTCAAACGTTGGATTTTGAGTTTGAAGATGAGCATTTGGATATCAAACGTCATCTCGCGCTTTTTGAAAGAGAGTTCGAATGTCGAACTCCGATTTTGAACCGGGCATGTCATTGTTAACGATTTTACGGAAAAAACGTATTAAATGATTTTGAATGTCAAAAGTCGGCTTTTAAGTTTGAAGATGAGGGTTTGGATACCAAACGTCATTTCGCGCTTTTTGAAAGAGAGTTCGAATGTCGAACTCCGATTTTGAACCGGGCATTACATTGTTAACGATTCTACGGGAAAAACGTATTAAATAATATGCGATCAACGAATTGGGTTGCGACTCGGACTTTGAAAAGTAAATACTATCACGATCCAAACGGCTCGGACTTGTAAATGACAGTATTTAAAATGCGGTATCGACGGAATCAAACGATCCGAAATTGTAAAGTACGATCGACGAGCCAAACTACTCGAAATTGTAAAGTACGATCGACGAGCCAAACGACTCGGAATTGTAAAGTTGCGTGAAATGTAAATGACGTTCGACGGATCAAACGGTCCGGAATTTGTAAATGACATGAAAGTAAATGACGATCGACGGATCAAACGATCCGAAATTGGTAAATGACATAAAAGTAAACGGAACGGGGTCGGAATGCCGTTTTAACCCGAGATTACTTCTTTTACGGGAAGAGAAGAGGATCGAGGGGCTAAAACGTATCGGACCCCCATTAGACGGAGGCGTCTACATTTCAACAACGTCGTCCGAAACGGTTGTAGCTACTGGCACATAAATCGAGACGGAACGAGAGTTTTAGAGAGAGAGGGAGCTACCTATGGCTAGGGTCGGCTCCTTTGGCTCGGGGGACGTATACGATATACAGAGGTGTGTTTGGAACGGTGTTTCGAGGTGGCGGGGGTTGTATTTGATCGAAATACGAAGT
Organism: Adenophora triphylla var. japonica; assembly: GCA_022495995.1. Lineage (NCBI taxonomy): Eukaryota > Viridiplantae > Streptophyta > Magnoliopsida > Asterales > Campanulaceae > Adenophora > Adenophora triphylla. The sequence goes on from JAFEMH010002033.1 coordinate 261,763, forward strand.
TTCACGCAAAACGAGGTAAAATTAGGGCTCGGGAGAGGGGATAACCAGTTTAGGCCGTGGGTTTTTGGTGAAAGGGAGTGATTTTTTGTTTTTTTGTAAATGGCTTTGACAGCCTCTGTATTTATAGGTGATTTTTCAGGATCAGTCCTAATGGTCTGAGAGTGAAATCCAGGGGGTTTTGTGAAACTTTGGAAATTGGAGGGACTTGCTGGCAATTCTGAATTTTCTGCAAATGAGTCCGGCCGGACTGAGACTGCATACCAGGGGTATTTTTGTCTTTTCACTCTGAATTTGATTGAAAGGTGACTAGAGGGTTGTGGCATGCAAGCCACGTGTCCCTGTAACTCACAACCTCGTGGGAGTTCGTGCCATATTCCCCGGTTTTCTCCATTTTTCAAATAACAGTCTGGAAAATGTCCGAAACGCCCTCGGAAAGTGCCGGAAAGTGCATTTTTCAGTGAAAGCCGTTTTTTTACGTGCATCGACGTGTGTTGAGTACGCTTTGACGTCGGGATGCACAGGGCAGTCCCAGGACGTCTCGTTAGCTTGGCAACGGGTTCCGATTAACCTGGAGCGGGCCAGTTAACGGATTCCGGTTAACTTTCTAACGGATTTTGACGATCCGGATTTGGGTACTTACAACTGCTACCGGAAAAGAAGCAGAGTGGCTTCGAAACTTGATATATAAGATTCCATTATGGCCAAAACCGATATCACCAATATCTATCCATTGTGATAGTGCAGCTACGTTGGCTAGGGCTTATAGTCAAATGTATAATGGCAAGTCTAGACACTTAGGTGTCAGACATAGTATGATTCGTGAATTGATCATGAATGGTGTGATTTCAGTTGAGTTTGTTCAGTCGCAACAAAATTTGGATGACCACTTGACGAAGGGGTTAGCAAGAGACTTAGTAAATAAGTCTGCAATGAAGATGGGATTAAAGTCCATCTAATCCTCTAATTGTGAGATACCCAATTCCCTTCTAATACAACGTTAGAAGCTTGAATTCAATGTGGAAAGCTCACAGTTGGAGATTGGAACACATGTTATTATCTTTCCCAAGGTATGTGTTCAGACCTGCATGTAATGGTTATGTTGAAGAATATCTTCTTAATAGTTCCTTTGAAAAATTGCAAATGCAGGTGCAAGATTAAAGGAACTACCAATGTGGACATGAAGTTTTGCCGCTTCAAGAAGCTAGGACTTGGCTTCCTATATGTTCACTAATGGATATGGACACATGTCTTGTAATAGTGTCAAGATTAAACAAAGAGAATTTTTCGAAACTTATGTGTATAGTATCTTCAGGTATTCATATGAGTTGACGGGTTCAATCGTTGGGACACCCCGATTCTCGAGTATTTGAAATGTGTATTATACTAAGATGAAAATTCAATCGCAAGACATTTTCATTTATGCATTCATTTGTTTCGTTATTTATAAAGATTAGTAAATCAAAGTATTACACTAAAATATAGGGGATTTGTTGGTGATTTTAGTGTCATCAACTATTTTATTGTAATGGTGATTTACTAGAGATCAATGTGATTCGTATTAGACTCGGATACGAGTAAGGGAAAGTGTGGAGTACACACTCGTTTGAGCTAAAACGAAATCAACCTCGAATAAAGAAGTAATGACTGTTGATTATACCCTTTATCTGATGCCTCTCCATCTGTTTATATACAGAGTTTGATCTCTTTTGTAACACACACAACATACAAGAGTGATACAACAACAACGAACACACAAACAATTCTCAAGTTTTAGATTTGTCTTCTTTGCCTAGAAACAAATTGTGTGATTGTCTTATCCCAATAGAGATTTCGTGTAACCTAGGCAATAAGGGTCAAAATACTTTATTCGGAAAGTGGATTATACACGATTCAATCATATATCCGGCCTTGGTATCAAGATCGAGACCCTATATCCCCAACATTAACATCAGTGCAACTGACTATGAAATATATGCAGAAAGTGAAACATTAAAAGGCAAATAAATACAGAGTAATTACTAATAAATAGATGAAAATGGAATAAATGAAATCCATTTTTCGACAATGGTTGATAGCGGAGAGCACACGGTATATCATGTAGAAGGTAACAATGAGAACACAGAAAGAATATATGTTTCTTGTGTATGTATCACCTGTTTGTCATTATATGCACAGACAATGAAGAGATGCAAGAAAACAGTAATAGGTTACATCAATGACCCAGACTTTGAACGAGAAACAAAGAAAGTGAAACCTGACAGATTTGTTAATATATTTCCACAGAAGTACTTAATTAAGTTTGCAATCTATATGTTTTTTAATGCCAACGGAGGCTAGAGATTAGAATGACCGAACGATAATGACAAGAATCAATTTCGAAAGCCAAAGCTTTTCTTTTCTATTTCATAAAATCAAAGTATGCCTCAAAATAAAATCCTAACATTGTTTAAATACTAATCCCAAGAACATTCTAGAACCCTAATTAATAAATGATAAATTACAAAAATAACCCTAATTAATATTTTAATAAAACCCTAAAAACCCATAAAACAATTTGAGCCCAAAGCAAGCCAAAGGCAGATTTCCTTCCAGCGCTGTTGCGTTGCTGATGTCTCGCTCGCTTGTTGCCCAGGCACCCGCCTGGCCTAGGTTGAGGGGCCCGCCTAGAGTCCAGTAGGCTTGCCTCTGTTTTCTGTTGCGTTCTCTGTTGCCAACCTGAATCATCCTCCCCTTCTTAGAAAAGACTCGTCCTCGAGTCAATGTCCTTGACATGAACACCACGGTACCCCCGAAAAATCTGAACTCCATCTGCAAATGAAATTCGATGACATTGACGAACTCTAAATTTCATTACCCTTGTGACAGCATCCATCCAATCAGCCCAATGCATTGATACAAAAAACTCAATAATCAATTTCTGAATGATATATCGAACAGACGAACGGGGTGAATACGTGTTAAACAGATCTGTGTACCGACGATCAACGGTAACCGATTCCAACGTCCACACCAATGTTGCCCCTTGATTAGTAATTACTTCCTCGGTCTCCTTATCTGACTCAGCAGATAATTTATTGTCATCAACAGGATCGGTTGTCGTCACTTGACAAATGTCACCATGACACATATCAAACGTAGGTGGTTTGGACCAATCAACAAGATCTTCTTGATTTGAAGATTCGAACGAAGAACCTTCTTTAAAATCAACATTATCCATCCAAGACTCAATCAAATCTTCAGGATTTGCATCAAACAGAGGAGGTTTTGACCAATCAACAAGATTTTACTCACTTGAAGATTCGAAAAAAAACCCTCTTTAAACCCAACAATATCAATCCAAGCATCAAAGGAATCATTAGTATTTGCCTTACCTTCAATCTCCGGAATTTCGATCCTCATGTCGACATCCCTCGAACGGTTAGCTGCATACCTATCATGAAGTCCATGATTTCTGGCCAAGGAATTGACACCATTATGATACTCCTCACCCTCGGAAGAAATATCCGAATCAGAACCCATAATCGGCGGTGTTCCCCCACGATTTCTGCGATTTCGAACTTGGAGTTGAAGTATTTGAATCTGTCTTCGTATCTCATCTATCTCGATATTGCGACGGCTTCGTTTGCGATGATAGTCATCTTCTTGGGGCTCCGCTGCACGGCTGCTCCATCGACCACCTCGTCCACCACGAGCAGCGCTTCCTCATTCAGCCATTGATATACGAACCGGAGCTCTGATACCAAATAATGCCAACGGAGGCTAGAGATTAGAATGACCGAACGATAATGACAAGAATCAATTTCGAAAGCCAAAGCTTTTCTTTCTATTTCATAAAATCAAAGTCTACCTCAAAATAAAACCCTAACATTGTTTAAATATTAATCCCAAGAACATTCTAGAACCCTAATATAATAAATGATGAATTACAAAAATAACCCTAATTAATATTTTAAAATGATGTCGAATGAAGTCTTGAGATTGATACCGAACGGAAAGAACCAAAAACAATGGGTTACAAACCCTAGATAAAGAAAGCCTCACCTTTTCCTTTATTTTCTTTTCTATTTCATAAAATCAAAGTCTCCCTAAAAACAAAAGCTTAACAATGTTTAAATACTAATTCTAAGAACATTCTAGAATCCTACCAAACCCTAAAACAACTCGAAAATAAAAGACCAAAATACCCTAACTTAATAATTCAATAAAACCCTAAAACCCATAAAACAATTAAAGCCCAATGACAGTTCCCAGCCGCAGGCCTGTTGCTGAATTTTCCCTTGGCTGTTGCTGAATTTTCCCTTGGCTGCTGCTCAGGTGCCCGCCTAGCTAATGGTGAGGCACCAGCCTCGCTTCCAGCTGTTGCTGCCTCTGTTTCTCCCTGTTTCTGTTATTGCCTTCTGCCCTGCATCATCCTCCCCTCCTTTGAAAAGACTCGACCACGAGTCAACATCCGCAACAAGAAATTTACCCTTATACTGTCGACGCACTGTATACTCATGATTGCTTTTCACTAAATCCATCCAATCCACCCAAAAATATGTAACACAATCTTCAAATAACAATTTCTTGATAGTCTGGTGACAAATCTGACCGGAGAACAACCAATCGAAAGGATCTTCATACGGATAAAAACACTTAACGAATCCAAAATTCCACGACAATTCATCTGATAGAAGTTTTGAACAAGGTGTTTTTAGATCTTCCGAGTATGACCTTCTCAATTGACAAATATCACAGTCACAATACCATAAACAAGAGGTTTTGACCAATCTATAAATTGATCAAAACTGTCTGATAAAACAAAGGGTGATGATGGATCATCAAAAACCCTTTCAACAGTAACGATAGATAATGGGACGCGAAATACATCCGGATGTGCCATACCTTCAATCCCCGGACTCTCGCTTTCTGCATCGATATTCCTTGAAGGATTTTCCACATTTCTGGACCCAATTTCTTGACCCCGATTGAAGGGAGCGACCCCTTCTTGAAACTCCATGTCCTCGGATAATACCTCCGAATCTGAACCCATAGCCGGTGGATGCATCATGGACCCTTCCACGCGTGCCTAAAAATTCTGGAGTTGTTGAATCTGATTTCGCATTTCGTCTACCTCAATATAACGTATGCCACATTTGCGATGATGAACGTCTGGACTGGAATCCGCTCCACGATTCCTTCCACGAACATCTTTTCCAGCGCCGTTGCCTTGCTGAAGACTCGCCCGCTTGTTGCCCAGGCACCCGCCTGGCCTAGGTTGAGGCACCTGCCTAGAGTCCAGTCGGTCTGCCTTTGTTTTTTGTTGCGTTCTCTGTTGCCAACCTGCATCATTTTTCCTTTCAAGGTCATCTGAAACATAATTTTGTTGCAAAATATTTTCTCCAGTAACTCAGTTATCCTTTAAACATAACCCTTGTATCTCTAATGTTTATGATCTTTGATTCATTAGAAACCATAGAGGAATTATCAAGCTTCGGTGTAGAGCTGACAAGACATTTTTGTTGCTTGTGTTCAAGTTGTTTAACTGACTGTTCCTATTTCATGAGGAAGTCCTAAATATAAAAGCCTAAGCCAAGAGAGCTATCCAACCAGACCATCAGATGTCATTTTCTTTTCACACTTCTCTTTCTTTCCATACAAGCAAACATAAACAGACTGTTCAAGCTTATGAATACGAGAAAAGTTGTGATTAGCTGTTCAAGTAAGGACAATTTGCGTATTGTCATGAAAACACACAAACACCTACATGTTAAATAAAACAATACACTGGTAAACATAGCCCACAAGTAAGGATATTACCCAAACTCGTCGTATTTTAGTCTTCATGTAATCGAGGAACTTGCTGAAGTTCAATAAATACCATCTCGACTACTACAGAAACTGGCTCTCTCTCCTCAAAGCTTACAACTATACCTCATCAAACCTAAGATTGTTTGTGTAACGACCCCGAATTTCAACAATAATAATAATACTTAATTGATAATAAAATAACCTCCAACGGCTACAAAAACCATAATTCAAACACTAATCACAATTTGAATATAACTTAAATGCGAATAACGATAACAATTTCAACGGCTAGTACAATCCACTAGCTCAACAAAATCCTTAAAGTCTTACAAACTCTCAAATAATTGCAATAACTAACTAAAGAGTCTGAAATGAAATAAACTAAAACGAAGTGCTCCCGAACCATTTCACATTCCTCCTATATGAAATCTGGAAGAAAAGAAGGTGAAAGGGTGAGCGAACAATGCCTAGTAAGTTCATATACAACCCCTCAGGTTACGAAGGAGGAGTTGACCTGAAGGAATATCAAACGATACGAATTTCAAATAATAATCGAAAACATAACAGAACACAAATTCGAAATAGTTATTTACCAACTCTCAAACCAAATGTCTTTCGAAATCTCAACGATTTCACAAACTGAGTTGACAAATATTTTGGAGTTTCAAATGATAACGAAATCGATTCAAACTGACTCGAATGGTTTACTTATTTAAAACTGTCCATACCAGCTTTAACTAACTAAACCACTCACAAATTTTTAGGAATTTCAAAGGATTGATAAGCTGAACAAAACTAACTCGAGTAATCTAATTATCTACAACTGTCCCATATCAGCCATAGGTAATCAAATCACTTACAAACATCATGATCACATAAGTGGTCCACTGACCTTATCAAACCAAAATCCCATAAAGGGAACAAAATTGACTCCGCAGAGTTCTAAACAGTGTATCCGGAACACCCCACCACTAATTTGAAGCGGTGTACTAAGTTTGCCCGAAGGCCAAAATATCAAATATACCCCGCCGAAACAGGTTGTCTAACTTAGTAATCATTGATGGAACACAAAATCATATCATATCTAAACTCATTTTTTATACATAATACGTACTTTCACAATAACAACAAAATTTTGTATTTATGAAATCAAAAGAACGATTTAGCAAACGAATAACAAAAGATTAACAAATAACGGTAAACGAGGGAGTCAAAATAAATACTGACGCGAGGTCAGCTTTTACGTATCAAAGAAACGTACATCGCCAAGAAATATGCGGAAGCCTAAATAATGAAACGGAGCGGAAATTAATTAACTTAAAGATGTATAATCCCTTACCTCGATTGTTTGTACTCGAACAATTGCTAACTCCGATCGGATCTACCCAAATAAATAATATCCGTTAAGTACAAATTAACTACTTAATACTCCGTCCCAACTTAACTTTATTTTACTTCACTAATAAATATGAGTTAATTCTATTTAACTCAGTCTCAAGTTGCTTTTCACTTCTAGAGTTTCCCAAAATACCCTTCACATAAATACTAAAACACCCCTAGGGTTTACCCAAACTACCCTTAGGTTTCGAACATTTTTATTTCCAGAAAAGTTCCTTTAGTTTTCATAATTGCAAAAAGGTCCTTTAGCTTTCTAAAATTATAAGAAGTCCTTTGAATTTTAAATATTTGCAAAACAGTCCTTCAACTTTCAGATTTTACAAATCAGTCCCTCAACTTTCAAATTTTTACCAAACAGTCCCTCGACTTTCAAAATTTACAGTTTAGTCCCTAGGCTTTTAACAAACTGATTTTCAGCTTTTTAACCTTTTGTTAGATTTTTAACCAAAACACTTTTACTCAAAATCAAATCTTTTTGACATTGAAATATTTAATCAAAACAATTTTGTAAACAAGTTTTAACCTCAAAAATATTTACACAACACACACACACATACACGGCACATACCCCAGACACACACTTAACCCTAATTTCAATCATCATAAACCCTAGCATGCATATTAGGTCCAACCTAATTTACTTAACATGCCTTACAATCTTAATCAATATTAGGTTTTCAATAATCAATGATCCGATCAATATAATGTCCTTAAATTAATTCTTAATTAATCAATGATATTCATAATAAAAATCCCAATCTAATCTCAAGAGTTTCTAGGGTTTTCTAGGCTTTAAATTTATGAACAATAATTATTAGACGAAACGAAACCTTACCTTGGATGATACCACAATTGTTCTTTCTCTTTTCCTTCTTCCAAGTCACAGCAATTCTCTTTCTTTCTCTCTCAATCCCACGGTTTCTTTCTCTTTCTCTTGGCACAGGTGCCGCCTCCCTCTCTCTATTTCTTTGTTTAATTGATTTAATTAATGAGGGTTATTAGGTTAAGAAGAAATTTATATATGTAGGTTTTCTAATCTTAGTCTAATTAGATTTCCTAAGCCCACAAGTTACTCAAGCCCAATTAAAACAAGCCCACAATTTCTAGTCCAATAATAACTCAAGTCCATTACTTTCAATCCTTTTATTACAAGAAATAACTAATAATTTAATTAAAGAAGCAATTAATTAAAGAAGCTTTTATTATTAATAATAATAAAATTATTTTAATTAATAAAATAAAAGGGTAAATTCGGGTTATTACATTCTTACCCCCTTAAAAGAAGTTTAGTTCTCTAAACTTTCATAATCCGATGAAGCAACTAATCTTATCATATCAATCTACATTAAACACTTCAAGAATAATACTGAGGTCAAACCTAAGGCTCAAATCAAACTTATCCTTACACATCCTAAACTCCCAAAGATCTAAAGTCAAAATCAAACTTATCCTTACCCATTCTAAACTCCCAAAGATCTAAAGCCAAAGCTCTGATACCAACTGTAACAACCCCAAATTTCAACAACAACAATAATACATAATTGATAATAAAATAACCTCCAACGGCTACTAAAATCATAATTCAAACACTAATCACAATTTGAATATAACTTAAATGCGAATAACGGTAACAATTTCAACGGCTAGTACAATCCACTAGCTCAACAAAATCCTTAAAGTCTTACAAACTCTCAAATAACTGCAATAACTAACTAAAGAGTCTGAAATGAAATAAACTAAAACGATTCTTGAACTCCTTATGAAGTGCTCCCGAACCGTTTCACATTCCTTCTATATGAAATCTGGAAGAAAAGAAGGTGAAAGGGTGAGCGAACAATGCCCAGTAAGTTCATATACAACCACTCTGGTTACTAAGGAGGAGTTGACCTGAAAGAATATCAAACGATACGAATTTCAAATAACAATCGAAAACATAACAGAACACAAATTCGAAATAGTTTATTTACCAACTCTCAAACCAAATGTCTTTCAAAAGCTCAACGGTTTCACAAACTGAGTTGACAAATATTTTGGAGTTTCAAATGATGATGAAATCGATTCAAACTGACTCGAATGGTTTACTTATTTAAAACTGTCCCATATCAACCTTAACTAACTAAACAACTCACAGATTTTTAGAAATTTCAAAGGACTGATAAGCTGAACAAAACTAACTCAAGTAATCTAATTATCTACAACTGTCCCATACCAGCCGCAGGTAATCAAATCACTCACAGACATCATGATCACATAAGTGGTCCACTGACCTTATCAAACCAAAATTTCATAAAGGGAACAAAATTGACTCCGCAGAGTCCTAAACAGTGTATCCGGAACACCCCACCACTAATTTGAAGCGGTGTACCAAGTTTGCCCGAAGACCAAAATATCAAATATGCCCCGCCGAAACAAGTTATCTAACTTAGTGATCATTGATGAAACACAAAATTATATCATATCAAAACTCATTTTTATACAAAATATGAACTTTCACAATAACAACAAAATTCTGTATTTACGAAATCAAAAGAACGATTTAGCAAACGAATAACAAAAGATTAGTAAATAATGGTAAACGAGGGAGTCAAAACAAATACTGACGCGAGGTCAGCTTTTACGAATCAAAGAAACGTACATTGCTAATAAATATGCGAAAGCCTAAATAATGAAACGGAGCATAAATTAATTAACTTAAAGATGTATAATCCCTTACCTCGATTGTTTGTACTCGAACACTTGCTAACTCCGATCGGATCTACACAAATAAATAATATCCGTTAAGTACGGATTAACTACTTAATACTCCATCCCAACTTAACTTTATTTTACTTCACTAACTTATGAGTTAATTCTATTTAACTCCGGAGAAAAGTACCTTTTTCGTCTTTAAAGTACTTTAAGTTATACCTTTTCGTCCTTCAACAATTTTTTTTTTACTTAAGAATCCCTAACCTATAGTTTTAAGGTTTATGTAATCCCTCGAGATAACTGACGTTAATTTCCCCGTTAACTTTGGCTGAGTAGGCGCTTACATGGCGATGAGTCAGCAACATAGGGGCTTAAAAGAAAAAAGAAAAAAAGCAAAAAGCAAAAAGCAAAAAGCAAAAAGCAAAAAGCAAAAAGCAAAAAGCAAAAAGCAAAAAAGAAATAATAATAATAATAATAATAATAATAATAATAATAATAATAATAATAATAATAATAATAATAATAATAATAATAATAATAATAATAATAATAATAATAATAATAATAATAATAATAATAATAATAATAATAATAATAATAATAATAATAATAATAATAATAATAATAACAATAATAACAATAATAATAACAATAATAATAATAATAACAATAATAATAATAATAATAATAATAATAATAATAATAATAATAATAATAATAATAATAATAATAATAATAATAATAATAATAATAATAATAATAATAATAATAATAATAATAATAATAATAATAATAATAACAATAATAACAATAATAATAACAATAATAACAATAATAATAACAATAATAATAATAACAATAACAATAACAATAATAACAATAATAACAATAACAATAACAATAATAACAATAATAATAACAATAATAATAATAACAACAATAACAATAATAATAACAATAACAATAACAATAATAACAATAATAACAATAATAATAATAATAATAATAATAATAATAATAATAATAATAACAATAACAATAACAATAATAACAATAACAATAATAATAATAACAACAATAACAATAATAATAATAATAATAACAATAATAATAATAACAATAATAATAATAACAACAATAACAATAATAATAATAATAATAATAATAATAATAATAATAATAATAATAATAATAATAATAATAATAATAATAATAATAATAATAATAATAATAATAATAACAATAATAACAATAATAATAATAATAATAATAATAATAATAATAATAATAATAATAATAATAATAATAATAATAATAATAATAACAATAACAATAATAATAATAATAATAATAATAATAATAATAATAATAATAATAATAATAATAATAATAATAATAATAATAATAATAATAATAATAATAAACAACTAAAATACCATGTTAACAAGTATATTTTGTCACTTATAACTCAACGTTCATTGTTCCTCTATTTCACGGCCTAACATCAAAAGGAAAAAAAAACTCAGAAACCCTCTTCTACTTCTCCTTTCCAGCCGACCACCGTACCCTTGCCCGACCCCTCCTTCTTCACCACTCCTTTCGCCCCACCCCGCCTCACCCCACTATCCCATTGGTTCTTGCCTTCTATCTACCATCTCTTCTCTCATTCGCCTCCTTCCATATGGTCTCCCATCCGCCGCCGCCACTTTCTCCCATCCCCAATTCCGCCGCCTCAAGCTCTTCTCCAGATCTGAAAATTGAAAATTCAATTCAATCCCCCAAATTCGTCTTCTCTATATGTTTCAGCATGCTCAATTTTTTCTTTTCTAATTTGAATTTGATGCAAGACTTCAATTTTGGATTAATTTTGTTTAAAACTTGGACTGTAATAATTAATGTGCGGAGCTGTGGAAGACGATTTTCGTGCTGGTGGTTTTGTGGTGTGTTGGGCTGGCATTGCTGAAACAGGAGGTGACAGTGGTGATGGGGTGGTGACGGTGGTGATGATTTTCGTGCTGGAAGACGATAATTTATTATTATTATTATTTTATGATTATTATTATATTATTATTATTATTATTATTATTATTATTTTTTTTTTCTTTTGAATCCAATCGAAGAAGAAAGTTGTTTATTATTATTATTATTATTATTATTATTATTATTATTATTATTATTATTATTATTATTATTATTATTATTATTATTAGCCAAAAACTTATAAAAAACGCGTTTTTTGTGATCTTAACAAAAAACGTGTTTTTATATTCTTCTCTCTAACACAAACGCAAAGGAGGAGCGCTCTCTCTCTCTCTACTCTCTCTCTATACGCAAAGAAGCAGAGCCTCACCATTGCCGCTCCCAAAATCGTCTTCCTCACTCATCTCTTCGGCCAGTAACGATCACCATTGCCGCTCCCAAAATCGTCTTTCCTCACTCATCTCTCCGGCCAGTGACGATGACTTGAAGAAAGCCTATCGCAAGCTCGCCATGAAATGGCATCCTGATAAAAACACTAACAACAAGAAAGACGCCGAAGCCAAATTCAAAACTATCTCAGAAGCCTACAATGTATTTACAACCATTCGTTCAATTATTGCCTTAATTCAATTTTTGTTTTTTGGGTTGGGTTAATTGATTTTGATTTTGTGAATTTTGGGTATTAGGTTTTGAGTGATCCGCAGAAGAGAGCTCTGTATGATCAGTACGGTGAGGAAGGATTGAAAGGGCAGATACCACCTCCGGGTGCCGGTGGTGGATATTCCGGCGGGATGGACGGTGGTTCAACAACGTTGATCGCTATTGATTTTGAGAAGATGCCGTTTAGGTTAAAGCAATCCATGTGCCGATTAGGTGTACAATAATGCCAGTTTTTATTTTTTTGAGTGCCAATTCATGTATTTTGAAGTGCCAGTTCTTGTGTTTTGAGAGCCAGTAAAAATATTTTTGAGTGCCAGTGTACGTGTATTTGAGTGCCAGTGTACGTGATTTTGAATGCCAGTCCATGTTTTTTTGAATGCCAGTGCTTGTGTTTTTGAGAGCCAGCAAAAATATTAGTGTAACAAAGTGCCAGTGTTAGTTGAACAGAGTGCCAGTGTGAAGAGTGCCAGTTCATGTATATAAAAGTGCCCGTGTAAAAGTGCCAGTGCCAGTTTAACAGTGCCGGTGCCGCTTACTGGCACTTTGTTAAATTGGTACTGACACTTTTTTCACTGGCAATTTGTGATACATGCACTAGCACTTTATCACACTGACAGTTTGTTAAACAGACACTGGCATAAACGGGGAAACCAGTAATTACAAAAATGCCACCGTTTATTTTGAACATGGTTGCCAGTAATTACAAAATTGCCACCGTTTATTTTGAAAACACGTTTTTCCTTATCTTAAGAAAAAACTAGTTTTTTATAAGACCAACTCTTATTATTATTATTATTATTATTATTATTATTATTATTATTATTATTTTATTATTATTATTTTATTATTATTATTATTTTTCTTTTTTCTTTTTTTGCTTTTTTCTTTTTTCTTTTTTCTTCTTAGCCCCTATGCTGCTGACTCATCGCCATGTAAGCGCCAACTCAGCCAAAGTTAACGGGAAAATTAATGCCAGTTATCTCGAGGGACTACATAAACCTTAAAACGATAGGTCAGAGATTCTTAAGTAAAAAAAAATTGTTGAAGGACGAAAATGTATAACTTAAAGTACTTTAAGTACGAAAAAGGTACTTTTCTCATTTAACTCCGTCTCAAGTTGCTTTCCACTTCAAGAGTTTTCCAAAATACCCTTCACATAAATACTAAAACACCCCTAGGGTTTACCCAAACTACCCTTAGGTTTCTAACATTTTTATTTTCAGAAAAGTCGCTTTAGTTTTCATAATTGCAAAAAAGGTCCTTTAACTTTCTAAAATTACAAAGAAGTCCTTTGACTTTCAGAGATTTGCAAAACAGTCCTTCAACTTTCAGATTTTACAAAGCAGTCCCTCAACTTTCAAATTTTTACCAAACAGTCCCTCGACTTTCAAAATTTACAGTTTAGACCCTAGGCTTTTAACAAACTGATTTTCAGCTTTTTTAACCTTTTGTTAGATTTTTAGCCAAAACACTTTTACTCAAAATCAAACCTTTTTGACATTGAAATATTTAATCAAAATAATTTTGTAAACAAGTTTTAACCTCAAAAATATTTACACAACACACACACACATACACGGCACACACCCAAGACACACACTTAACCCTAATTTCAATCATCATAAACCCTAGCATGCATATTAGGTTCAACCTAATTTACTTAACATGCTTTTCAATCTTAATCAATATTAGATTTTCAATTAATCAATGATCCTATCAATATAATGTCCTTAAATTAATTCTTAATTAGTCAACGATATTCATAATAAAAACCCCAATCCAATCTCAAGAGTTTTTAGGGTTTTTTAGGCTTTAAATTTAAGAACCATAATTATTAGACGAAACGAAACCTTACATTTCTCTTGTCACAGGTGCCGCCTCCCTCTCTCTATTTCTTTGTTTAATTGATTTAATTAATGAGGGTTATTAGGTTAAGAAGGAATTTATATATGTAGGTTTTCTAATCTTAGTCTAATTAGATTTTCTAAGCCCACAAGTTACTCAAGCCCAATTAAAACAAGCGCACAATTTCTAGTTCAATAATAACTCAAGCCCATTACTTTCAATCCTTTTATTACAAGAAATAACTAATAATTTAATTAAAGAAGCAATTAATTAAAGAAGCTTTTATTAATAATAATAAAAAAATTATTTTAATTAATAAAATAAAAGGGTAAATTCGGATTATTACAGTTTGGCTTCATCACCACTAAATCTCCTCCACCACTCTACTGGCTTATAAACATACTCCCTCCGTTCCCAGAACAATCTTCACACTTTCCCTTTTGGGCGTCCCAAAACTTACTTCACACATTTAAAACTTACCTAAAATGGAAAGGAATCTTTACTATTCCCTCCACTCATTCTTTCTCCTACATTATTTTAATACTCACAACACCATTATAATTTACTATTCTCTCCACTCATTCTTTCTCCTATTTTATTTTCACACTCACAACACTTTCAATATAATACTCCCTCCTTAAAACCAGTGCAAACAGTGTTTGTGAAGTAAGTTTCGGGACGGAGGGAGTATACATCTATGTCCGAACGGAGGATCTAGGATTACGTTAAGGGGGTCAAATTATCAGATTACGTGAAAAATAATACTCCCTCCGTCCCAATTTAAAGTTCTTATATAGTTTAACTTGGCACGGGGATTAAGAAAAAATAAATATTGTTAGTATGAAAAGTAAAATAAGAGAGAAAGTGGGTAAAGAGTTTTTGTGGTGAGAATGACAAGTGGGTCCCATTGTTCATTTTAGGTAATAAAGCAATTAAAAACCTTAAACTTGAAGGAGGGAGTATCACACTACCAAAGAGATAAAAATTTAACACGACATATTTAGCTGGACGGAGGGAGTATCACACTACCAAAGAGATAAAAATTTAACACGACATATTTAGCATGTTTCAAAATACATATAATAAGTAATGGGCAAAGCACAAACAAATACATACTCCCTCCGTCCCACAATACTTGACACACTTTTCCATTTTGGGCGTCCCACTGATAAGTCACACTTCCTAAAATGGCAAAGAATCTTTACTATTCCCTCCACTCATTCTCTCTCCTACATTATTTTAATACTCACAACACCATTATAATTTACTATTCTCTCCACTCATTCTCTCTCCTACTTAACTATCTACACTCACAACACATCAACCTTTTTACTTTTTCCTTAATTCCCGTGCGGAACAGTAACTGTGTCAAGTATTACGGGACGGAGGGAGTATTTACTTTAAAAGTATGTTTACTTGTACATAACATGACCATTTTTACTAGTCCTTTCGAGCTAAAATTTTCTTGGAATCGCAAGAAGATGAAGGCCTCCATCTATGTGAAGCGTGAACATGGTTCTGTAGGTCACGTTTCTTGTGTCATCAGCTAGTTTGAACCGGAAGAAGCGAAGAAGAGAAATTGTCAGTATCTTCATTTGACGGTAAGCAAAATCTTTCCCTAAACAGCTTCTAGGACCAGCCTGCAAAACCAGAGCGCTTATAAAATGCTGATATCCGGTCACATGTTAGCTAGTAAAAGCTTGAATATGAAATTTGTTAGAAAGATATTCACGTACATGAAATGCTATGAATTTAAAAGGTGACTCTGTTTGGAAAATCCCATTTTTGAGCCATCTTTCTGGCTTGAAATCTTCGGCTTCCTCCCCCCAGATGTAAGGCATCCTCCCCATTGCATAGGATAGGTAGTAAATGCCATCGCCTTCTCTCAGTCTGTAGCCATCTGGAAGGATGTCATCTGTTTCAGCAACTCTCCCATCCTTAAAAGGTGGAGCAAAGAAGAAAATAAAACTCGTGTCATAAGAAGTGAAGAGTAACAATCATCATGAACCCGTTTCTTTACAAGTCGAGTAGGTAACTACTTCATCTTAACTAATATATGAAGTAAACTTTAACGGAAATTGCAAGCAGGTTATATGACGGATAAAAGCAAAACCTTTTTTACGATGCATGCTAAAGGGAATTCCTTTGCCTTCGCTATTATAAAAAGATCAATACATGAAATATTAAAAGTAATTTTCCGTGTTCTAGGTTTTGTTTCACTCAAAGGTAATTATTTAAGAAGAATAGTGAATTCAAGAGGTATATATGATATAAAGAGTCCATGTTCTAGGTTTAGGATTAAGAAGAATAGTGAAATCAAGTAACGTGCGGAAAAAATAAAAAGAAAGAATAATTGTAAAGTTGAAAGATAATCAAAAGAAGAGTATGAAAGGTTACCACAGGAACTGCAGGGTATAGCCTCAAGGTCTCTGTCAAAGCTGCATGAAGGTAATGCATTTTTTCAAGTACTTCATCAGTTATGTCTTCCACAAACTCTTCAACACTCACTTGATTTCTCCCCTTGCTGATACAATCCATTATTTCTTGCACAATTTTCTCCTGCGCTAGTGGGTTATTGCAAAGCATATAGAATAGCCAAGAAAGCGTGCCCGCTGAGCTATCTTTGCCAGCAAACATAAAATTCAGTATTATATCCATCAGATATTGATCATTCATCTCCTCCGGGTTCTTCTTGCTCTCGACCAGTAATCTTGAGAGTATGTCCTCCTTGTCATTCTTTTGATCATTGGGATATTAATAAATAAATCAGTATTTAAGTTCGAAAAAAAAAAAAAAACCAGAGATGAGAGGTAGACAACAACACGTCACAGGAAACCAATTATTTGAAAGAATTGTTAGATAAAGCTATCTTAAGCAACTTATTTGTATTTTCTAAACAACTTATCTGGCTTTTATGTTAGTAAAAGAACCATTAGCAAACCTACTTCCATTTTAAGGTGATATCTATTTTCAAAGAACTTCACTTAAAGATAGCAAACAAGCTAAAAAAGAAAAGTTGCTTAGTTAAGCGTAACAGGGCCCACATGCGAACCAACGCAAGTTGGAAGTATAATAGGAGCCAGTGTTGTAAAAAAAAAGTGCTTATTCGCAAAAATATAAAGTAAAAGGCATCTTTGAATAAGAAATAAGACAAGAAGAGCTATTTACTACAGCTGCACAAAACAGTCAACATAGAAAAGAAGGACAATAACTCACACTATGCTGATGCATTTCTAGCTGTTCTCTTTTCTTAGCTATCAGCGCGAGCACAAAATTATTGATAAATTTGATGTTACGTTTAAGCGAAGCTTCGCAACCGATGTTAAGAAACCTTTTTAGCTTCCAAAAGGGATCGACATAGCGCCAATAAGTCAATTCATTTGAATCATCAAAGGCCTTGATAAACGCACTACCTTCTTCACTTGAACCTTCCATGCAATTCAAATCGACTCCAAAGCCAACTTTGAATATGGAATCCAATCCACATCTCATTAGAGAATTCTGCAAGTTAAGTATGCTCAATTAGGAATACAGCTTCTCTTAATAATGATGTATTATATGGAGTAGTATTTTAATTACTCTTCTGGCATTCTTGCAGTTGCTAACTTGCTATTGTCATTCCGTTGGCCTTTTCATTTTCTTGGAAATACAAACACCAAGCATACAGTTGCAATAAAATGTAAACACCAAGAGAAACAAATTTTGATTTAGCAGAGAAGGAAATATAACATAATTAATACTCTCTCCGTCACACTCTAATTAGGACATTTTGCCATTTTGGTTGTCCCACTCGAAATAAGACAACTCCAAAATGCAAATGTTTAGTGGGACCCACTTTCACACTCACAAAAAAAATTCACTCATTATATATTCTCTACACCACTTTCTCTCTTCTACATCACTTTTCATACTCACAAGACCTACTCCACTCACACTTTTCCTTAATCCCCGTACCCAACCCAAAAATCCTATTTTGAGTGGGACGGAGGGAGTATATAGATTCATTTCCATTTTATATATTTCAAGAAAAGAGGTCTTCCGAGGGGAGAAGCTCTACTAAAAGTTTCAGTTTTCAAGATGATTATTATAATAAATCTAAAAGAAAACTCATGCATCGTGTATATATAGAGTAAAGAAAAGAGCTCTTATAAAATTTGCACAAAAAATTCTAATAGAAAGATCAAAACTAATTCAAGTTATATGCATGATGGTTATGATTATCAGGTTCTCAATATTACTTACCCAATATTTGGGATCCGGTGATAGAACGTTTTGAAAGGAAGCTGTCGTGATGGAAGATGGATTATTTATCTAAAGGAAGAAGGTTAACTTTTATAAGAAGTACTCTCTCAGGTCTTCCTATATACTCTCTCCGTACCACTCGAAAAGGCATAAAGTTAGTCTTGCATGGAAATTAAGGAGAGTGTTTAGTGGAGTAAGTAAAGTGAGTAGAAAAAGTGAGGTAGGAGAGAATAGTTAGTGTATAGTTATTGTGAGTATTACAAGTGGGTTTCATGAATAAAAAAGTATTAAAAACTTTCCATTTTGGGTGTGTGCCTTTTTAAATGGGACACTCAAATGGAAATTTGTGCATTTTCAAGTGAGATAAGTGAGATAGAGGGAGTATTATTTATCTATTTTTCTTCTTCCTTCCTCGGTTAAGAAGAAGCTAGATAGGTTAGTGCAAAACTTCTTTGGAGCGGTAATGATTAAAGTTTTAAATTTCCCCTGTCAAGTGGAATTAGTTTGCAAGCCAATTTCTCATGGTGTTTTGGGTATCAAGGATCTTCACCTGTATAATCAAGCGTTGTTAAGCAAGTGATTGTGGAGATTCTCTCTAGATCAACATGGTCTATGGCAAGAGGTTGTCATCAGTCATTTCGGCATTAGTGATCATGGGTGGATGACCAAAGAGGGACGCTTTCCTTATGGAGTCGGAGTGTGGAAATGCATAGCAAGGTGTACACCTCGTGAAGAAAGGTGCACATCCGCTTGCCTGGCTAGAGAAGGGCGACCAACCCCCCAAGGCGCCAAAAAGGCGAGGCAGGCGAGGCGGGCGGTCGCCTTTGACAACTATGTTTCTTGGGTTGGACTGCTAGCTCTAGCAGAAAGTTTTCTGTCAAGTCCTATAAATATCTTGTTGGGAGACCATCCTCTTTTCGATGTAATCACATTTGGAGGTATGAAGCCCCGCTTAAGTCTCATTTCTTATATGGTCATCGGCATGGGAGAAAATTCTTACTGCAGATAAGAGGAAAAGAGGAATAATTTTAGTTAATCATTGTTGCTTGTGTATGAAGAGCGATGAGACAGTCAACCATCTTTTGCTGCATTGTGATATATCTAGTGGCTAATAGAGTATTGTGCTATTCTTCTTTGGGATCTCGTGGACTATGCCCAATTTAGTGAAGAGTTTCTGAGATGTTTGGTACGGCGTTCGCATCCCAAAGGCAAAAAGAAACCTTTGGGGAGTCATTCCCCATTGTGTTATGTGGTCTCTGTGGCGGGAGAGGAATAGGAGAAGTTTCGAAGGAATTAATTGCATTGCCTACTCATAAGCTTTATTTCTGATGCTTAGCACTTTGTTTTTTTTTTTTTGGTTGAATGAGTATTTACCTAGTGCGCTTATCCTTTTTGTAGATTTTTTGGGGAAGATGGGTATAGGTAATTAAGTGGGCTATTTAATTTGCAATCTTCTATTGCTCCAGCTCTTAGCCTTTTTTCTTGGAAGGCCTTTTGCTTCTTTTGTAAGGGTTCACCCCCTTGGCGATTCTTTAATGCATATATTAACTTATAAAAAAAGTACTTACTTGTACATCAAAGACCTTGTTGGCCTCAGAAAACTCAGAAACTTTTCTAACCAGTTTGGCTGCATTTTTCCTGAACACTGTACAACTGAAATCTCTCAATACCCTTGTTGAGAATTCAAAACTTGCAAGCTTCCTCTGTTGCCTCCACTTAATGCCATCAACTGCAAATATACCACGGCCAAACAAGTCCATCACTATATCTTGATTGTACTGACCTTTGGTATAGTTGTCAAAATTAGTTTTAAGTATGTGCTCAACATTTCTCGTATCAACTGTGTATAGCTCGCTTTGGTCTGGGGCAAGAAGCCTGAAAGTATGGTGTTTTTTTGCAATTTCTGCTAGGTAATCATGGAGTCTATTAAAGTAAAAGAGCTGATGAAATACAGTTCCAACAACCGGAGCGTACATCGGGTTTTTTATTGATTTTCCTATGTAGGTTCTTAGTATGATAGCAGAAAAGACTGAGAGAATTAGTAGGAGGATAGTTGCTAGGAACGTGAAGGTGTAATAGAGAAAGTCCATCCTTGATGATTGCAGATCGAGGAAAGGATGATAAACTAATGTAGACAACAGACTATATAAAGAGGTGGGTGGAGGAACGAGATATGTGTTTGGAAAAATTTATTATATGTGAAGGAAATTGTGTATTTTTTCTTACATGAATCGTTTGTCGTTTGACAAAGATTATTGTGGGTTCATGTTCCACGTTGTGAGAACATGAAAATGAAATATCTAGATGTCTAATTTGGTATTGGATGAAAAAGATATGTTAGCTCAAAGTAAGTGGGTTAAAGTGTAACTTTTAGAAGTTAACACCACTATTGATGTCTCATAATTCCTAGATTAATTGAGGGATTAATATGAATCATTACTTTGAAATTTGGGGTTACAAAGTTTGGT
This sequence comes from Adenophora triphylla var. japonica, assembly GCA_022495995.1. NCBI lineage: Eukaryota > Viridiplantae > Streptophyta > Magnoliopsida > Asterales > Campanulaceae > Adenophora > Adenophora triphylla. The sequence continues at coordinate 282,834 of JAFEMH010002033.1, forward strand.
ATTAAACTTCTTGAATAGAAAGTAATGAGTCTCATATTAATACTAAGATTAATTGGGTATTCATGGGAGAGTTAGTGGAGCTATAAGTAGAGAGACCCACAATAATGAAAATTGATTTCCTTTTCCATCAATTCTCCACCTCCCTCTTACAATTTGTGATCTTCTTCCTTTGGCTTCCTAGAGAAATATCCATGGTGATTTTGTCCAAGCATAGGGAAATTCGCCGAAAAACTTAAGTGCAAAGTTGTTCCGGTTCATCCGTTCTATCCTGGGAGACTAACGTCCATTGAAGACCTCGAGCACTCGTAGTGAGGGGGCGAATTAGTCTTAAGGAGAGTGTCTAACACGGCTCGGATTCAAGCAAATTCAAGACGACGACTTACGATTTTTTCTTTGTTAATGTTTATGTTGTATCTTGTATTTCAATTTTATTATAATTCTTTTTCTTTTGTGCTCGATTGTTTATATTTTTCTAACAATAACAACTTGGTGAATCAACCTGAATAGCTATACATCCTGCCAAAGTTATTATGTGGCGACATTTGAGAAACCGTTTCTGAAGTTCCACGAACATTATGGACCGAGTCAAGGAGCTTTCTACCGGCATTCATTCAGCAACGGATATGTTATCTTCATCATTTAACCTCCTGCGAGATTTCAGGCGCATCTTGAGGGATTGCATTTATTTTGTTGCTACGTACCGTTATCTTCATTTGTGTTTAAAAATAGAAAACAAATTGTAAGTACCCCAATCTGGATCGCTCCCCATCCGACAAACGAAAAATACCGCAGACTCACACAAACGTGATCTTGAACACCCGTAACCTTCAAAAACCACAAAACCACCAACCAAACCAAGGGGGGGCCTTTCTGGGATAAAAAAGTGCAAAAGGACTTTTTAAGAATCTTGGAAAATATAGAATAGCAAGACTAGTCTGTGCGGACCACTTTGCTTCCAGACATCATAATTACAAAATCCTCTTAAAGTCCACAATATTCCTTTAAATTCAGGAAAATCAAAAAAATGATAATGGCAGCTTGTGTAGTGCGACACACTTTGCCAGAATCTCGACCCTATAAATAGAGGACTCCCCCTCTCATTTTTTTCACACCTCCCTCTTCTCCTCTCTCCCCCAGCCTTCAGGCACCTCTCTAAGACCCTTGGGGCAATCCTGATCCCTTTCGGTTCCCTCCGGGGCATTCCGAGGCCCCTTATGGTACTCCGAAGCCCTGCCGAGCGCTCCCAAGCTGCCCCGAGGCACTCCCGAGGCATCCTGAAGCCCTGCCGATCCATCCTGAAGCCTTGTCGGTCTATCCCGAGGCATCCCGGTCCATCCCGATGCATGCCAAACCTCTGCCCGAGCACAACCGATGATCACCATGCACGCCAAACCTCTGCCCGAGTCCAGTCAACAATTCCGACGATGCCAACGCACGCCGAAACTCTGCTCGAGTACACACCTGACACTCCGGAGGCACGCCGAAGCTCTATCCGCAGACACCGGTACATCCCCTAAGCAATCCCGGTCCGTCCCGGAACACTATTCAACACTCAAACACTATTCCCAAGCGGAAGACAGACACGAATCAACATTGGTAAGGCTTCCTTCCATTACTATTTCAATACATAGTATACAATGTATACATCATATACAACATGCATTTTTAAAAAGCACATACACGCACACACACAACTTTTAAAGAAAAAGGGGTACTGAAAGACTCGTTTTTACGAGGCGACTCGGGTGAGCTCTGCTATTCTCTTCCCGAAGCGTAACCTGATCTTCGAACTCAAAAATCTCATCACAAAACAACATTATTTAAACTAAGCATTTTTTCAATATTTTGGGCTAAATCAAAACGGCGTGGCAACTCTACAAACAAAACACAGCGAGACACCTCCCGACTAAACCGCGAGATGCTGGGCTCGCGCGCGAGCCGGATCTGGGTAATTTCAGTTGGCGACTCTGTTGGGGATAATTTTGTTTTAAAAACTTTTAAACAAAAAAAAAAAGATTTTTAAAACAATGATGAGGGTCAAACTTTCATTTTACCCCTTCTTTAACTGTTGTGTGTGTGTACATGTGCTTTACTTTTTATTTACAAAAAAATAAAAAATACAAAAAAAAGCATCATAATACATCTGTGTACATACATATAAAAATTCTGCAAAATTTTTTTGTTTACTCAGAAAAAGAATTTTAGTGACCGCACACTACTCGTACTCCTGCCTCGGTATACCGCACGCTACGCGCACTTGCTGCCTCGGTACTGTAGCGTTGTGAGAAGAATTTTATCTTTTTGAGTCCCCACCTATATTATTTGTTTGGAAACATAGGAAAACCATTTTGAAAGAGATTTGGGTTCGGGGCTTAGGTTATGGAATGGGTAGGTCAAGGAGCATCCATTCCACCCAATCCGGAGATCGGTCTTGCTAAAGAAAAGAGAGGTTTTCAATCTTTACAATATATATAATTAAAGAAAACAAGTAAACCCTAATCAATTTCTTGATTAGGAATGTCGGATTGTATGCTTCGAGATCGCCTCCATTGACTGAAGGGACTCTAGGCTAATCCTTTTGTTGGGATTACACTACTCTAAAATCAATAGAGGGGTTGGGAAGAGAAACGAAAGTCAAATGATGATTACCTTTTTGTGAAGGGATTCGGACAGAGTTTCGACTCAAGTTTAGAGTTAAAACTTGATACGGACAGAGCTTCGCCTCGATCCTTGATTTGGATCTTGATGCGGACGGAGCTTCGCCTTGGTCCTTTGATTCGGGCTTCGATGTTTGTTAGTCAACAAGGTTGATGAACAAACTTTAGGAGTTGTTTGTGAGTGATTTGAAGGAGTCTTTTGTGGAAAGAAATCAACAAAATGTGTGTGTTGTGTATTTTCTTGATCAAGGATCAGAATTGTCGACCCCCCGAAACACTGAAAGTCATCCAGTATTTATAGGAGGTTGGAGAGGTGAAGGTGGAGAGGTAAAATCCCTTAGGAAGGTTCCAGAACTCAGTTGTGATTGAATACCCGAATTGATAAGGTTTTATCCAGAAAGAGAGTTTGAAACGGAGAAGGGGAGTGATTCTGCACGTCCTGTCGAGGGGATATCTAGCGCGAGATATGATATCTCGTGCGAGATAACTAGTCATTTGACTATTTTGTCCTCTTCAGTTGTTCCGTTAGTCAGTTAGATCCAAAACTAACGAGGTTAGTTAGAAACTTAACGAAACATGACGAAACTGATATGCTTTCATCAAAACACAAAAGAGAGATGAAGAGTAGTGTAATCATGTAATTATGAGTTCAGAATGGGGTGTCTACAGAGCCCCTCGGCGACAGGTCTTATGAAAGAAGAAGTGTCGTCGATAGAAAAGACATCATTCTGAACACTGGGATGGTCGTGCCGCACGGCTGCCTACGTATTTCTATCGGAGAATCAGACCAAAACGTAGTTCGACTCCAAAACACGAAAAGGTTGCTTTAGGTATTTTGAAAATCATTTTTTTTTGAAAATCGAGGAGATTTTATTTTTGAAAAGGCAAATCCATACTGAGGAATCAAATCATGACCCAATTCTGAATATACCTGTTTGTCTGAAGATTCGCCTGTTTGGGCTCCGAACCTGCGGAGAAAGATGTTAGAAAATAAAGATTTACCTGTCCGGTCCTTTACGTCCTGTTGGTTTGTCTTTTGAGACTGAAGTGAGGTGACGATCCTGGCGATTCAAGACCCAGCTTTTGTGGAGGTGAGTATTTGACATACTAACCCTAGATGCTTGACACACCTAATTGGTGACGATCCTGGCGATTCGGGACCGAGCTTTTGTTGAGGTAAGTACTCGACATACTACCTATAGATGCTTGACACACCTAATTGATGACGATCCTGGCGATTCAAGACCGGGCTTTTGTTGAGGTGAGTATTTTGACATACTAACCCTAGATGCTTGACACATCTAATTGATGATGATCCACCCGTAAGGGCGCTGAATCGGGCTTTTTGTTGGTAACGATCCTGGCGATTCAAGAACGAGCTTTTTGTTGGTGACGATCCTGGCGATTCAAGACTGGACTTTTTTTTGATGAGGTAAGTATTTGACATACTGACCCTAGATGCTTGACGCATCTTAGATGTTTGACACACCTAATTGTTGACGATCCACCTGTCTGGGCATTGAATCGGGCTTTTTGTTGGAATATGCTTGACGCATGGCACTTGACGTGATGGATGCTTGACGCGATGGTTGCTTGACGCAATGGTTGCTTGACGCAATGGTTGCTTGACGCAATGGATGCTTGACGCTTGAAGAGATGCTCGACGCACTTAATTGGATGCATTGCTATATGGAAAGGTAGATGGTAGGCGAAACCCAAACACTCAACATGTTTGATCTAAAAGTAAGCACTTGACGTGCTTTAATTCCTGCAAGAGGGTTAGTGAAAGCATTTGCATAACAACATATATTCACTTAAGCATTTGTTTGTTCAAGATGATCAATGTGCACTCGACTCCAAGAATCAGCGGGGAGAATGAGTTCTATTATGTGAGATTGAAAATTGTTTGTGTGATTTAGATTTTGGTTTAGAAGGCCAACTCGTGAGGTCCATCTAAAGATCGAATGAGACAATCGTCTAATAGGATTCCGTTGAGATAACCCAAGTTCAACACTAAGGTTCAGGATACTTTAAGAATTCTTTCGTTGTCATAGGACTTTTCCATCGTCAAGCCCCAAGTTTTTCTTTTCATGTGTTGATCATTGACTGAACAAGGTCCAAACCACTCCAATGGCTTTTGCTATGTAGAACTTATGCTGTCTAACCCAAAGCACGCATTTTCCAAGGCTTCTCTTGACACCAAGTCTCAAGGCTTCTTGTATGCTGCAGGTGACTTCGTGAACAGGCTTATGAGGCTGCTGCGTGAATTGAAGAAGGATCCCCTCATTTTCCCTTTGAATATTTTTTTTCTTAGTGATGCACCCTGGTTTTTGCCTAGACTGCCCTTTCGGGATTTCAATCTAGCGGGCATCTCTTTTGCGCCTTTTGCTTTTTGTGCTCTAACTTTTGCCTAGGCCACTCTTTACGAATTTTCAACCTAGCGAGCATTTTTTTTTGAAAAGTATGTTTACTCGAAGAGAACTCAGTTGGAAGAATCTCATTGAGGAGAAAGATGAGATCTTAAGTTTAGTTGAGGAGAGACGAACTCTATTTTTTTGGAAGGTGATCCAAGCATTAACTCTTTTTATGGAGGAGTATATTCTCTGAAGATGAGAGTGAGAAGCAAAAAGGAAAGCCCCTACTGCAAATTAGATTACTCTTGAGATCTGAGTAGAGATTGACTGAGGGAGGAAAGGTTAGGAAGCCCCAGTTTTGATGCTTGAATTCCAAGAGTGTGTATGAGAATGGCTAAGAGGAAGCCCCTAGACTCAACAAAGAACGCTACATGGCTCAAAGGTCTAGAAAAGTTGTTCTAATTTTAATGGACCTTGTATCATCTAGAAATTTCTTAACGAGTTTGAAAAGAAAACCAATCATTAGTATGAATTAAGGCTAAACATTTCTCTTTATGGATTGATGTTGAAAGTCTTCTTCATTTGCGCTGCCATTCAAGCTTCATTGTAAGAGGATGTTGAGGAATCCTCTTTTCTTCGCTGGTATCACTTGACTATTCTTCTTTGTGGGAGAGTCCTTCTTGCCTTTGTTGAAATTCCATCCTTGTCGTGGGGCGATGAAGGCTTGAGAGTTTTTCCCTTTTTTTTTTCATTTTTTTTTCTTTTTCTTTTTTTTTGATGCTCTATTTTTGCCTAGGACGAGCTTTTTATTTTTGTACTCTCAAAGCCTTGAATTGAGTAGCCCCACTCTTCTTGGGATGAATGTTGATAGCAGCGCCTTTGGCTTCCTTCGTTTGTTGATCTTCGACTTTCAACAGGAGTAATGTTTAGCCTTAAGCCTTCTAATGATAGTTTTCATTTCAAACTTGTTTAGAAGTTTCTATTTTTCGTGATGATTTAAGGAATGAGGGTCCACTATTCAACATAGATCAAATGATATTCATAAAGAAAAACAACTCTTGGGAAAGTGTTTAGGATAAAGAGATAACTTTTATTGATAAGGAAATTCGAAACAGACTCGATAGTTCACTTGACACAAACTAGAGAGGATAGAGATGGACTAGAATGACAGAACGACTCTTCGAGAACATACTAGGAAGTTTACCTAATCTATGTTTTTTTTTCAAAGGAAAAAGGGAGAGGACAATCGGAGCCCCAAGGCGGTGATGCTTCAGTTGATCTTGCCGGCTTCATACAAGTCTTGGATGGCATCCCTCAAATTGTAGCAATTGTTGGTGTCATGACCACTAAACTGATGGTAATCGCAAAATTTGTCGTGGTCCCAATCTTCTCTCATTTTCTTAGGATGATAGTCTTCCATTGGCTTCAGTTTTCCTTGGCCTACTAGATCATCGAACATTTCCTTAAGAGTAGCCCCACCAAAATCATGATAGGTACGACCGGTGCTCCCCTTTGTTGGACAATTCTCCTTTTCTGAATTCTTTCTAAGACGGATCAATTCATCAATTCTAAGGCCCGATTTATGGAGTTCGAGGAAACTAGGGAAGTAATTGCCGGCAAGCTTCTCTTGGTACTCTTCGCGGAGACATTGAAGTAGGATATGAATTTGTTCGTCTAGGCTTGGCCTATCAACGATTTCAATCAGTTTGGTCCTCCATCTTTTGACGAAGTCTGCGAATGATTCCTTCGGGAGTTGCTTGGTTTGCTCAAGGTCTCTCCTAGTAGTGCGGTAGGTAGTGTTGTCCTCAAATTGTTCTTGGAAGGCACGACTGGCGAGTGGCCAATCAAGCCTTGTGGAGAGTGGAAGAGTCATGTACCAATCTCTAGCGGCACCATCGAGGGTTTGAGGGAAGCATTGAGCTAGCAAGTTGTCATCGACACCCATAGGTAGCATGGCCCAAGAGTAGGTTTCCAGATGGATTTTTGGACAAGTAGTGCCATTGAATTTTGCAATGTCGGGTGTCTTGTACTTTCTAGGAAGCTTCGACATGGATTGGCGAAGGGAGTCATAGTCAATAGAGAGCGAGGCTCCCTTACTCACATCGAGGGATGCAAGTTTCTTTTCTAGCATTGCCATGGTAAGGGGTTCGTTCTTCTTTCCCTCTTTCTTTCTATCTTGGAAGCATAACTCTCATTGTCGGAGGAGGAAGATGATGAGCTAGACTCATACACCTTTTTCTTGTGCTTGCGGTGGTTTTTAGCCTTCTTAGTGTATGATACTTCATCATCGAAAGAGGTCTCATTCTCTTTCTTCTTTGAGCTTAATTCGGCCAATTGTAGTTTCATGGCTTGGAGTTCGTCAACCATGGCTTTCATTTCCCCGGCTTGGATTCTTCTTTCAAGTTCTAATCGGGCCTCCACTTCATCGGCTTGGGCTTGTAGCATTTCTTCATATCGAATCCTTTGATCCTCAATTTCCTTCTTGAGTGCTTCAGAATTCATCGTGTCGGAAGGAAATTGAAATGCTACCGTTGGAGAGGTAAGGGAGCTTGACGACCTTAGAGATGAACTAGAGATATCCTGACGAGACGCCTTTTAGAATATTAGCCCCAAACGATCCTAGATGGAGAAAAGGATGATGGTTAAAATTACCTCACGAGCGATTTTTTTTTTGAAGTTTTATTTTTATTAGAGACGGAGTTTGAATCAAGGAGGGAGCGCACATCGATTATCAATCACAAACACACGTTCTGCAAATAAAATCTCGCGCGAGACAAGGTCATCTCGCACGAGACAACCATTCGGAAAGATGGATTTTTCTTCTTTTTATTTCCTAAATTCATGGTCGGACGGACAAATATCCGTTTTCTATCTAGCATCCTAGGTAAATCTTGCAGGCATACGTAATTCGAATCAAACCTAGGGACTCGGTAATTGACCATTCTTTGTAAAATAAAGCCATGTAAAAACTGATCGGAAGGTTTTTTTTTCTTTAAAGGGACTTCCGAAAGGGTCATTCCGAAGGGACATTTCCGAATCCTTTCTCGATAGTCAATTTTAGCTTTATTTTGGTCAAAGACAAGAAGAATTACCGAGTCAAAACCGACCAGTCACGGAGTGTTCCTAGAAAGACAATCTACATGAAAATGTGGCGATGCAGGGCTGGAAGGCTAGGCTCCCCGCGATATGACAATCTAGGTGAATTGAATACGCGGAGTGGGATGATCCAACTTCGGAGAGACCGGCGACTAGGTGGTTACCGTCGTCCGTCCTTAGTGTGGGTCCCGGGTTTATAGAGGGTATGTAGTGCAATGACAGATATATCATGAGTGCACGTGTGTGATAGTCAATCTAGGTGTTAGATAAAATAGAGATTTTTTTTTTGAAAATAAAAAGGAAAACAGATAGTGGCCGCACCAAGTGGTTGCCTACATTTCTCCCAAATAAGGAAGACTCAGGCCGTCGTAGTTCCACATAAAGAGAGATAAAGAGAGATAAATAGATTAATTTACAACTCCCGAATCCCCAATGGACCGGACTTTAATTAAATAAAACCCAATCGCACGCAGTTTATAAATAATAATCAATTATTTAAATGACATAGAGATTCGAGTTCTACATCTTAAGGGAGGCCTTAAGATGCGGGAACTCTGCAGATAATGAATTCTGGGATCCCCCTTGCGTGTTCGACCCTCGTCTTGGACCACGGGATGAACGGGAGAAACCAGAAAACAACCAGATTGCCGAGGCGATATCTCGCGCGAGATATGATATCCGTGCGAGATATGCCTCGTCTGAGAGCAGAAAAAATGGAATTTACAATTTTTTTTTGAAAACCTCTCTTTTAATTTTGACGCAAGTTTAAGCCTCTTAATTTTAAGTCCCCAGCGGAGTCGCCACTGTAGCGTTGTGAGAAGAATTTTATCTTTTTGAGTCACCACCTATATTATTCGTTTGGAAACATAGGAAAACCATTTTGAAAGAGATTTGGGTTCGGGGCTTAGGTTATGGAATGGGTAGGTCAAGGAGCATCCATTCCACCCAATCCGGAGATCGGTCTTGCTAAAGAAAAGAGAGGTTTTCAATCTTTACAATATATATAATTAAAGAAAAAAAGTAAACCCTAATCAATTTCTTGATTAGGAATGTCGGATTGTATGCTTCGAGATCGCCTCCATTGACTGAAGGGACTCTAGGCTAATCCTTTTGATGGGATTACACTACTCTAAAATCAATAGAGGGGTTGGGAAGAGAAACGAAAGTCAAAGGATGATTACCTTTTTGTGAAGGGATTCGGACAGAGTTTCGACTCAAGTTTAGAGTTGAAACTTGATACGGACAGAGCTTCGCCTCGATCCTTGATTTGGATCTTGATGCGGATGGAGCTTCGCCTTGGTCCTTTGATTCGGGCTTCGATGTTTGTTAGTCAACAAGGTTGATGAACAAACTTTAGGAGTTGTTTGTGAGTGATTTGAAGGAGTCTTTCGTGGAAAGAAACCAACAAAATGTGTGTGTTGTGTGTTTTCTTGATCAAGGATCAGAATTGTCGACTCCCCGAAACACTGAAAGTCATCCATTATTTATAGGAGGTTGGAGAGGTGAAGGTGGAGAGGTAAAATCCCCTAGGAAGGTTCCAGAACTCAGTTGTGATTGGATACCCGAATTGATAAGGTTTTATCCAGAAAGAGAGTTTGAAACGGAGAAGGGGAGTGATTCTGCACGTCCTGTCGAGGGGATATCTCGCGCGAGATATGATATCTCGTGCGAGATAACTAGTCATTTGACTATTTTGTCCTCTTCAGTTGTTCCGTTAGTCAGTTAGGTCCAAAACTAACGAGGTTAGTTAGAAACTTAACGAAACATGATGAAACTGATATGCTTTCATCAAAACACAAAAGAGAGATGAAGAGTAGTGTAATCATGTAATTATGAGTTCAGAATGGGGTGTCTATAGGTACACTGCACACTACAACCCTTAACCCGGAGTGATATCAGTTGCAGTTCGATTGGTCTTCCTGACTCCTTTCGGACGCGCACGGGATCATTCCAAACATCCCATCCTAGCCAGTGTCAACCATGCACGCTTGCGTAACACTCTGTCCAGACTCGATTGATTTTTACCCAATCCGTGTCATACAGCCTGGATACATATCCCATGCCGGACATTTTCTGGGTCGAAGCTCGAAACTCAAGATCCCTTGTGCAAGCAAAACGATGAAAGGTCATGCTAAAATCTTGACCCGATCTTGATTTCCAAAGATACACCCCGACGATGCTCCGTCTCGGAATACATTCATGCCCACATGGCACCATGTCATCAAACCTTTAATACGTCAGCCACAATAATATGACCTAGCCAATGCCTAACCACTACAAGAAAAACAGGTTTTAGCGACGGAAATTAGCGACGGACCAAATTCTGTCACTATTAGCGACGGAATAGCGACGGATTAACGACGGAAGCAAAATAAAACGAAAAAATAAGTTACCGACGAATTTAGCGACGGATTAGCGACGGATTTTAGCGACAGACATGAATCTGTCACTAATCTGTCGCAATAGTGGCGCCAAAAAAGCCGCCCATTTTAGCGACGGATTTAGCGACGGAATAACGACGGATTACAAATTATTTTAGCGACGGATTTTTTCTGTCGCTAAATAAATAAAAAATAAATAAATATTTTTTCTTTTTAAAATTAGCGACGGATTTAACGACGGATTTAACAAAAATAATTTACCGACGGAATTATTCTGTCGCTAAATAATAAAAAATAACAAAATATTTTTCTTTTAAAATACCGACGGATTTAGCGACGGATTTTACAAAAAAATTAGCGACGGATTTAGCGACAGATTTAGCGACGGAATTGTTTTTTTAAAAAAAAATAACTTTTTTTCTAACTTTTTTTATGTAACTTTTGGAAAAAAAAATTCAAAACTTAAAAATGTCCAAAATATTTATTTCTATTTATAAAAAATAAAAAAAAACTATACATTTATAAATAAAAATTAAAGAATTTTACCCGTCCCTGATTTCTTTATTATACTTTCATTTTTTTAGTTTTTTTCTAACTTTTTTTATATAACTTTTTGAAAAAAATATCAATACTAAAAAATGTCCAAAATATTTATTTATATTCATAAAAAATAAAAAAAACTATACATTTATAAATAAAAATTAAAAAATTTTACCCGTCCCTGATTTTTTTTTATTATACTTTCATTTGTTTATTTTTTTCTAAATTTTTTTATAAAACTTTTTGAAAAAAACTTCAATACTAAAAAGTGTCCAAAATATTTATTTATATTCATAAAAAATAAAAAAAATTATACATTTATAAATAAAAATTAAAGAATTTTATCCGTTCCTGATTTTTTTATTATACTTTCATTTGTTCATTTTTTTTCTAACTTTTTATATATAACTTTTTGAAAAAAACTTCAATACTAAAAAGTGTCCAAAATATTTATTTATATTCATAAAAAATAAAAAAACTATACATTTATAAATAAAAATTAAAAAATTTTATCCGTCCCTGATTTCTTTATTATACCATATAGGGTATACCCTATATCCTATACCCTATGCCCTATACCTTATACCCTATACCCTATACCCTATAGGGAATACCATATACCTTATACCCTATAGGGTATACCCTATACCCTATGCCCTATGCCCTATAGGGTATACCAAATACCTTATACCCTATAGGGTATATCCTATAGGGTATATGATATATCCTATACGCTATAGGGTATACCCTATACCTTATACCCTATAGGGTATACCATATACCATATACCCTATAGGGTATACACTATAGGGTATACTCTATAGGGTATAGGGTATACCCTATAGGGTATAGGGTATACCCTATACCCTATACCCTATAGGGTATAGGGTATACCCTATAGGGTATAGGGTATATCCTATAGGGTATATGGTATAGGGTATACCATATAGGATATACCCTATACCCTATACCCTATACCCTATACCTTATACCCTATAGGATATACCATATACCCTATACCCTATAGGGTATACCCTATACCATATAGGGTATACCCTATAGGGTATACCCTATAGGGTATAAGGTATAGGGTATACCCTATAAGGTATACCCTATACCCTATAGGGTATAAGGTATAGGACATAGGGCATAGGATATAGGGTATACCCTATAGGGTATAGGGTATACCATACCCTATAGGGTATACCCTATACCCTATACACTATAGGGTATACCATATATCCTATATCATATACCCTATACCCTATAGGGTATAAGGTATAGGGTATACCCTATATGGTATACCCTATACCCTATAGGGTATACCCTATAGGGTATAAGGTATAGGGCATAGGACATAGGTTATAGGGTATATGGTATATGGCATAGGGTATACCATATAGGGTATAGGGTATACCCTATAGGGTATAGGGTATATGGTATACCCTATAGGGTATACCCTATAACCTATAGGGTATACCCTGTAGGGTATACCCTATATGATATAAGGTATAGGGCATAGGGCATAGGATATATGGTATACCCTATAGGGTATATGGTATAGGGTATACCATATAGGGTATACCATATAGGGTATAGGGTATAGGGTATAGGATATACCCTATAGGGTATACCCTATAGGGTATACCCTATACCCTCTAGGGTATAGGGTATACCTTATAGGGTATACCCTATAGGGTAAAGGGTATATGATATACCCTATAGGGTATATGGTATACCCTATAGGGCATAGGGCATAGGGCATATGGTATATGGTATAGGGTATACCCTATAGGGTATAGGGTATAAGGTATAAGGTATAGGGCATAGGACATAGGGTATATGTTATACCCTATAGGGTATAGGGTTTACCCTATAGGGTATACTATATAGGATGTAGGGTAGGGTATACCCAATATCCTATGTCTTATACCCTATAGGGTATATTCTATACCCTATGCTCTATACCCTATGCCCTATGCCCTATGCCCTATGCCCTATAGGATATACCCTATATCCTATGCCCTATACCTTATACCCTATACCCTATAGGGTATACCCTATACCCTATACCTTATAGGGTATTATTAAGTATTATTATTAATTATATAATATTATTATTAAGTATTATTATTAATTATATAAAAATAATTATTAATATATTCAATTATTTAATTGAATAATTAATAATAGCATCATTATTACTAGTTATTATTAATTTTATTATTAATTATATAATAATAATTATTAATATATTCAATTATTTAATTGAATAATTAACAATAGCGTCATTGTTATTACTAGTTATTATTAAGTATTATTATTAATTATATAATATTATTTTTATTAATTATATAATATTATTATTAATATTATTATTAATTATATAATAATAATTATTAATATATTAAATTATTTAATTGAATAATTAACAATAGCATCATTATTATTACTAGTTATTATTAATATTATTATTAATTATATAATAATAATTATTAATATATTCAATTATTTACTTTTTTAATATTATGTATTATTACTAGTTATTATTAATATTGTTATTAAGTATTATTATTAATTATATAATAATAATTATTAATATATTCAATTATTTAATTGAATAATTAACAATAGCATCATTATTAGTATTATTATTAAGTATTATTAATAATAATTTTTTAAAAAATAAAAGTATATAATATAAAAATATTTACTTTTTTGATATTATGTATTATTACTAGTTATTATTAATATTATTATTTATTATTATTATTAATTATATAATAATAATTATATATTCAATTATTTAATTGAATAATTAACAATAGCATCATTATTAGTATTATTATTAAATATTATTACTAATAATTTTTAAAGAAATAAAAATATATATTATAAAAATATTTACTTTTTTGATATTATATATTATTACTAATTATTATTATTATTATTAAGTATTATTATTAATTATATAATAATAATAATTTTATATTCAATTATTTAATTGAATAATTAACAATAGCATCATTATTAGTATAATTATTAAGTATTATTACTAATAATTTTTAAAGAAATAAAAGTATACTAATTATATATTCAATTATTTAATTGAATATTTACTTTTTTGATATTATGTATTATTATTAGTTATTATTAATATTATGATCCATGTGGTTATTTAATACCCAATAAAACAATGACACGTGGCATTGTTTTATTGGATCTCAAATAATCACGCGGATCATGAGCTAAACTAAATCCTACCATTCACACATTCAATCCAACGGTCCACAATTCTTCTAAACAAAACCAATAATTTATCTCCTCATTTCTCTCTCTCTTTATTTTGAGTTTATCAAAATAAACAACCCACGCTCACGCCTACCCACGCTGCACGCCTACCCACGCCTATCCGTCTTCTTCTCTCTCATTCTTCTCATTTCTCTCTCTTTATTTCTCTGTCAAACAACATTCCATGGATTCCGACTTGTTCTCACTACCCTTCATTCTTCTCTCCGTCAAACAACCCGTCTCCCAGCCTTTTTCCATATTCCCCTTCTTCGTCGCCGTCGCCATATTCCATGGATTCCGACAAACTAAAGCATCAACCCACTACCCTTCATCGTCTCCGGCGACGGCGATGGCAACAATGGATCCGCCAGTCACCGGTCGTCCCCAACCCCTTGATCCGCCGTTCCCCTCCAACGTCTTCTTCTCTCTCTCTCCCCAACGCCGTCTCCTTCTCTCTCTTCCCCAACGCCGTCTTCTTCTCTGTAAATCGGTTCGTGTGTGTGTGTGTGTGTGTGTGTGTGTGGATCTGAGGTCCCCATCGTGACCGCTACCTCGGATCCTGAGCTCAAGGCCTCGTTTCTTGGCGCAGTAAATGACGGTGCGGATGTGGGATTCGTCGGTGGGAGTGACAATGACAAGAGGTTGAGGATTGGAGGTGGAGTTGAATCTTATGTTGTTGATGGAAAATTGCCATATAGATTGGAAAGAAGAGTTTCTTGGGGTGTAAATAATTTGAGAAATGGAGGTGGAGTTGTTGGAGTAAAGATCATGGCAATGAATGAAATCTTGAGGAGCGAGAATCAAGAATGGAAAAGATGCAGACGCAAATGAGACTAAGAAAATATGAGCTAGGAAAATAAAGAGTTTAGACTTCATTTTTTGGGGGAGGTTTGATTTGATGTTGGACAGTGATATTGGTGGTGGGGGTGGTGGTGGTGGTGTTGGTGTTGGTGGTGGTGATTGTAATTGTTGAAACATGACGGACTGATTTGAGAATAAACTATGTTAATGGATTGATTTGAGAATAAATTATGTTAAGGAACTAATTTGAGAATAAAATATGTTAAGTGGACCGATTTGACAATAATAGAACTAAGGGACCGATTTGACAATAATAGAACTTAAGGGACCGATTTACAAATATTTACAAAATATATATATATATATATATATATATATATATATATATATATATATATATATATATATATATATATATATATATATATATAATTTTTAATAAAAAATATCAAATTAGCGACGGAAATATCCGTCGGTAATTTGATATATCAAAAATAAAAAATATTGAAAAAAGAAAAATTAAAAAAATTGTGAAAATTTGGAATAAATTTTAGCGACGGAAATTTCCGTCGTTAAATCCGTCGTTATTAATGTCGCCAATACATTAATTTTGTCGTTCCTCTTCAACATTTAGCGACGGATTTTTGAGTTTTAGCGACGGAATTATCCGTCGTTACCTTAACGACACTCCAAAAATCTGTCGTTAATATTTAGCGACAAGGGTTTTAGCGACAGATTTTTTCCGTCGCTAATCCGTCGCTAAATGTCTTTAGCGACGGATTTTTGGCTTTTAGCGACGGATTTTTCCGTCGCTAAAACCTGTTTTTCTTGTAGTGAACATCACAGATCCCTTGCGCAAGCAAGGTAAAGAGAGGTCATGCCGAACTCCCGACTCGATCTTGACTCAGGTGCCGGCTCTGCTCACTATTCACATGGCCGAAGCATTAAAATGAACATGACAGGCTCGGATTTTTCTTTTAGGCCTGTGGAAACCACTTGCCCTATAGGACCCTTACCCGTGGCTGTCCACCCCGGGATGTCGAAATACAAGTGCAAAACGAGGGGCTTATAGCCGCACAGATGGTCTCCACTGACCCAGGATCTAGCATAGTTGCGAAAAAGAAGAGAAATCTTTTCCAACCAACTTAGGATTCTGAGAAAACATGTTTTAGGTAAATTAAAACAACAAAAAATAAAAAAATAAAAAAAGAGGAAACTGCATGTCACATGAGCTTTCCCCCTCCACCCCTTTATCGAAAAAAGGCCTTCCCATGTCTAAACCTTAACCGTCACCCCCTCTAGCGAACCGAGAGTGGTTGAGAGTACCCGGGAGCCACCTTTTTAGTATCAAAATTACAAGGTCAGACAGCCCTTCCGGTTTAGCGGTCCGAACAGTCCGCTACTCCCCCATGGCGGGATCAACAGATAACAGTGAGGGAAACGGAACCCCGCCACTGAGAAACCTCCATACAATGGAGGAGGTGTTGCAAGCCTTCAAAACTCTCAATAAGCGCGAAGAAGAGCAGCAAGCCTGGATCGTAGACACCCTGCGCCTTCGTGAAACCGTGGTTGTTCCCTAAACTGATGGGACCTTCGTTCTCATAGAAGACGAAAAGAAATACCTGCTCCCCCGATATCTCAAAGCTATCAGCAGGTCCCGCCTCCGCCAAGTTACGAAAACCAAGCAACGCAAAGCAGCTCCCGCTCAAAGCTTCACTCAGGCATCAGTCAAGCAGCTCCGATCTGCCCGCCTCAGCACAGTCAATTTCCCGGCCCTGCGCCACAAGCTCAATATCGACAACACACATATGGGCCTGCTCCCCCATAACCCAATGCATCTCGATATCCCCCTTGATTCAATCCTCTGCCTCTATACGAGCCTCGCAGCCATAACTTGAAATCCCTAGGCTTACCAGGGACAGACATCCCAAGCAGATATCCTGACATTTCAAACCTTCCACCCACTGGACTGCCACTTAGGGCTAATGAAACATTTCCCCAGTTCCCAAACACAACCCTTAGCGGCCCGGGCAATCACGCCCTCAATTTCAACAATCCAGGATACAAGATGGTATACACTCAACTACCTCCCCAAGACTCCCGAATGGCGATCCCAGCTTACTGACCCTCACATGGCTTGGTTGATCGAACAAATGAAAGACATGCAAGGTAAACTGGCCAACTCTCGGAAGGACTCCCTCATGCCCACAGATCCGAGCAAAGTGGTTCCTCTTCCTCCAAAATTTAGGATGCCAGAAATGGAAAGGTTCGACGGGACAAAATGCCCGAAGATCCACATCGACACCTACATCTTGGGTATGAGAGCCAAAGGGGCAACCCCACAACAAATGGCGGATCACTTCCATCATTCCCTCAAATCCACGGCATTAAGGTGGTTCCTTAATGTAAAGGCGGAAAATCGCTCCACCTGGGATCAAATCAGCGAGATCTTCCTGGAGAAGTACTGCGCCAACCTCGAATGGGAAACCAACTGCCACAACCTGCAAGCCACCTAACAAAAGGATGACAAGCCTGTAGGGGAATTTTACAAAAGGTGGAACTAGAAACTAAGCGAGATAATGGATCCACTTTCCAAAGAAGAGCAAATGGATATCTTCCATTCCTGCCTCAAACCATCTCTGAGGGCCTTGATTAGCCACCACTTATATCCCGACCTTCGTGCCATGGTCAATGCCGGGACCAAGTTCGAAAAGACGCTAAGCCTGCAAAAGGTCGTGGCCACTCCCGTTTCTTCCTACCGCTACCGGGCAGCCCTGCCAAGTCCGACTCCTGTCCCAAGCAATGGAAAAGAAGTCACAGGAGTAGTTCACTACATTCAGAACGGAGTCCAAGGAAACCCAAGCGCCCCCAAGGAATAACAATCCCCCCCGGCCGCAGCGTTTTCAGCACTTCGACAACCTCGGAATGCCTCTAAGCTAAGTGTTCGAGGTGTTGATGAAGCAGAACATGCTCAAGCCCCTTGAGAATTATCAGCCAAGGAATCCTAACCCAAACATTGATATGAGCAAGTGGTGCGCTTTTCACAACTACCCCGGCCACACCACCGACAATTGCTTCATACTAAAACAAGTGGTCGAGGGGATGATTGAAGAAGGAAAGTTGGAATGCCCGCGCGGTCCCAACACAGTCGGAAATCAATTCCCCAGAAACAATTGGGGAAAGCAGCAGTGAGAAGCCTTTTGACCCTCGCACCTTCTCAAGCACGTAAAAAATGCCATTGAGGAACTGGGTTACCTTCTCCGGACCCACTGCCAGCAAGAAGAGATAGGCCGAGAAGCTTGGATTAACCCCTCATCTCCTAGAGTCTAGCTTCGAAAAAATCCAGAGTCTATCATGTTTAAAGTTTAAGTCTCTCGAGTCGTCTGACGGCCTTACGCCTGAAGATTACGCGTTTGTAACAAAAATTGCACTTCCTTATGCTTTGAATAATAAATTCGACCTTTCTGAGTATCCACTCATTGCCAATTTAACAAATGATAAATTAACTAATCAAAACAGTTAATAATGATTCACTTGATAAAGACGCAGACACATTAAATGAACAATACATTAAACAAATCTTTAAGCATGTTGTCAAACGAGAGGAAAATCGGGCCCAAGCTGCCAAGAAGGTTCTAACCAAAATGAATTTGGTAACTGCTGAAGAGCCTATAGAGACGTAAATCGGAGAATCCTCCGTCGATACTTCGCCTTAAGAATATCGAGTCTTCTTCTCCCCCTCTACACTCTAAAAAAATCATACAGTCAACCTCGTAGGTTCTAGTACTTTTCTCGTTCAATCAAGTCCTCCTCGGACATTGTAATTAAGTCTTCAATTTTTCATACGCAAGTTTTCTTTCTTTTCTGGCTAAACTTGGGATATTATTTTGCACCCCACATTACATTTAATGAAATGATTTTGTTATATGTGATCACTTGCATTGCTCAACAAGTAATTCCACAAATGATTAATGCTTTGATTAATTGGTGTGAGAAAGTCAATCGATAGCTCCCCATACACCTTACCATACCCCACATAAAGGCCTCCATCAAGCCATACACTTTCCAAAACATGTCCCCACCATCACCTTGACCAAGTCAACGATGGCGGCAACATCAAAGGACAACAAAAGGTCACTTAGCTTTAAAAGATTGACCCAATGTTGACAACAACCTAGGGGCTTGCCTTCGCCCTCGTGTGCATCAAGAAAGTTCAAACAGGGGCTTGTCTTCGCCCTCATATGCTTCAAAAAAAAATGCTCAAGCAGAAGCTTAAAAAAAAAAAAAAGAAGAAGCTCAAGCAGGAGCTTCAAAAAAAAAAAAAAGAGCCAAGGACCCAGCACCGCCAGTCAGAAGCTCAGTAGAAGAAGGCGAAGGCAAGAACGCATCATAAGTCCTTAAGCGATATTCAAATTCTTCCTCTCCCCAAGAGAGCAACGATCAAGAAGCAATGGATTCATTGAAACTGCCATCAAATACGACTTGTCAAGGAATCACCTCAAGGCTCGCGCCTCATCATTCAACCTTCCAAGCGTTTTCGCCAAGGGCCGCACAAATATTCATTACCCTTGCCTCAAAGCCAAACACGGTTCGGCCCCGAACTACGTCGACCTGAGCTCCTTGTCTTAAGGGGAACGTAGGCAACCAGAAATGGTCCGGTCATAAACACATACAAATCCACAAACCCTGTCTCACCAATGACCTCTCCTATACACAAACCTTTTTTCACACCAGACCAACTCGATCCTTGATACCGGTTGACTTTCTCCTCATGATTAATCAAGCACATCAAGTTTAATTGTTTAATAACCCGAACATCAAAAAAGGGTTTTAAGCAAATATGTGATCATTGTGAACAAATCAGGTTTTCAGATGTCTCGACAAGTCTTCTTTTTCTACAAAATAGGAAAAATAGAGCTAAACACTAGTTTTTCATCATCAAGGGCTTCCATACAATTTTACAAACTTTTCAGTTCTCATACTTTCTCAAAAGAGTCAAACCCAAAAGCGTGTTTTTTGTGCCTACATCAAATAAGGAATTCACACAAAAAGGGACCCGTTCCTACCTTTTCAAATAATATATACGGCCTTGCAAGTGTACATTACAAGTTATGTCTCTCACAAAAGATGGTCGAACTACGCAGACCTAAGCCCCTCAGTCCGAGGGGAACGTAGGCAGCCTTCATTGGTTCGGTCTGAAGCATACACAAAAATCTCAAAAGTTGGACGCCATCAAGGCTCAAACAAGAAGCAAGCAAGAGATTTTGCATCTCGACAAAGCTTTAAAAGTAAATCACAAATCATCACAGTTAAAGCACTTCTTGATGAGTTCAAGCACGGTCTACTCTCGATTCACAACATGCTAAAAGACAACTTAAAACATTTAACAATCAATGTGTCTGCAATGATAATGAATGGATACTCAGTGTTTTAGAAGGTCATTCCATGCTACTCGCGTTTGGCACTTCGTCACTCTTTCCTTTCTTCTCTTGTCCCCAATGAGTCTTCTTTCATTCCACATGAGCGAGTTCTGTCTCCCTCATTCCGAGATCAAGAGTCCTCCTCATCGTGTCAAACAAACCAGTCGCTCTCAGAGCATCGTTCGCCCGTGCCTCGGCTCAAATCTCCTCCCTACGAGTCTGCAAAAGGGGACCTCTCCCCGCCAGTCTGTCAACTCAAGTCTCATAGTCAAACAAAGAGTCTCCCGTGATATCTTGAGGGTTGACCCAAGCTTCTGCACTCCTAAGGTTGTAGCCATGTCACTCCAGCCCAGTAAAGGCTCCTGCCTCATCCCGAACTGTCGAGAAACAAGCGACATGTTGTAGAAGAAAGAACAAGACAACCCCAAAACCCTGTCAACATAGGAACCTTCCTGAAAGGCCCTCCTAGTCTCAACACCCCAATGAGGAACCCACCAGCGGATATGATGCGTGCCAAGTCGAGCCATCCACCTCTCCCAAGCGAACTAATCCATATCCAAGATAAGGGGTCGCTGAGCAAACGTCCACAGACTGAAGGATGTCAGAGGCACTGCCATAGCTTTAAATCTCTCTCTCTTGCCACCATAATGTAAGAAAATCAGGATCTTCCCCCATGCATGAACCGATCCCCCATCGCCGAGCGATCTATGCCGTGGAAAGTTTCCCCCAGAGCCAAAGGAACGATGTCCTCGCCTACTCAGCACTGGCCTACTGCATCCGATAAAGTGATGGCACACATCTCGAGGGGGCTGCCCATGAAAAGAGTAGCTATCACTCACAAAGCAAACACGTCCCAGGAGACATCACTCCCGTCATCACTCATAAAACTGTCAAAGCCGTTTCAGCCCCCAACTGCTCAAAAAGCCTGGCTTAAGCCGTTTCCAGCCACCATACACTTGCCACAAATGCGTTCCCATCTTATGCGACATGCACAAAAAAAAAAAACAAGCTAGCAACAATTCCTAGGTCAATCCCTGGAATCACAAATACGTCATTACATCTCAAATAAAATACTTTGTTGTGCAATTCCAAGTGTTTTTTTTACAGATACAAAATGTTTATTGCTCTACAAATACAAAAAAAAAAACAACAACGGAAAGAGGGAAAGCAAAAGAGCCCTAATTCGACTCATCATCATCAACCTCCACAAACGAGAAATCTGGCATCTCGAAAAACTTGGCGGTCACATCCTCATCATCAGAATACTGTGCGCCTGACGGAGGAAGGAACTGATAAAAGGTCTGCGGCCTCTGAGCCCCCAAAGATGTCCCCTCATCAAAGCTCTGCCGCTCCTGAACCGGCAACTCAGACTGTGGCTTTGGTTCAGCCCTTAAAGAAGGAATATCCACAGACCACCTTGAAGGCATCGGCTTGAACGCCGCCGCACTCCGCAAAGATTCGCAGGACAGCTTCCCCAAGAGCTTCTTCGTAAAAGCCCTCAACCCCACGTATTGGCGGGTCAGTACGTTCAAGGACCGCCCCGAGACCTACGAAAGCAAACAACCAAAGAGAAGCTCAGCCAAAGAGATACCAAAATACTCGTCAAAAGAGAAAAATACAGAAAAGATCCCAAGATGGAAAAGCGTAAACAAACTCACCGGAGCGTCCGGGTCAACCCGATAAACAGCAGGACCTTGCTCTGGCACCCTCCTCCTCGAAGAGTCCCCGCGAACATACGTGAAGTCCATCCCAGGCACCAGGACATCTGGAGGACGTGACGAGCCAGTCTGCCTCTCCCTCGCCAACACTTGTGGCATCCTCAGCTTTCACCTAACAAAGGCCACATACTCCTCGCCCTCCAGGACGAACTCCTCGGCACTCACGCCAGCCCGGTACCTCCCATACTCAAGTACATCCATATCAAGAGGACTCATCATACGGAATGGCGGATCCCTCGGAGCCATAGGAGGCACACCTGCGCCATGCTGCCAGAATACCCTCTCCCCCAAGTACATGGAGTCACAAGTAAGACCCCGCAGAAGCTTCCACTGCCGCATCACCCAGGGGGCACCCTCTAGCTTATCCTCATCGTACCGAGTCCATGGGTACATCGAAAACCCCTCCTGACTGTCCCTCTCTAGGTATTGCTGCAAATCCTTATATGTGACAGTGACCTTTCCCCTTCTCATCCTCCTCTTCCTCAAAGAACGAGCCCAGCACAGCATGGCGGGATAACCGAACATGGCCTCATCCTCTCAGTCCCACGGCTGGCATCGAAAGATCTCATAGCACCACTCCTGCAACGAAAAAGTAGATAGTGCACAGAAAAGAAAAGAAAAGAAAATAAAAAGTCCTATTCTAAGTCATTGGCACCACCGCCTGGTAAAGACTCCTGCATCTCGGTGGCTCCGCCAGCCACCTCATCATCCTCGGTGAACCCAGAACCTTCCTCGATCGGATAATCCAAGAAGTCCGCAGGAGTAAGAACAAAGAAGGAAAGAGAAGATGAGCCATTGCTCCTCTCCTTGTCCAGCACCTGAGGTGCCCCACGTCCTCAACTTTTCAACAACTTGGTCAGAGGTGCCCCACGTCCTCAACATTTCAACAACTCAGTCAGAGGTGCCCCACGTCCTCAGCATTTCAACAACTCAGCCAGAGGTGGCACCACATCCTTACTATCTAAACCAGAGGCGGCACCACATCCTCACTATTTAAGCCAGAAGCGGCACCATTTCCTCATCATCTCGGTCAGAGGCATACCACATCCTCAACTTCCACCTCATAAAGGCGCCTTCTCCTGCAGGTAAACACAGCAAAGGTATGTCAGTAAACTTCAAATGCAAGGCACAGCTGTAATAAACGCTACATCAAAGAAGAATCCCAGCACGACATGATTCCTTTCTAAAAATTCCCACAAACAAAGTTCTTACATGACTCACAAAATACACCATCAAACTCAACTTAGGTCCAGACGCCTTAGAATAGTCTCAACTTAGGGTCATACTCTTGAACTAGGTCGCAACTTAGGTCCAGACGCCTTAGAATAGTCTCAACTTAGGGTCATACTCCTGAACTAGGTCGCAACTTAGGTCCAGACGCCTTAGAATAGTCTCAACTTAGGGTCATACTTCTGAACTAGGTCGCAACTTAGGTCCATACACCTCAAAATAGTCTCAACTTAGGGTCATACTCCTAAACTAGGTCGCAACTTAGGTCCAGACGCCTTAGAATAGTATCAACTTAGAGTCATACTTCTGAGCTAGGTTGGAACTTAGGTCCAGACGCCTTAGAATAGTCTCAACTTAGGGTCATACTTCTGAACTAGGTCGCAACTTAGGTCCAGACCCCTTAGAATAGTCTCAACTTAGGGTCATACTCCTGAACTAGGTCGCAACTTAGGTCCATACACCTTAGAATAGTCTCCACTTAGGGTCATACTCCTGAACTAGATCACAACTTAGGTCCAGACGCCTTAGAATAGTCTCCACTTAGAGTCAGACTCCTAAACTAGGTCGCAACTTAGGTCCAGACGCCTTAGAATAGTCTCAACTTAGGGTCATACTCCCGAACTAGGTCGCAACTTAGGTCCAGACGCCTTAGAATAGTCTCAACTTAGGGTCATACTCCTGAACTAGGTTGCAACTTAGGTTCAGACGCCTTAGAATAGTATCAACTTAGGGTCATACTCCTGAACTAGGTCGCAACTTAGGTCCAGACGCCTTAGAATAGTCTCAACTTAGGGTCATACTCTTGAACTAGGTCGCAATTTAGGTCCAGACGCCTTGGAATAGTCTCAGGTTAGGGTCATACTCCTGAACTAGGTCTCAATTTAGGTCCAGACGCCTTAGAATAGTTACACATAGGGTAGACACCCCCAAACAGTCTCACTTAGCATTTAGATACCTTCAAAGAAACTCAACTTAGATACTCCTTGCCTTTCCCGGCCGTCATCGTAAGCCCGAACCTCGCCCACTAAACGGCAAAATAAACACAAAACGCACAAAATGCCATCAAACACGAATCCCAAGGCGCAAACGCCTCCACACTCACAGTTTCACCATCACCAGCATGATCCGTAGCCCGAAAGGCTTTAAATAATCCGGTCCGAAAGACCGTATAAATCTCCCAAATCATTATCCGTAGCCCGAAAGGCTTTAAATTACCCAATCCGGAAGACCGTATAAATCTTCCAAATCATTATTGGTAGCCCAGAAGGCTTTAAAATGCCCGGTCCAGAAGATCGTATAAATTTCCCAAATCATTATCCGTAGCCCGAAAGGCTTTAAATTACCCGGTTCGAAAGACCGTATAAATTTCCAAAGCATCAACCTCCGTCAGAGGACAAAGCACGTCATCATGCACGACACAACCTCAGTCAGAGGACAAAGCAAGTCCTCATGCAAGACACAACCTCAGTCAGAGGACAAAGCACATCCTCATAAACGACATAACCTCAGTCAGAGGACAAAGCACGTCCTCATGCATGACACAACCTCCGTCAGAGGGCAAAGCACGTCCTCATGCAGGACACAACTGTTGGTGTTATGCCCTAGGCCTATGATTGATAGACTTATGTGTTGACATTATTTATTATTATATGAGATGTTTATTATTTGATTATTATATGTTTTGTATATTTGTTTATAATAATCTCTGTCCCTAATTATTAAGAGAATAAATTAGTATAATTGTCAATGGATAATCATGTGATGATTATATGCATAAGAGATGCACATTGAAATTATGGGTACTTGTTAGAGAACAAGTGACTGGACATGACCCGCATGAGATTTATGTCATGGTCAAATGTCATACTTAAATCTCATACGGTTACTTCATTTATTTCCTAGACCTAAGATTATCGTAACCTTACATATGATGAAAGTCATGTTTGATTTTAGTCAAACGATATCTTAACACGATATCTATAAAGACTATCATTGGCATGATCGGATTCATGATGGGAAGGATGATAAGTCAAGAAGGAATTTGTCCCTCGGAAGAGAGATGTTATGCTTGGGCCCCTCGATGAGTGATAATGATGAAAGTGTATGGCCGTACCCCAATATGATTGGAATTATCATTATACTCAAGAATCGAGAAAGCATTGAACAATAACAAGTTGACAAGGACCATGACTTGTGTTCAATATAACATCGTGAGACAAAGGGATAAATGGAAGTACACCATTGGAAACGTGAACTCTTACGTTACATTATTTGGGTAGACATAATGGCTTGCTAGAGTCCGCTTATGTCTTATGAGGTTCGATATGATCGAACTCATTGCCAATATAATGTAATCCTATTGGGTCACACACAACTAGAATGAATTGGTTAAACCGGAGGAAGAATAGTTGAGAGTTTCTGTATCTGGCTATATATACCGCGCGACATATTAAGCCAATGGCTTAATATACCGCGCGACATATCGAGCCCGTACGCGTTTGACAGCTGTCTCTCCTAATACGATTAGGAGAAGTATTCTTACTATTGTAGTATAAATACAAGGGTTCACGGACCTAGAAGCTAGCCGAAATTTTCAATCAAAATTCACAACAAAATACTCTCAATATTCTTCAAGGTTTAGATCTAGCAATCATCAAGAAATTGTTCTTGGATTCATTCAAAGGTGTGGATACCAAAAGAGGGTCTTCGCTCGTTCATCGATCAAGGCCTAAAGTTCAAGCAAGTTGAAGAACGAAGTTTGTGATTCGATATCACATAATCAAAATCGTTCGATAGCTCAAGACCGGAAAGCGTTTCAAGGTTGGTTTAATTCTATCTCATAGGAATTTAAATTAATTGTATAGAACGGATCCTAGGGCTTCTTGGGTTTTATTTTTTAATGCTTAATTCCGCTGCGCATGGACCCGTAAAACCCAACAGTGGTATCAGAGCCCCGTTCGTATGGTTAATTTTGAATTAACATGCTAGATTTAAGATATAAATTGTTTATATGCTTATTTCATGTTTTGTATGCGATAGAATTTTTAATTGTTTATGTGAAACAATGTGAAAATCGTTTTCGAATTATGCTGAATTAAATCTGTAAAAAGGATGTTTTACGTGATTTAATTACATGTAATCTGTATTGGTTCGAATCTGGAAATTCCTGTAACCTGGCTACTTTGGTCGCGCGACATATTGAGCCATGTGGAGTTCAAGTTAACTGGCCTGTTAGGTCGCGCGACATATCAAGCCTCTGCTGATGTTGTCACGCGACATAATAAGCCAAAACTGGGCAAAATCAGTTTGTTCAATTTTTCTGCTATTCTGTGATTGTGTTTACAATCTGATATGTTGATATGAAAATCTGGATGTTATAAAATTGAGTTTATAAGTCCGAGATAGATTGATTCATTGATATACATGATTAATTGATTAAAATGTGATTTTAATAATTATTGCAATGTATATGAAAATCTGGATGTTATAAAATTGAGTTTATAAGTCCATGCTAGATTGATTCATTGATATGCATGATTAATTGATTAAAATATGATTTTAATAATTATTGCGATGCATGTTTTATTTGTTCTTACATGTTAAGAATTTTTTTAAATTAGATGTTTAGTTGAAACATGATATTTAGTTTCCTAATATGTTTAGATTTAGACATTGTAAATTTTGGATCTTATGATTGTTTATGGAAACAAGTCATAAATACGCGAAATTTAAAAGGAAACTGATTGTTTATAAAAGGTAGGGATTATGTTGCCTAATCGAGTTGATTTCTAATTATGCATGTCTAGGAGAGTTCTCACAAAGGAAGAGTTGGTACTTAAGAAGTCCTTGTGGCTCACCTATCTTCCCGGGAACTTACCCGGTGCATGATTTTGACTATCTTTCGACATGCTTATAATCTACCTTTAAAGAACCTTCATTTAACTTTTAAGTTCTTTATGCCAATTCATGATTAAAAACACTTGAGACCATTCGGATAGTTTTGGGTGGGCTTGCCATAGCAAGGTGCTTTGATTCTATTCGAATGCGAGCAAGATGAGGAAATGGTGGTTCCTATACGTTTTAAAGTGAATGAACTTAATTGGGTTATCAAAATGGTTTTGGACCCAAGGCATAAGATGAGATTAAAATATGCCTAGACATATGATGTCTTGAATTGATCTCATAAAAGATCTAAGAGTCATATATGTGATATGATTGATGTTTTCTACCTAATTAATTTAGTTTTGAGCGGTTTGCCATAGCAAACTTGAAATTGAATTAAAGTTGGATCTTAGCCCATTAAATGTATATTATGCTTTTTTGCATTTGAAGGTGTATAATTTAGTGGGAGCATTTATTTAAATGCACTATACTTCTCATATGATATGTTTACTTATATGTGTTCATATTTTATGTATATCTTTTTGTAGAATAAATGGCATCAAACAATAATCACTTTTCATCGCGATCTGTCCTTGAGAAGGAAAAGTTGGAAGAGAATGGTACAAACTATATGGATTGGATCCGTAGTTTGAGAATTGTTCTCAAACAAGAGGAGAAACCGTACGTTCTCACCGAACCTGTTCCACCCGAACCTGCCGCCAATGCCGCTAGGGCAATAAGGGAACAATATCTCGAAGCACAAGCGTGACTCTACGGATGTTGGTTGCCTTATGCTCTCCGCCATGTGCAAGAGTCTTCGAAGAATCTTGAGCACTTGGGGACGATCGACTTAAACAATCGGCTGATGGAAATGTTCCAAGTTCAAGCTAGGCAAGAAAGGTACAACACAGTTGCAGCCTTGACCTCATGCAAGATGAGTGAAGGACAAGCTGTTGGTCCCCATGCTCTCAAGTTAAAGGGCCACATTGAGCATCTTGAAAGGCTCGGTTTTCCAATTAGCCAAGAGTTGGCTACCGACATAATATTGAATTCATTACCTAAAAGTTTTAGTCATTTCATAATGCACTATAACATGGGTGGAATGAATAGAAACCTTTCCGAGTTAGTTCAAATGTTGACTACTGCGGAAACCAATACTGCTTCCATTGCAATGAGATTGGACATTGGAGGAGAAACTGCGCAAAATACAAGGAAGCACTGAAGAAGAGCAAAGGAGTTGCTTCAACTTCAGGTATCTTTGTTATAGATATATTCCTATCTACTTCTAGTTCTTGGGTATTGGATACCGGATGTGGAACACACATTTGTTTAAATGTGCAGGGTCTAAAGAACAGAAGGATGCTTAAGGAAGGTGAAGTGAACCTACGTGTGGGGAATGGAGCAAGAGTTGCTGCATTAGCCGTAGGAACTTATGAAGTTACTTTACCTAGTGGACTAATACTTGTTTTGAACAATTGTTATTACGTTCCAGCTTTAAGTAGGAATATTATTTCGATTTCATGTTTGGATAATGAAGGTTTTAATTTTCTTATATGTGATAAGAAATTTTCTATTCACAAGAGTGATATGCATTATTGTACTGCTGTTTCATTCAATGGCCTTTATATTCTTGATATTGAAAATCGTGATAATGATGTCTATAATATTAACAAGAAATCTAAACCCAATGATGTAAACCACACTTACTTATGGCATTGTCGTCTTGGCCACATAAACGAAAACGCATTTCTAAACTCCACAAAGATGGATTTTTGGACTCACATGATTATGAATCATATGAGACATGCGAGTCTTGTTTACTTGGCAAGATGACCAAGGACCCATTTACCAAAACCGGTGAAAGGGCGGGCGACTTATTAGGACTCATACATACCGATGTATGTGGGCCTATGAGTAGCGATGCTAGGGGAGGATTTCGGTACTTCATAACATTCACTGATGATTATAGTAGATTTGGATATGTTTATCTAATGAAACATAAAAGTGAATCGTTTGAGATATTTCGAATATTTCAAAATGAGGTGCAAAATCAACTTGGCAAAACTATTAAGGTACTTCGATCCGATCGAGGTGATGAATATTTGAGCCAAGAATTTGACAGTCATCTTAAGAGTTGTGGAATCATTTCAACTCTCTCCACCTCGAACACCACAATGGAATGGTGTGTCTCGAAAGGAGGAATAGAACTTTGTTGGACATGGTTCGTTCTATGATGAGTCAAGTTGAGCTTCCTTTATCCTTTTGGGGACATGCACTAGAAACCGCCGCTTTCACTATAAACAGAGTTCCTACCAAATCGTTCAAAAGACCCCATATGAGATGTGGCATGGAAGAAAACCTAGTTTGTCTTTCATGAAGATTTGGGGTTGCGATGCATATGTCAAGAAGTTAACTTCCGACAAGCTAGCACCTAAATCGATAAATGTGTTTTCGTGGGATATCCTAAGGAAACCAAAGGATACTATTTCTACAACCGAAACGAGAACAAAGTGTTTGTTGCTCGAAATGGTACTTTCTTAGAAAAAGAGTTTCTTCGCAAAGGAACCAAGTGGGAGTAAAATAGATCTCGAAGAAGTTCGAGAACCCGAAAACAACATTGAACCAATGGTAGAAACCGAACCAAGTTCACAAACCGTTGTGGAACCGGTTCAAGATGCACAAGTTCCTCGCCGAAGTGGTAGGTCACGATCCGAACCCGAGAGATATGGATTTCTCGTTACGGAAAGTGATGAAGTGGAGTTAATCGAAAATGATGAACCCACTTGCTATCAAGAAGCAATGTCCGCTCCGGATTCGGAAAAATGGCAAGAAGCCATGAAGTCCGAATTACAATCCATGGCTGATAATCAAGTTTGGAACTTGATTGATCCACCCGAAGGTGTAAAAACCATAGGGTGCAAATGGGTTTTCAAGAAGAAGACCGACATGGATGGGAAGGTGCACACCTATAAGGCTAGGCTAGTAGCTAAGGGATATAGGCGGACTCATGGCATTGACTATGATGAAACCTTTTCGCCCGTAGCTATGCTTAAGTCTATTAGAATTTTACTTGCCATAGCCGAATATTATGACTATGAGATATGGCAAATGGATGTCAAAACGGCTTTCCTTAATGGGAAGTTACTTGAGGATGTATACATGATACAACCCGAAGGTTTTGTCACCCGTAAAATTCCTAACAAGGTGTGTAAGTTGCGTAAATCTATTTATGGATTGAAGCAAGCTTCAAGGAGTTGGAATCTACGTTTTGATGAAGCAATCAAGGAGTTTGGTTTTATCAAGAACGAAGATGAACCTTGTGTATACAAGAAAATTAGTGGGAGCGTGGCACTATTTTTAGTGTTGTATGTCGACGATATCTTACTCATTGGAAATGACGTTCTGCACTAGAGACTGTCAAGTCTTGGTTGGGAAAGTGCTTTTCAATGAAAGATATGGGCGAAGCCGCATATATCCTTGGTATCAAGATTTATAGAGATAGATCTAAGAGGATGATTGGTTTAAGTCAAAATACTTACATTGACAAAGTCCTTAGAAGATTCCAAATGGAAAATTCTAAAAGAGGAAACTTGCCAATGTTGCATGGTATATCTCTTAGCAAGAATCAAAGTCCTAAGACTAATGATGAGCGAAAGAGAATGAATGGTATTCCATATGCTTCGGCAATTGGGTCTATCATGTATGCTATGTTATGTACTAGACCCGACATCTCGTGTGCTCTAAGCATGACGAGTAGGTACCAATCGGATCCCTACGAACCACATTGGATAGCGATCAAGAATATCCTTAAGTACTTACGAAGAACTAAAGATGTATTCTTGGTCTTTGGAGGAATGGAAGAAGATCTTGTAGTAAAAGGCTACACGGATGCTAGCTTCCAAACCGACAAAGATGATTTCAGATCGCGATCTGGATTTTTGTTTACGCTAATGGAGGAACCGTGAGTTGGAAAAGTTCCAAGCAAAGTACCGTCGCTGATTCTACAACCGAAGCCGAGTACATAGCGGCATCCGATGCAGCTAAGGAAGCGGTTTGGATCAAGAAGTTCATTAGTGATTTGGAAGTCGTTCCAAGCATCGGAGACCCTATTGAACTTTCTTGTGATAACAATGGTTCCATTGCACAAGCAAAGGAACCAAGATCACACTCGAGATCCAAACACATACTTCGACGTTTCCACATTATCCGTGAGATATGTGAAAGGGAAGACGTTAAGATATGCAAGAGTAGACACCGATGACAACGTGGCGGACCCATTAACTAAGGCTCTCCCGCAAGCTAAACATGATGGTCATGTTAGGTCCATGGGTATTCGATACATGGTAGATTGGGCCTAGTGCAAGTGGGAGGCTGTTGGTGTTATGCCACTAGGCCTATGATTGATAGACTTATGTGTTGACATTATTTATTATTATATGAGATGTTTATTATTTGATTATTATATGTTTTGTATATTTGTTTATAATAATCTCTGTCCCTAATTATTAAGAGAATAAATTAGTATAATTGTCAATGGATAATCATGTGATGATTATATGCATAAGAGATGCACATTGAAATTATGGGTACTTGTTAGAGAACAAGTATTTGGACATGACCCGCATGAGATTTATGTCATGGTCAAATGTCATACTTAAATCTCATACGGTTACTTCATTTATTTCCTAGACCTAAGATTATCGTAACCTTACATATGATGAAAGTCATGTTTGATTTTAGTCAAACGATATCTTAACACGATATCTATAAAGACTATCATTGGCATGATCGGATTCATGATGGGAAGGATGATAAGTCAAGAAGGAATTTGTCCTCGAAGAGAGATGTTATGCTTGGGCCCCTCGATGAGTGATAATGATGAAAGTGTATGGCCGTACCCCAATATGATTGGAATTATCATTATACTCAAGAATCGAGAAAGCATTGAACAATAACAAGTTGACAAGGACCATGACTTGTGTTCAATATAACATCGTGAGACAAAGGGATAAATGGAAGTACACCATTGGAAACGTGAACTCTTACGTTACATTATTTGGGTAGACATAATGGCTTGCTAGAGTCCGCTTATGTCTTATGAGGTTCGATATGATCGAACTCATTGCCAATATAATGTAATCCTATTGGGTCACACACAACTAGAATGAATTGGTTAAACCGGAGGAAGAATAGTTGAGAGTTTCGTATCGGCTATATATACCGCGCGACATATTAAGCCAACGGCTTAATATACCGCGCGACATATCAGTGCCCGTACGCGTTTTTGACACTGTCTCTCCTAATACGATTAGGAGAAGTATTCTTACTATTGTAGTATAAATACAAGGGTTCTCATCGGACCTAGAAGCTAGCCGAAATTTTCAATCAAAATTCACAACAAAATACTCTCAATATTCTTCAAGGTTTAGATCTAGCAATCATCAAGAAATTGTTCTTGGATTCATTCAAAGGTGTGGATACCAAAAGAGGGTCTTCGCTCGTTCATCGATCAAGGCCTAAAGTTCAAGCAAGTTGAAGAACGAAGTTTGTGATTCGATATCACATAATCAAAATCGTTCGATAGCTCAAGACCGGAAAGCGTTTCAAGGTTTGTTTAATTCTATCTCATAGGAATTTAAATTAATTGTATAGAACGGATCCTAGGGCTTCTTGGGTTTTATTTTTTAATGCTTAATTCCGCTGCGCATGGACCCGTAAAACCCAACAACAACCTCAGTCAGAGGACAAAGCACGTCCTCACACGCGACACACTTCACCACACCCGAACTATAATCAGGCTTGATTCCCACTTGGGATACATAGGAATTCTATCAAAGGGTCCAGCCAACCGACTTAAACGGTCACCTTAGGACACCACCACGTCCTCACAGTCAACCTTAGCGGTCATATCACCTAAGGGCACCACCACATCCGCATACACTCACGATTACACGACTTTTGAACTACGATCAGGCTTGATTCCCACTTGGGATACGTAGGAATCCTATCAAAGGGTCCAGCCAACCGACCTAAATGGTCACCCACAGGACACTGACATGTCCACGTACAGAGTCTCAGTTAAAAGTCATAAACACGTCCACAAACACGACAACGCACTATCCCCACACACGAACTACGATCAGGCTTAATTCCCGCTAGTGATACGTAGGAATCCTATCAAAGGGTTCAGCCAACCGACCTAAACGGTCACACAGTAGGACATCACCATGTCCTCACAGCCGACCTTAGTGGTCACATCACAACAGGACACTGCCATGTCCTCACGAACCGACCTACACGGTCACATCCTCTCCCAGCACGCGATCTAGATCAGGACCCTTATCTTATCGACGACCCCACTTCCTCCGTAAGTGACGTCGTTGAGGGGATTTTTGTAAGTACCCCAATCTGGTTTGCTCCCCATCCGACACACGGAAAATACCACAGACTCACACAAACGTGATCTCGAATACCCGTAGCCTTCAAAAACCCCAAAAACCACCAACCAATCCAATGGGGGCCTTTCTGGGATAAAAAAGTGCAAAAGGACTTTTTAGAAATTTTGGAAAATATGGAAAAATAAGACTAGTCTGTGCGGACCACTTTCCTTCCATACATCATAATTAAAAAATCCTCTTAAGGTCCACAATAATCCCTTAAATCCAGAAAACCAAAAAAATGGTAATGGCAGCTTGTATAGTGCGACACACTTTGTCAGAATCTCGACCCTATATATAGAGGGCTCCCCCTCTCATTTTTCTCACACCTCCCTCTTCTCCTCTCTCCCTCTAGCCTTCAGGCACCTCTCTAAGACCCTTCGGGGCAATCTCGGTCCCTTTCGATTCCCTCCGGGGCATTCCGAGGCCCCTCGTGGTACTCTGAAGCCATGCCGAGCGCTCTCGAGCTGCCCTGAGGCACTCCTGAGACATCCCCGAAGCCCTGTTGATCCATCCTGAAGCCTTGCCGGTCCATTTCGAGGCATCTCAAGCCATCCTGAGGCATCCCGATCCATCTCGAGGCTTCCCGGTCCATCCCAACGCACGCCGAACCTCTGCCCGAGCACAACCGACGATCACGACGCAAGCCGAACCTCTGCCCGAGTCCAATCAACAATCCCGACGATCCTAACGCACAGCAAAACTTTTCTTGAGTTCACACCTGACACTCCTGAGGCATGCCGAAGCTCTGTCCGTAGACACCGGTACATCCCCGGAGCAATCCCGGTCTGTCCCGAAACACTATTCAACACTCAAACACTATTTCCAAGCGGAAGACAGACACAAACCAACATTGGTAAGGCTTCCTTCCATTACTATTTCAATACATTTCAATACATAGTATACAATGTAGGCATCATATACAACATGCATTTTTAAAAGAAACATACACGCACACACACAACTTTTAAAGAAAAAGGGGTACCGAAAGACTCATTTTTACGAGGCGACTCAGGTGAGCTCTGCTATTCTCTTCCCGAGGCGTAACCTGACCTACGAACTCAAAAATCTCATCACACAACAATAATTTTTAAACTAAGCCATTATTCAATGTTTTGGGCTAAATCAAAACGGCGTGACGACTCTATAAACAATATGCATCGAGACACCTCCCGACTAAACCGTGAGATGCCGGGGCCCGCACGCGAGCCGGATCCGGGTAATTTCACACATGTATACACACTCTCACTTACTCAATTAGTAATACTCTTTGTACTTACATTCTCTCTCTACCATCATCGAACTAATAATATTCCACTCTTCTGAGGTTTTATGTCGGCAAACAAGTTGTTCAAGGGCTTTCCTCATTAAATCTCTTGTCTTCACATATTGAATTTACATTATCATATTCCATTGTGCCCAGTTTTTCTCTTTGAAGTTAAATTGCTTAAATTTGACCAAAACAGTTTGGCGCCGTCTGTGGGAATCATTGGTCTTTTGATTAATTGAAAATACTTACTATGTCTATTGGAATGTCATCCATTACGACTTCAATGGGAGCCATCGCCGGAATGACGACTTTGGGCCAAAATATTGGTCCCACCACCAGCACGATCCAGGGTCAAGAAGGATCCTTAGGTGCACCTACACAAGGGATTCCAGTGGATTTCCTATACAGTTTGACAGATATAATGGTTGAATTGAGATGCCAGGTGATGTTGCAGACCGATGCTTC
Source organism: Adenophora triphylla var. japonica (assembly GCA_022495995.1). Lineage (NCBI taxonomy): Eukaryota > Viridiplantae > Streptophyta > Magnoliopsida > Asterales > Campanulaceae > Adenophora > Adenophora triphylla. Next base: position 318,376 of record JAFEMH010002033.1, read on the forward strand.
CACCATGCTAATGAACAATGTTACCAGGTTGCAACATGAAATATCCACTCTTCAATCTGGGTCATCCGGGGCACGCCAGAATGTACCACCTGGAGCATTTCAGGTGTAAATCCCAACATGGGCTCCAACATGTTCTCCCCAATCCAACCAAGGAGGCTCATCTTTGATAGGGATACGAGGACGTTAACCGATAATGTGGGATTCATACCAATGGTTAGTGCCACCACTGATAGTGTGGTCACCAATCCTGAAGCTGGCCAGTCCATCGCAGCGACATTTGCAACACCCATTCAAGGACCAACATGGAGTGTTAACCCTCAAGTTGATTTTAATACCTTTTATGATGCTGCTAACCACGATGCAGGAAATACAGTGAATAGGCAATTACAAGAATTGAGGGAGATGGTGATGAACGTGCCTGGGATTACCCTATCGTATCACCAAGCCTCTCCAACATGTTATAATGAGTCACGCTTTAGCCCAGCCATTGCCAACATGGTGATATCGAAGAAGTTCACCGTTCTTCACATGAAGCAATATGATGGGACAATCGATCCATTGGAGAACATTGCCTTGTACCAGGAAAATATGGACGTGATTCACATCCCCTTGCAATTCAAGGAAGCCTGCCTTTGCATGGGCTTCAGTTCCACCTTGACCGGGGCAGCCTTGCATTGGCTCATCAACCGGGCTCAAGGCTCTATTGGATCTTATTCTCAACTCATTAGTATGTTCACTAACTAATTTTCTTGCAATAGGGTCTTTGAGAAGCTAACCAGTGATCTATACAGGATAGTCTAACAACCTAACAAATCCTTGAAGGATTATTTGAGCAGATTCAACAAAGAAGCTGTTGACATCCCCAACATGGACATGTCTACAGCCACAGAGGCTTTCAGGATGGGACTTAAGAAAGACTCTCCCTATTATGAAGAATTAGTCATGAATCCTCGCACGAGATTAGAGGAAGTCAGAACAAGGGCCGTAAAGTTCATCAGGGTGGAAGAAGACAAATTGATGCAAGAGAAAGCAAACAAGAGGATCACCACTCCTGAACATTCTGGTGGCAAGATAGAAACATCTCATTCTAAATCTAATAGGGGCAGACCCTACCCTAAACTCGAGCACTCTAGCATTAATAATGTCAGTGATAATGGTGAGAAGGATGAATTATATTATCCAAAAATAGATGACTATTGTTTCTCTATTGATATTGCAGGACTCATACACGCTATGGACAACCTGGGTGAGAAGGCAAGGTGGCCTAAGAAGTCTGACAAGCCCTCTGGTTGGAAGGACAAGTCCAAATGGTGTTCCTACCATGAAGACTTTGGGCATAACACCGAGAATCGCATTGCCCTAAGGAAGGAAATTAGTCATCTCCTATCTAAAGGGTTCCTCAAGGATCTGCTAGGCAAGCGGCATGGGCAAAATGACAACCAGGAGCAACAGGCTGAGAATCCACCAACTCCTCCAGTCCCAACCAAGGTGGTCAACATGATCAGTGGAGGATCAGACATATGCGGTATGTCCTACTCAGCTGCCAAGCACCATGCTTCGGATTCAAAGAAAGACCGGTCAAACCTACCAGCAAGACCATCAGTGAAGGATAGTGCCCAAGAAATCAAGTTCGATGAAGACGACAAGGGTTACATCTTGGATCTACATCATGATGCACTCGTTGTAACTCTGCAAGTAGCTAGCTGCTTGCTGAAGCACTTCCTGATTGATAATGGAAGCTTCGTCAACATAGTGACCACTGACAGTTTGGCAAGTATGGACATCCCGCTCGAGCATGTTACTAGAAGTTCTTCCGTTCTAGTTGGGTTCAATAGAGAGACCAAGTATACCTATGGAGAGATCAAGTTTCCCATTTATGTGGAAGGAGTGAATTCCACGGAGAAATTTTACATCATAGAATGCAAGTCGTCCTACAATATTATCTTGGGGAGACCATGGATCCACAACATGAAGGCAATTCCATCAACTTACCACCAATATATCAAATTGCCTACACGTTGGGGGGTCGTCAAAGTGAAAGGAGACCAGCAAACGGCAAAAGAATGCTACAAGATGTCGATGAAGGCCACGAGCACCCCCAAACAAGCATAGTAATTAAAGAAAAAGGTGTGGGATGCCTTGGAAGTGACCGAAAGTGATATTAAAGAAATTCAACTTGACCCCTCCAAACTCGACGCCAATGTGTTATTAGGAGCTAACATCCCTCATGAAATTGAAGATGGTATAGTAGAGTTCTTGAAGACTAGAGCCAACTATTTTGCATGGAAACACGAAGACATGACAGGGATCAGTAAGGACATCATCACTCACAAATTTAACGTTGATCCTAACGTCAAACCCATCCATCAGAAAAGAAGGAAATTCATGCACGAACGCAACCAGATCATAAAGGAAGAAGTTAAACGATTGCTGAAATCCAAGATGATCAGGGAAGTTGATTACCCAAGGTGGTTTGCCAACGTGGTAGTCGTTGAAAAGAAGAATGGCAAATGGCGTGTGTGTGTGGATTTCATAGACCTCAGCAGAGCATGTCCGAAGGACCCCTTTCCTTTACCTCATATTGATTCTCTGGTGGATGCAACGGTTGGCCACGACATCCTAACTTTCATGGACGCCTTCTTAGGTTATCAACAAATCTAGATGGAATCGTCAGACCAGGAGGACACTGCCTTCATTACCCCTGATTGTATATATTGTTATATTGCTATGCCATTCGGACTAAAAATGTAGGTGCAACTTACTAGAGGTTGGTGAACAAGATGTTCAAGGATCATCTTGGAAAAACCATGGAAGTCTATATCGACAACATGGTGGTAAAATTGAATCACATTGAAGATTATGTTGAACATCTCAGCGAAGCATTTGACATCTTAGAATCTTTCAACATGAAGCTAAATCCATCAAAGTGCCACTTTGGAGTCAAGGCTGGCAAATTCCTCTATTATATGGTGACTAAGAGGGGCATTGAAGCATGTCCTGATAGATCAAGGCTATTATCAACTTAGAGTCACCCAGAACCGTTAAAGACGTATAGTGGCTTACAGGCAGGGTGGCAGCCCTTAACCAGTTCATCTCTAAATCTTCTGACAAATGCAGGTTCTTCTACGAGGTGCTTCGAAAAAAAAAGTTGTTCCAGTGGACCAGTGAACACGAAGTGGCCTTCGTTCAACTTAAAGAATATCTCACAACCCCGTCGTTATTGTCCAAGCCGGAGCAAGGGGAACCGTTGCTCCTCTACCTCGCGGTATCTAAAACTTTGGTCAGCGCAGTCTTGGCTAGAGAGCAAGATGGTATGCTGCATCCCGTTTAGTACGTGTGTAAGTCTCTACTTGACGCTGAAACTAGGTATTCTCATCTTGAAACGTTAATACTTGCTTTAATCATTGCTTCTATAAAATTATGCCATTACTTTGAAACCCATGTTATTATTGTCAAGACTAACTATCCTATCAGAAGCGTGATGAGAAAACCTGAGATGTCAGGTAGAATGGCAAAATGGTCAGTACAACTTAGTATTATGACATACAATATGAAGCAAGGACTGCCATCAAGTCGCAAGCTTTCACAGACTTTGTAGCAGATTTCAGTCCCGATTTGCAGCACGAGGTTGAAATCGAAGTCCAACAACTTGGAGGCCTTGGCTCTCCTAGATACTGGAAACTATACATGGACGGGGCTTCAAATGCTAGGGGCACAGGTTTAAGGATCATCCTAAAATCCCCTCAAGGAGACCTCATTCCTCAAGTTGTGGCTTGTGAGTCCAGGGCAACAAACAATGAGGCTGTGTATGAAGCCCTCATTATGGGATTAACAACTACTTTAAATTTAAATGTTAAGCATATTAATGTATTTACTAATTCCTTGTTACTAGTTAACCACTTCAACGGATCTTATACAGCTAAGCACGTTAAAATGAAAAGTTACCTCCAACATGTTATGTTGTTAGCTGGGGAATTCGAAGACTTCGTCTTTGAGCAGATCCCAAGAGAGGAAAATACCGAAGCAGATGCTCTAGCCAACCTGGGTTCAAGTTGCAGAAGCATGTCGAACAATACTATCCCAATCATCCACGTTATGCATCTCGCCATAGACCAGCTTGAAGCGCGCCAATTTAATGAACAGTCCAATGCCGTGATCATGCCTATCAATAACTCTACACCCTGGAAGCTACCCATAATTCAGCAGTTGTAGGATGGCACAATCCCAGTTGATGTGAAAAGTCCATGGTCCTTCAGAATAAAGGTATCTCGGTTCATTTTGATAGATAATGTCTTGTTCAAAAAATCCTTTACATGTATATACTTGAGATGCCTAGAACCAAAACAAGCCGAAGAAGTTCTAAGGGAGTTGCATGACGGTGAGTGTGGCAATCATGTTGGGGGCAAATCGCTATCTACAAAGGCATTAAGAACAGCGTACTATTGGCCAACCATGCGGCAAGATGCAGTCAAGTACATCCAGAAATGTGACGCATGTCAGAGACACAGCAGCATCCTGCATCAACCTATTGAACCATTACATCCCATCTTGTCACCTTGGCCTTTCATGCAATGGGGGATGGACATAGTGGGAAAACTACCCAGGGCACCTGGGGGCAATGTGTTCATGTTAGCCATGATAGACTACTTCTCGAAGTGGATTGAAGTCGAAGCCTACGTACAAATAAGGGATAGAGAAGTAATATCATTCATAAAGAGGAACATCATCAGTAGATTCCGAGTCCCATCCGAGATTATATGTGACAATGGCTCCCATTTTATTAGCAAAAAGATGAAAGATTTCTGCATAAGATGGGGGATCAAACTGATAATGTCTACACCAGTGCATCCTCAAGCAAATGGCCAGTCCGAATCCAGCAACAAGTTGATAATGAACAACCTGAAGAAACGACTTGATCAAAAGAAGGGAAGATGGTACGAAGAGCTACCCCGGGTACTTTGGGCTGACAGAACCTCCCCAAAAAGTGCAACCGGACAGACGCCATATTCCCTGGTGTTCGGTACTATAAGTGCCCCAATCTGGATCACTCTCTTCCGAACACACGGGAAACACCGCAGACTCACACAAACGCAGTCTCGAACACCCGTAGCCCTCAAAATCCCCAAAACCACAAACCAAATCAAGGGGGGGCCATTCTGGGATTAAAAAGTACAAAATCACTTTTAAGGAATTTTGTAAAATATGAAATTGGCTGCTCACGTCGCGCGACAAAACTAGCCAAGAGACATCATAATTACAAAATCCTCTTAAAGTCCACAAGATTCCCTTAAATCCAGGAAAACCAAAAATCTGGTAATGGCTACTCACGTCGCGCGACACATTTAGCCAAGGGACATCATAATTACAAAATCCTCTTAAAGTCCACAAGATTCCCTTAAATCCAGGAAAACCAAAAATCTGGTAATGGCTACTCACGTCGCGCGACACAACTAGCCAAGGAACATCATAATTACAAAATCCCCTTAAAGTCCACGAGATTCCCTTAAATTGCGGAAACCCAAAAAACTGGTAATGATTGACAGCGTCGCGCGACACAACTTGCCATTTTCTGGACCCTATAAATAGAGGCCTCCCCCTCTCATTTTACACACATCTCCCTCTTCTCTCCTCTCTCCCAACCTTCAGGCACCCTCTCTAAGACCCCTCGGGGCACTCCCGGTCCCTTTCGGTTCATTCCGAGGCCTTCCGAGCTCCCTCGCGGTGCTCCGAAGCCATACCGAGCGCTCTCGAGACGCTCCCGCGCTGCCCCAAGGCACTCTCGAGGTATTCTGAGGCCCCTCGTGGTACTCAGAAGCCTTACCTAGTCTTTCCCGAGGTGTCCCGACCCTTTTCGAGCCAAACCGACGATTTCGAAGCACGCCGGAACTCTGCCCGAACGCAACCGACGATCCCGACGCACGCCGAACCTCTGCCCGAATCCAGCAAACGATCCCTGCGATCCCAACACATGCCGAAACTCTGTCTGAGTGCACACTTGACAATCCCGAGGCACGCCAAAGCTCTGTCCGCAGACAACCGGCACATCCCGAAGCAATCCCGATCCGTCCCGAAACACTATTCCATCCTCAAACACTATTCCCCAGCGGAAGACAGACAAGAACCAAAATTGGTAAGGCTTCCTTCCATTACTATTTCAATACATTTCAATACGTAGTGTACAATGTAGACATCCGATACATCATGCATTTTTAAAAGCACATACACACACACACACAACATTTAAAGAAAGAAGGGGTGTTGAAAGACTCATTTTTATGAGGCGACTCGGGTGAGCTCTAATATTCTAATATTCTCTTCCCGAGGAGTAACCTGACCTCCGAACTCAAAAATCTCATCACACAAAAATAGTTTTTAAACTGATGCCTTTTTTCAATGTTTTGGTCTTAATAAAAACGGTGTGGCGACTCTACAAAGCAAAAACACAGCGAGACACCTCCACTCGACCAACGCAAAAAAGCGGAATGTCAGATGTCGGGGCGCAATCGCTGCGCCTCTCGGATCCGGGTAATTTCAGTTGGCGACTCCGCTGGGGACGTTTTGTTTTTAAAAAAGCTTTTAAACAAAACAAAAGATTTTTTAAACGATGATGAGGGTCAAACTTTCATTTTACCCCTTTCTTTAACTGTTGTGTGTGTGTGCATGTGCTTTACTTTTTATTTTACAAAAAAAAAATAAAAATACAAAAAAAATGCATCAATATACATCTGCGTACATACATTTAAAATTATTCAAAAACTTCTGTTTTACTCAGAAAAAGAATTTTAGATAATGCACACTACTCGCACTGCTGCCTCGGTACACCGCACGCTACTCACACTGCTGCCTCGGTACATCGTACGCTACGCGCACTGCTGCCTCGGATACACTGCACACTACAACCCTTAACCCGGGGTTGTCTCAGTTGCAGTTCGTTTGGCCTTCCTATGCCTCTCAGACGCGCACGGTATCATTCCAAACATCCCATCCGAGCTAGTGTCAACCATGCACGCTTGCACACACTCTGTCCAGACTCGGTTGGTTTTTACCCAGTTCGTGTCATACAGCCTGGATACATATCCCATTCCGGCCATTTTTCTGAGTCAAGGCTCGGAACTCAAGATCCCTTGAGCGAGCAAGGTAAATAGAGGTCATGCTAAAATCTTGACCCGATCTTGATTTTCTGAAGCTACACCCAGACGATGTTCCGTCCCGATATACATCCATGCCTACATGACACCACGTCATCAAGCCTTTAATACCCCAGCCATGACGATATGACTCAGCCAACGCCTAAAGTCACAAATCCCTTGCGCAAGCAAGGTAAAGAGAGGTCATGCCGAACTCTCGACCAGATCTTGACTCAGGTGATGGCTCGGATCACTAATCATATGGCCGACGTATTAAAACGAACATGACAGGCTCGTCCTTTGGTTCGATTTTTCTTTTAGGCTGGTGGAAACCGCTTGCCCTATAGGACCCTCGCCCAGGGTTGTCCACCCCGGGATGTCGAAATACAGGTGCAAAACGAGGGGCTTATAGCCGCACAGATGGTCTCCACTGACCCAGGATCTAGCATAGTTGTGAAAAAGAAGAGCAATCTTTTCCAACCAACTTAGGGTTCTGAGAAAACACTGTTTTAAATAAATTAAAACAACAAAAAAAATCATAAATAAAAGCGGAAATTGCATGTCACATGAGCTTCCCCTCTCTTATCCAAAAGGCCTTCCCATGTCTAAACCTTACCCGTCACCCCCTCCAGCGAACCGAGAGTGGTTGAGAATACCCGGGAGCCGCCTTTTCATTATTGAAGTTACAAGGTCCGACAGCCCCTCCGGTTCAGCGGTCCGAACGCTACTCCCCCATGGCGGGATCAACAGATAACAGTGAGGGAAATGGAACCCCGCCACTGAGAAACCTCCAGACAATGGAGGAGGTGCTGCGAGCCTTCGAAACTCTCAAGAAGCGCCAAGAAGAGCAGCAAGCCTGGATCGTAGACACCCTGCGCCTTCGTGGAACCGTTGCTGTTCCCCAAACTGATAGGACCTTCATTCTCATAGAAGACGAAGAAATACCAGCTCCTCCGGGTCCTCAAAGCTATCAGCAGGTCCCACCTCCGCCAAGCTACGAGATCCCAGCAACGCAAAGCAGCTCTCGCTCAAAGCTTCACTCGGGCATCAGTCAAGCAGCTCCGATATGCCCGCCTCAGCACAGTCAATTTCCCGGCCCTGCGCCCCAAGCTCAGTATCAACAGGACACGTACGTGTCTGCTCCATCAGATCCCAATGCATATAGGTATCCCCCAGGATTCAATCCTCTACCTCTATACGAGCCTCGCAGCCATAACCAAAAATCCTAATGTTTACCCGGGACAGGCATCCCAAGCGGATATCCCGACATCTCAAACCTGCCACCTGCCGGTCTGCCACTTGGGGCTAATGAAACATTTCCCAAATTCCCAAACACAACCCTTGGCGGCCCAGGCAATCACGCCCTCAATCTCAGCAATCCAGGGTCCGGGTTGGTATACACTCAACTGCCTCCGCAAGACTCTCGAATGGCGATCCCATCAGCCAATCCACCTCCATCTTCGGTGTCCATCCCCGAAAACGGCAACCTGCCTCAACCTACTAATCCCCACATGGCTTGGTTGATCGAACATATGAAGGACATGCAAGGCAAACTGGCCAGCTCTCGGAAGGACTCCCTTACGCCCACTGACCCAAACAAGGTGGTCCCGCTCCCTCCGAAATTCAGAAAGCCGAAAATGGAAAAGTTTGATTGGACAAAATGCCCAAAGACCCACATCGACACCTATGTCTTGGGTATGAGAGCCAAAGGGGCAACCCCTCAACAAATGGTGGATCACTTCCAGCATTCTCTCAAATCCACAGCGCTAAGGTGGTTCCTTAACGTAAAGATAGAAAACCGCTCCACGTGGGACCAAATCAGCGAAATCTTCCTGGAGAAGTACTGCACCAACCTTGAGTGGGAAACAAACCACCATGATCTGCAAGCCACCGAACAAAAGGACGACGAGCCTGTGGGTGAGTTCTACAAAAGATGAAACTGGAAGCTAAGCGAGATAATGGATCCGCTTTCCAAAGAAGAGAAAATGGACATCTTCCATTCCTGCCTCAAACCATCTCTGAGGACCTTGATCAGCCATCACTTCTATCCAGATCTCCGTGCCATGGTAAACGCCGGAACCAAGTTCGAAAAGACCCTGAGTCTTCAGAAGACAACAACAACCCCTGCTTCGTCTTACCGCTATCGGACAAACCTGTCAAATCTAGCACCTATCCCGAACAAAGGAAAAGAAGCAACCAGAATGGTACACAACATCCAGAACGGAGCTCAAGTAAACCGTGATCAAGCACCCCCGAGGAACAACAATCCCCCTCGCATCCCACAGTTCCAGCATTTTGACAACCTCGAAATGCCTCTGGGCCAAGTATTTGAAGCATTGGTAAAGCGAAATCTTCTCAAGCCCCTCGAGAATTTCCAACCAAAGACTCTCAAGCCCAACATGGATATGAGCAAGCAATGTGCCTTCCACAACTATCCCGGTCACACCACCGATAATTGCTTCGTGCTGAAGCAAGTTGTCCAGGGGCTAATCGAAGAAGGAAAGTTGGAACGCCCCCGTGGCCCCAACACCATTGGAAATCCATTCCCCAAAATGACAGGGTGAACACGATAACCTTCAACGAAACTTCATGCTAGAATAGGCCTCCTGCTATCTCCGAAACCGTCAACATGCTATCCCGCTACGACTGGAAAGCAAAAACAGAGTCAAACGGGCCCGTGATCGGGAATCCAGACAAGAATGCCCAAGGACGAGTGTCTCCCTACGATCTATGCCACGATCAAGACACACCAATGGATGGATCGAACGCTCCCTGGAGAAGACTGAATCAAACGGCAGCACCGAAAGCGGTCTAGCCTTCACAGACGCAGACTTGCCGATATGCAAAAACAGATACAACGAGGCCCTCCTCATCCTCATAAAGATAGAGATGTTCTACCTCCCAAACGTCTTGATCGATAACGGCTCCACAGTCAACATCATTGCCTTTAGCACATTGAAGCGACTCCGTGTCGACCGCTCCCTGATGAGACCTTCGCCCCGGATAATCCGAGCCTACGACTCCACTCCACGCCCGATCGTAGGAGTCATCAATCTGAGGATCCAATTTGATGCACAATTGGAGTCTGTGGAATTCCAAGTTGTGGAAATCAAACCAACCTTCTCCGCCCTGCTGGGACGACCTTGGCTGCATCAGATGAAAGCAGTATCATCTACTCTTCACCAATGCGTGAAATTCATCAACGCCAATGGAAACCTCGAGGTGATCCGCGGAAGCAGCACGATGGCAAGCGCTTGGCCAGCAAGCTATGACCGATAAGAGGGTCTCGACATGACCAAATACTCCTCTGCAGGTGAGTTTCCAGCCCTGTCCCGCTAAGAAGTGGATCCCTACATCCACGCTCTAAGCCGTGATGAGCTAGAGATCGAAGAGCTCATGGGCCAAGATGAAAACACTGAAATATGCGACTGCGAAGAATGCTTGAAAGAGGATCAAGAGATAGACGCCCAAATGGAGCTTGACCGAGGAGTAGACCCCTACTTCGCCGAGAACCCTCCTGAAGAAGGCTGGCTCATCACCGACCCGCTGGTGCAAGACAACCCTCTCGCCGACATGCTCGGATCCTACGGGGACAGCCATCACAACATAGTCCTATTCAACATCCCGGTATTTGACCTGGAGGAACAATGGCGCAACCTCCTTCAAAGCCTAATCAGAGAAGGAGAAATAGCATGCCCCCTCGAGTTAGACATCATAAACGTCGTCCAGGCAAAGATCCCAGATATGGAAGCAGATTCTATGAAGATGGTCAATATCAGCAAGAATCAACTCCAAATCAGCGAATGCTTCGCCCTCTTCGAAGAGGCCCTCAATGACTTCAATCATCAAGGCCCCCCAAGATCTGGCAGCAACGCCAATGGAGGGACATCATCAAAGGAGCAACCTAAAACCTCCGCAATCTGGTTTGAAGTCAAACCACAGGCAAGCTATCCCCCGGGATCCGCATCAACTGAAGAATGGCCACCAAAGCCATCACCACCCTCTCTCGACCTACAGCCCACAAAGAGCAATGAAGCCTGGTCCAATCCCTCGTCGCCTAGAGTCTAGCTTCGAGTCATGTTGTCTATGAATTCACGTCTTTTGAGTCATCTGACGGCTCTACGCCCGAAGATTGTGAGTCCATGACCAACAATGTATCCTCTCTACGCTTTCAATAAAAGGTCCGACCTTTCTGAATATCCTTTCATTGCATCTTTAACAACTGATAAATTAACTAACACACAAACAGTTAATAATGATTCACTTGATAAAGAAGCAGACACATTAAACGAACAATACATTAAACACATTTTTAAGCATGTAGTCAAACGAGAGAAAAACCTGGCCCAAGCTGCCGAGAAGGTTTTGATCATAGTGAGTTTGGGAACTGATGAAGGGCCAAAGAGACGCAAACCGGAAGCCTCTTCACCAACAATTGCATGCCAACCAGATCTTCCAATACCTCAAAAATGGGTAAATCTCCTCCATGAACGAGGAAGCTGTAAGTACCCAAATCTGGCTCATGCCTTCCGGTTAAGTTTCCCGGTAATTCCCCGGATTTTCCTAAAGTTCAGGAGCAATTCGGGAACTGTTCCGAACCTTCCGAGGGGTGAAGGGATTACTTGGAATTAAAAAACCACGTTTTCCTTTTATATAAAACCCTTCTAGAAAGGCCACCTTGCATGATTCTAGAAAGATGCTGAGTCATAGTGGATAATGCCGCACGGCTGCATTAGGAGAGAACTCCAGGCCGCACGGCTTCATTGGCTATTTCCAGACTGCCTATAAATAGAGGCCTCCTCTACCCATTTTGTAAGACGAATTTTCAGCACAAAAACTCTACCAAAACATCATTACGAAAATACAGCAAGCTGAGAGTGCCAAGAGCCACCTCCCTCCTCCTTGAAGCCTCCAAAAGTTGGTCCCTTCCCTAGGCGAACTCCAAAGAGAAAGAGGTCACCACCATTGGTAACCTCTCATCCCCTTTATCTTGCATTATACTTGTATATATGTGATATATTTGCTCCTTGCTTTACATATTACTATATATTTGCTTGAGACTTGGTATATTGTTGTTAAAGATCATATCTTTGAACATGTAAATCATATCCCCCTCCCTTTGCATCCTTTGCATTAAAATAGCATCTTTTGCTCATAAAAATGTAGTCTTTGCAATAAAGGTGCATCCTTTGCACCTAAAAATCTCTTTTTTACATAAAAGTTGCATCTTTTGCACTTAAAAAAATGATTCCTTTACATTAAAAATTGCATCCTTTGCACCTAAAACCCATTTTTATAGATAAAAATGCATCCTTTGCATTAAAAATCATTTCTTTACATCAAAGTAGCATCCTTTGCTTTCAAAATGACATCTTTATGCATCCTTTGCATATAAAATGCTATTTTCCACATAAAGATGCATCCTTTGCATTAAAAATCATTTCTTTACATAAAAAGCATCCTTTGCAAACAAAATAGCATCATTTGTACCCAAAATGTCATCTTTTCATTAAAAATGTCATTTTTTTATCCTAAACATGCATTCCCTAGTCCCCATTGGTATTTGATGCATCCTTTGGAGCGGACCGGTGTAAAGGTCCTATCTTTACATCGTTTCTTCCATTAAAGATGCCATAATCCCTTTAGAAATGAATGAGCCTTGAACCCTATATCTCCGATTATCACTTGAGACGAGAATAGTAGTCCCTACACAAGCTCAATCGTCTCAAGGTGTAGGATTGATGGGCTAAGGTCATTCCTTTCTAAAGGACCTCACTCTTGGACCATAAAAGAGAGTCCTTCTCTCGATCACACATGACCCAAGGTCAAATAGTGATGATCACAAGTCCAAGATGAGGGCGGGATCAAAGTCCCGAACACATAAAAATCCAAGGAATCCCGAGCGATAACCAACTAAATGGTTTATACGTCCGGAAGACAACTTGGAACATCCCCCCCTCTCTTCTCAACACATGCACACAAGAAAGCACACAAGCAAGCACGAAAAATGGAATCTTGGGAGACTTGCTTCGGCAAGGCACCTTGGGTGAACGACGACCCGTTCTTCCCAAGGGGTAACATAACCTCCAAACCCTAATTCCTTTTTTTCAAAGATTTGAGGAAATCAAAATGGCGTGGCGACTCCGTTTTTAAAATTAAATCGGATGTTTTCAAACTCAAGTGAATCCAAATGACACAAATAAAAATGTAATTTGGGCACCACATTCACAGTTTGGCGACTCCACTGGGGATAAACCAAAGGAGAAAGCTTTCATTTTCAAAATAAAACGATACCCGGTATATAGGTGAAAACCACTAACCTTCCTGTATCGCTTCCTAACCCGAGGCTTGGGATAAACGGTGGTCTAACAATCCCACGTACCGGTATCCTTTTTTTTTTCGAAAAAAAAATATAAAAAAAAAGCTTTTTTGCTTTGAGCGGGTTAGCCTCCCGTCGCGGATTTCATTTATTGTGCTTGCTTTCTTTCTTTGCATTGCATTGCATATTGCATCTTGGGAATTGTGCATACTCTGGAAACAGAACAGGAAGCCTGCTGAAAGATGAAAGGTGCCTAAAATGTTCGGGGAGCAACCTGAAACTGCAAAGGATTGGAACCTGGAAAATTGATCCATGTAGCCGCACGGCTTAATCCGCCTTGGATTCCAGCCGGGCGGCCTCATTGGCAATTCCACCAGGACAAAATTGAGGTTAATCTGACAGCCTTGGCAGCTTGGGGCTATTCAGTTCCAAGACTGACCGTGGCTCCCAGAAAATTTACGTGCCTTAACTGTTGCATTTTTCCCCATCTCGAAAAATCATTCCTTTTAAAACACATTTCTGAAAATCTCTGTTTTAACTCAAAAAGGAACATTTTTTAGGAGACCACACACTACGCGCACCTTATATATCCTGTACACTTTGCACGCACGTCCCTTTAACCCGGGGTGGTTGTTCGCTTGCCAGGCCACGGACAGCCTTACGATGCTCCCGGGCGCGCACGGAATCACCCCAAACTCCCCATGGCAGCCAGTATCGACCAATGCACAGTCCGTGTCACACGTTTCAAAAAAACGTGACTTTTGGTTGGTTTTTGGTCTAGTCCGTGTCATATAGCCCAGTTGCATATCCCCATAAAGGTCAAACCTTATTCCATAACGGAAGTCAAGATCTTTCGCGCAAGCGGAGCTCTGCCGAAATTCCGACAGGAAAAAAATTGGTAGAATCTTGACTCCGGCATTGACTTTGACCTTGACCCACACGGAATGCGTAAGAGTCGAGACCGAGTCCGTGCCAAAAATCCAAAGATCTTTCGTGCAAGCGGAGCTCTGCCAAAATTCCGACAAGGAAAAATTGGCAAGATCTTGACCCGACATTGACTTCGATTTTGACTCACGCAATGCTTATGCAACGAAGTTCAATGTGACACTGTGTCATCCGGGTTTTACCGCCCGACCCATGCCTATTATCTTCTCGGACATTACTGAAAAGTTAAAACGTCATTCGCGCAAGCGAAACTCTGCCGAAATTCCGTTAAGGCTGAAAGACGAGACTTTCCCGGTATTGCCTTGACTATAATCCGCATCGCTCGTGCGTTAAAAGTTCCTATGACCCGCTAGACCCGTTAGGAGCGTTCTTCTCACTCGGTCGGTGGGATCCGCGTGCCCTATAAGACCCTCGCCCGGGGCTGTCCACCCTGGGAGGTCAAAATATAGGTGGAATACGAGGGGCTTATAGACGTAGTGACGGAACCCACTGATCCAAGATCTAGAGTAGTTGCGAAAAAGAAGGGAAGAACCCCTTTTCAAACCAAATAGAAATTAATAAAAGACACCATTTTAAGTAAACTGAAAGATTCTTAATTTGCATATTGCTTGAGCCTTCAGCCTAAACACCTACCCTGAGTCTAAACCTCTCCTATCCCTTTCCCGCAGTGAGAAAGAATTGGGTGAGAACACCGGGACAGCAGTTTGTCAGCACAGAGGTCTCATATAACCCAACACAATCTTCAAGTCTCAGCTTTCCAGTGTCAAAATGGCCAACATGGTAATCAACAATGGTAATGACCAAGTAGTCGGAGAGGCCATCCCAATTCAACCCAGGCCCCACATCTGGTATGATGTGTGTGATTGTGAGGACTGTCTGGAGTATGAGTATCAAGAATGGATTAATGAGGATGCTCCTTCAAGAAAGAAGAAGAAGAGGAAGTCCATGTAACATAAATTAAAAGAAAGGTTCGAAGCTGGGGACAAGAGCATGGGAACTTTAGGGGAGCCTTCAGGCAAGTTTGACTATTACGTCAGTTATGCCAAAGAACCTACCAAGGAACCCGTCATTCAAAACACAGTCCAGCCTGATGCCCCTGTTGTTAGTGACCCTCTTGAGGCAGAGAGTTCTAAATTTGTTGCCATCGTGAAGTTCAATGAGAAGCTAGCAGATTTAGAAGCAGAATACAGAAAGCCTATAGAATACGTGGCCAATCAAGGAAGGATCAAAGTCTCTCCTGAAGAAGACTTCATCAACATTATCCAGGCCAACCTTCCCGTTGGCTATACTGACAAAGTTGTGATATCAAAGATCAGTAAGGAGAAGATGACTTATCAGCAGTGTATTGACAAGATGAGCCAAACCCTCCAGTCAATGAGTCCGGTTGTCACAAACGAGCTCGCTGAAAGATTGTATCAGGCTACTTTAGCTCCCCTCACCATCTTTCCAAGGTACCGGCCTACCAATGATTTCCAACAAGTTTTCGACCAGTTAGAAGTATCCAACTTTCTGAAGAATGCTGACAAGACTGCTACTCCCCAGGGTAAAAGCAGGAAAGAGTAAACCCCAGTCCAACCCGCGTCAAACACTTCGAGTCAATAAGTAGTGTAGGGTCCAGAGTCAGTAGGGTCAAGAGTCAGTTGAGTCAGGAATCTTTGAATTCCAGTCCTCTGAGTCATCCGAAGGCCTCACGCCTGAGGATTATGAATATGTAATCAATGTCATCTTTCCTCTTGCTTTGAATGAAATGACAGATCTTTCTGAGTATCCCCTTATTGCCAACTTAACAAATGATAAATTAACTCAAAACTTAACAACAGTTAATAATGAATCATTTGAACAAGATGCAAACACACTAAATGAACAATACATCCAAGAAATCTTTAAGCAGGTTACAGACAAAGAGGAAAACCGGGCCCAAGCTGCCGAGGAGGTTTTGACAAGTGTTAACTTGGGTACTGTCAAGGAACCTAAAGAGACACAGATTGGAAACTTATTCCAGGGGGTTGAACGGGACAGACTGGTTAATCTGCTCAGAGAATACGTGGACGTCTTTGCTTGGTCATACAAGGATATACCGGGGCTAGACAGTTTGATAGTAGAGCACAGAATCCCTCTAGCACCAGATGCTAAGCCAGTAAAGCAGAAACTGAGGAAGATCAAGCCAGAATGGTCTCTACAGGTCAAAGAAGAGATTGAGAAGCTACTGCGGGTAGGATTCATCAGGGTCATCGAATATCCGACATGGTTGTCCAACATTGTGACCGTAACCAAGGCCAATGGGAAGGTGCGCTGCTGTGTAGATTTCTGGGATCTGAACAAAGCCAGCCCCAAAGACGATTACCCCTTGCCAAACATAGACATCCTGGTGGACTCCACTGCCAACTACGAAGTAAAATCCTTCGTTGATGGCTTTGCAGGCTACAACCAGATCAAGATGGCCGAGGAGGACCAAGAAAAGACAGCCTTCACCACACCGTGGGGAACATACTGCTATACAGTGATGCCATTTGGGCTCAAGAATGCCGGGGCTACTTATCAGAGGGCAGCGACCGTGCTTTTTCATGACATGATCCACAAGGATATTGAGGTCTACGTTGACGACATGATAATCCACTCCAAAGGCGAAGACGTACATCATTTTGTTGACCTGCGAAAGTTCTTTGAGAGGCTGAGACAACATTCCATGAGACTAAACCCTGCTAAATGCACCTTTGGAGTGACAAGGGGAAAAGTGCTCGGGTATATGGTCACGGAGCGAGGTATCGAAGTCGACCCCCGAAAGATCAAAGCCATTATGGACATGAGGCCACCTCGAACCCAGACAGAAGTCAAAAGCTTTATGAGCAAACTGCAGTATATCAGCCGCTTCATCAACCAGTTGACCACTATGTGCGAGCCCATCTTTAAGCTCATGAAGAAGAATGTAGACACGGAATGGATCGAGGAATGCCAGGATGCCTTTGACCAAATCAAGGCGTACTTAGTACATCCTACGGTGCTATGCCCCCCACATAGACATAAACCTCTTCTGCTTTATCTCACTGTCACTGATATGGCAGTTGGGGCTATGCTTGCTCAAGAGAAGAAAGACTCTCGGGTAGAGAATGCCATTTACTTTGTTAGCCGGAAGCTACAGGGGAGTGAGCTCAATTACTCAGCATGTGAAAAGACTTGTGCAGATCGGTCCGGTAGTCGGTAAGCTGAAGCACTACATGCAAGCCCACCCTGTGAACTTGGTCTCGAAAATGGACCCCATCAAGTACATCTTCGATAAGCCTTCCCTCTCGATGCGTCTAGCAAAGTGGTCCTTCTTCTTAGATGAGTATGACATCAACTATGTGACGAGAAAGGCCATCAAGGGTCAAGCATTGTCAGACCATCTGGCAAATTTCCCTAGTAATGAGGACCGTGGGCCTGAACCCCAATTCCCAGATGAAGGGATCTTTGTAGTCGAGCCTGAAAGCCGATGGCAGCTTTTCTTTGACGGGGCTGCTAACAAGAGAGGAAATGGCATAGGGATGCTACTGGTCGACCCGAAAGATGAGTACACGCCAATTGCCATCAAGTTGAACTTTCCTGCCACGAACAATGTTGCCGAGTATGAAGCCTGCATCGCTGGTTTAGAAGCTGCCTTAGAGAGGAATGTCAAGGAGCTCGAAGTTTATGGAGACTCAGCCCTGATCATCAACCAGGTCTCCAACAAGTGGAAGACTGTGGATCCTAATATTCAGCGGTATCATGCCTATAAGGAGGAGTTGACTGAGCAATTCAGAGAAGTGACCTTCCATTACCTGCCAAGGGAAAAGAACAGATTCGCAGATGCCTTAGCTACTCTAGCCTCACTGGTAGAGATCCCCGAGGGAAAGGCAATAAAACCCTTCAGAGTGGGTAGAAGAGAAGCCCCGGCTTTCTGTTGTGAAGTAGACTTGGGACCCAAGCCAATCAAGGAACCCTGGTACAGTCAGATTTACTAGTTCCTCAATGATGGAGAGTCAGCCTTTAGAGATGAAGAAGGTAGACCGAAAGAAGGCATCAAAGCCAAGAGCTTGCAAGCCCTGAAAAGGTTGGCCTCCCATTATGTCATTTTAGGAGGCAACCTGTACAAGAAGAGATACCAGGGACCACTCCTCCTGTGTGTCACCCAAGAAAGGGCCAGAGAGTTGATGACCGAAGTCCACAACGGTCCCTGCGGTCCTCATATGAATGCTAGAGCCTTGATGCAAGTGATCCTCAGAATGGGTTACTATTGGATCTCCATGGAGACAGACTGTGTCCAGCATGTCCGAGCGTGCGACAAATGCCAACGGTTTGCCAACCTCAACCATCTTCTGCCTCACGACCTGTATTGCATGACGACTCCTTGGCCGTTCGCAACTTGGGGTATTGACGTGATAGGGAAGATAGCCCCAACAGGAAGCAATGGGCATGAATTCGTGTTAGTAGCATTCGACTACTTCACCAAGTGGGTAGAGGCCAAGTCCTACAAAGTCCTCACTTCCAGGAAAGTGGCCCAATTCATCAAAGAAAAAACATAATGTGTAGATATGGGGTGCCCAATGAGATCATTTCTGATAATGGGTCGCACTTTGAAGGGGACTGCGATAGATTGTTGTCAGAATTCAGAATCACTCGCCACAAGTCATCCCCATACAGACCTCAGACTAACGGAGCCGTGGAAGCTGCTAATAAGACGCTCGAATGGATCATCTTGAAAATGGCCACCCGTGGTCGTGATTGGCCTGAGAAGTTGTACCTAGCACTCTGGGGCTACAGAACATCTGTCAGGACAGCTACGAGGGAGACTCCCTTTGCCCTAACCTACGGGATGGAAGCAGTGTTGCCAGTGGAGTTGGAAATCCCGTCATTAAGGGTCCTCCTGGAAAACAGTGTCAACGAAGTAGAATGGCTACGTAGCCGGCATGATGAATTGGCCTTGCTCGATGAAAGAAGACTCAAGGCCATGGAACACACCCGAGCCTACCAGAGGCGAATGGCCAGAGCATTCGACAAGATAGTCAAGGCCAGGGACATCAAAGAAGGTGACTTGGTTCTGAATGTAAAACCCCCTACCAGAGACAACCCCGTGGGAAAATGGGAACCCGTTTGGATCGGCCCGTATGTGGTACAAAAGATACTATCGGGAGGAGCCATGAAGCTTGCAGACCTGGATGGCAATCCCTTTGTCCACCCAGTCAACGGCGATAAGCTCCGAAGGTACTATGTCTGAAAAAAAAGAAAAAAAAAGAAAAAAAAATATAATAAAAAGAAAAGAGAGAAAAAAATCTTAGTGCAAAAAGAGTAATACCCAGCTAAGCTGAAAAACCCAAAAAGTGTGGTCTAGGCAAAAAACAGGGTTGCACATAAAAAAAGAGAAAAAATCTTAGTGCAAAAAGAGTAATTCCCAGCTAGGCTAAAAACCCAAAAAAAGGGGTGGTCTAGGCAAAAAACAGGGCTGCACGTAAAAAATAAAAAAAAAAAAAAAAAAAATGAAAAGAAAAGGGCCAAAAGACCTAATCCCGATAGTTCACCGTAATGAACTACGAAGACCCGAGCCCTTAGTCTTTCTTGTAAAAGGGGAACGTAGGCAGCCATATATGGTTCGGTCTAAACAATAAATAATAAAGGGCAATCAAGTTTTCATAAAACGGGTCCTAAGCATTCAATAAGACATCTGAAATTTCCATGAAATGTGTCTTGATTAATTTCTAAGATCATATCTTTGTTAAATACAAGTTAAAAACTTCTTGATGAGTTCAAGCACGGTCTACTCTTGACTCTGCTAACCTGCTACAAAGATCAAAGATATAATAAAATGCCTAATAAACTATTGTGTTTGAAAAATGGCAATAAGGGAATCCTATGAAAAGATCTATCAGCTGTCATTCACTGAGTCATCTTTAGTCTTCTTCCCTTTACCTCGACCTCGTCGAGTATTCTTTCTCTTCTTCTCTATGATGTCGGTCTCCCTCACCCCGACCTCAGGTATCCTCACTGGAGCCTCCATCAAACCTGTGTCAATAAGTGCCCTCTCAATACGGACACGAGTCCGCACTTCCTCCCTCTGAGCCTCAGTCAAGGGAGCGACTTCAGATAGTCTCTTGTATCGAGCCTCCAAATCCCTGATAAGGTCACCCGACTGGTTATGGCGACTCGCCTTAGTTTCAGTCTCCCTCAGAGTCCTACTCGAGTCGCAGTCAGCCCCCAATAAGGCCTGACGTCTCTCTCCCAATATGACCTGAGTCGCTCCCATCTCCCTCTCATACCAATCCACGTAGGCCGTAGTTAAGATGGTACTCTTCCTGCTCTTGAGAATGGCCCTGGGTGGAAAAACAGTATATGTCCAAGCCCTCGAGAAGAATGAGAAGCTGGCCGGATCCCTCATGTCTAAAGGCACCACCTCCATGGTACAGATGTCCTCCCAATCGCCCAACGGCTCCTGTAGGGCCCCAAACTGCCTGGATACCAAGTAGGGTATGTAGAAGGATGACCAACAAAACCCTGGAACCCTCACCACATAGGACTCCTGAAATGTCCTCTTGGTCTGCAACCTCCAGTGAGGTACCCACCAACGAATATCCGAAGTGGACAACCTAGCCATCATCGGTTCAGTCCACTGGTCCCTGGTCCTGCTAAGCGAACCCCTCCGAGAAATCACCCAGGGCACCGAGTCGGCAAAGCCCTGGCAGCAAGCCTCGAGCCTCTGCAGTGACCATAAAGTCAACACGACGGACTCCCAGACCTCATGAAATGGTCTCCTCTAGCCATCCTGTCAATGCCGTGAAGGGTCTCACCCAAAACCAGTGGGATAATATCCTTCCCAGCACTGCAATCCCTAACCATGTCCAAGAGGCCACCATGACAAATCCCCACGGACTCAGCAGTGAACAGAGATGAGAATACGTAGAGGATAAAGGCATCTATAGCCACCGTGGTCGTAGCCATATCTGGAGACCCAAACCTGCCCGGAATATCAGAAAGGTCAATCCTGTCCGGAGCTATCATCATCCCCTCAGCCTCTCCCAGAGATATGTGCAGAAAAGATGCCAACTTTGCCGCCACCGGCACATCTTCGATCAGAGGAATCGATATAGCTTCAATTTCTGGACCCCCAATCAAGGCTCGGAAGTCTTCATAGGTTGGGACAATCTCATTGTAAGAAAAGCAGTAAATGTGTCTACGGACGTCCCAAAACTTTGCTGCTGCCCTCAAAAGGTCCCAATCGGGCGGGAGATCCTTCAAATGCCATAAAGATTTGATCTTGAAGGTAGTATCGAACAGCCCCTTGTGAGATTGAAAGTTATATCTCACCCAAGATTGAAGATCGGACAGAAAACGATCTCTTTTCCCCTTTTGCAATCTGACGGGTTTCTCCATTGCAAGATGATCAAAGTTGATGTCTTTAGGTCAAAAATATGCTCTGGGATCAGTTGGGACAAGTCTAGGGTGAAAATGAAATGAAATGGCCAAGCCTTGGTTTTATTTCGAAAAAAACCAGTCCAGACAGAACTGTTAGCCGCACGGCTTCATTTGCCCTCAGGTCCAGACCGCACGACCTCATTTTCTCTCTGCAGAAAAAAATCTGCAGCAAACCAAGTTGCTGCCTAAAGGGAGTTTTCACCCCACTTTCTCAACAAAAACCTGTACAAAAACATATCCAAACACCAACCATGCAGTTATGTTTCATCACAAATCATTTTGGCCCAGTTTCAGCCTCAATTCCAAGCAAAAAAGCAGCCCCGAGGCTCAAGCAATATGCAAATTCATAAAGCATAAATTAGGAAAGCAAATAAAACAGTAATACATTGTTTTCGCCCCTGTAAGTACCCAAATCTGGCTCATGCCTTTCGGTAAAGTTTCTCGGTAATTCCCCGGACTTTCCTAGAGTTCCGGAATTGTTCTGGAACTGTTCCAAAACATTTAAGGGCTGAAGGGAATGCTTGGTAATTAAGAAACACGTTTTTCTTAATCCCAAAGACCTTCTAGAATTGCCACCATGCATGATTCTAGAAACATGCTGAGTCACATAGGATAATACCGCACGGCTGCATTAGCCAAGGACCTCTAGCCGCACGGCCTCATTAGCCTTATCCAGACTGCCTATAAATAGAGCTCTCCTCTACCCATTTAACAACAACACAAATCAGAGAATTACCAGCATAAAAACTCTCTCTAAATACTCCACGAAGATCAGGAAGTTGAAGGTGACAAGAAGCCACCCCCCTCCTCCTTGAAGCCTCCAAAAGTTGGTCCCTCCGCTAGGCAAAACTCCAAGAAGAAGAGGTCACCACCATTGGTAACCTCTCACTCCCTTACCTTGCATGATGCTTGTCTATGTGATTTAATTGCTCATTGCATTCATATATTGTCATTATCTTGCTTGGGACTTGGCATTTATCATTAAAGATCCTATCTTTATCATATCCCCTTCCCGCTTTTGCATCCTTTGCATGAAATAGGCATCATTTTCTCATAAAAATGTGATATTTAGCATCCTTTGCTCATAAAAAATGTAATCTTTATGTTAAAGGTGCATCCTTTGCACCTAAAAGCCCCCATTTTACATCAAAAATGCATCTTTTGCATATAAAAATCATGTCTTTACCATAAAGGTGCATCCTTTGCATCTAAAACTCATTTTCATGCATCCTTTGCATCAAAGATCATCCTTTTATCATCAAATTAGCATCCTTTGCATATTAAATACTATTTTCCACCATAAAAATGCATCCTTTGCATAAAAATTATGTCTTTATATAAAAATGCATCCTTTGCAAATTAAATGCATCCTTTGCAACCCAAAAATGTCATCTTTTCACTAAAAATGTCATTTTTACATGCATTCCCCCATGTCCCCATTAGCAAACTTGGAACGGACCGGTGTAAAGATCCTATCTTTACAATCGTTTCTTCCATTAAAGGTGCCACAATCTCTTTAGAAAGGGATAAACCTTGAACCTATATCTCCGATTATCACTTAAGACGAGCGTGAAGCACATATATAAGCTCAATCGTCTTAAGGTGTAGGATTGATGGGCTAAGGTCACTCCTTTCCTAAAGAACCTCATTTTGGACTATAAAAGAGAGTCTTTCTCTCGATCACGCAAGTCCCGAGGTTAAAAAAGCGATGATCACAAGTCCAAGATGAGGACGGGATCAAAATCCCGAATACACAAAATCCATGAAATCCCGAGCGACAACCAATAAATGGTTTGTACGTCCGGAAGACAACTTGGGACATTCCCTCCCCTTTTATTCAAACACATGCACACAAGAAAGCACGCAAGCAAGCACGATAAACGGAATCTAGGGAGACTTGCTACGGCAAGGCACCTTGGGTGAACGACGATCCGTTCTTCCCAAGGGGTAACTTAACCTCCGAACCCATAAAAACCTTTTTTTCAAAGTTTTGAGGAAATCAAAATGGCGTGGCGACTCCGTTTTTCAAATTAAACCGGATGTTTTCAAACTCGCGTGAATCCGATCTAAAAAACACAAAATTTAGAATTTGGGCACACATTCACAGCCCCATCGGCGCCCAAATAAAGCAAAAAATAAACAAAATGTGCATAAAATTGTTCATTGTTTGTTTCCTTCCCAGATCAACCCTAAAGACCTCCTTGGCCTCCGACCCTTCGTCGTCACTACTCAGCTCGTAGAAGCTAGGGTCTCTCAACACATCCTCACTGTCACTCACATCAGAGAGATGGACATTCACATTTTCATATTCAGCTAGCTGTTCCAGGATGCCGGCATTGGGTCCCTGTCCCCAAGGCATGGCACTAGAAGAATACTCCGAGGCCGATGAGGTGGATGTCGTGCCCCCTACGTGCCTCCTTTTGCGCACGGGCTCCTACACGTTCGCTGCAGCCTTTGAAGTACAAGCCAGTTTCTTCACGAGGGACCGGCACACATCCTTCCAGCCCCTATTCTGCCTGACCAAGCCATCATAAGTACGAGCTGGAACTTGAGAAAAGAGAAGAAAATCTCAGAAAAATCACGGAATTGTAAAAAAAAAAACAAATGAATCTGAAAGAGGGAAAAGACCCTAAAGTGTATCCACAGTGCTGTCAGGCGGCAGAGTATACTGGGGCTCCCTCGTGTCGGGGACAGGTATCCTGAACCTCCTCGGTACCCCGTTGACCACATAAGAAAGGTGAGCAGGAGGCATCGGCGGTTCAGTAGGCTCGGCTTCCCCATACCCCTAAGTAACAGCCAGCTTCACTAGCTTCTGTGGCGTCCTTAACCGCTACTCCACAAAGGTAGCATACGGGGTAGCCAGATCAAAATACTCCTCAGCTGCCACACCTGCCTGATACCTAGCAATGTCATCCGCCGACCAGTCCCTGGGTTGCAGCATCCGTGCTGGAGGATCATGAGGAGTAATGGCATCCAAGGGAGGGACATGGCCATGCTGCCTGGAAAAACGGTCCCCCAGATAAATGATATCACAAGTAAGCCCGGTCAACCACCTCCTCTGCCTCGTCGCCTCCACGACATCCCCTAGCAGAACCTCCGGGTACCTCCCCCAAGGGTAGAAGTCAACTCCATCATGCCCATCCTTGTTGATGAATGGTCTAACCATCTTTTAGTCAAAAGTGATCTGGGTCTTCCCGGTGAACTTGTCTCTAGCGTCTCCCCTCCAACGGATCATAGCAGGGAAGATGGTGGAATCACTCTACTGGTTCCACCGAAAGAACCTGATCACCTCGCAAAACCAGACCTGCATGTTCAAAACATAAAAAGGTCATTTCTCTCATAAAAATCTCCAAAAGTAAAAAGAGAAAGAAAAGAAGGTGAGAATACCTCAAGAGCAAAGGAGAAGCAATCCATCGAAGCAGCCTTGTTTCGGCTGTACAAATCCAGGGAGAAGTAAAGCTCCGCCAATCCGGCCTCACCCCAAGAGACCGTCCCAATCTCGTCCACATCCTCCAAGGAGTCCAGAAGGCACAACATAGACAAAGTACTAGAATTGGCAAAGATGGTGAATGATAGCATCAACCACAGAAAAGCCCTCGCAAGCTGGTGGGCAGTCACCTCATTAGCAGCAAATCCCTGCATGCAGTTTAGGATTGCCACCTCAACATTCCTAGTCTCCATCCCCAGCCCCTTAGGCTGAAGATCAAATCCCACCAGAGCCCTAAACTCCTCCGCCGTGATATGGTCCCTCCAAGTCACAGGCCTCCCGGTGAACTGTAAGCCAGTAATAGCAGTAAAGTCTGTGGGCGTCACTGTAAGCTCCCCCCAGCTAAGGTGAAAGCTGTGGGTGGTGTCCCACCAAAACTCCGAGAGGGCCTGGGTCAAGCCCTTGCTCTTCGAGGTCACATGAATGCCTCTGCCGATAGCCTCAACAAACAAATCCAGGCTGGTAGCCCTCACTAGCTGCTTGGGGTTCACCCCATCCTTCTCAAAGTCGGGCATCCTCTCCCATAACCTCACAGCAATCTCAGAAGGTCCCCTAGATTTGTTCTCCTATAGGAGAACACAACAGAAAGCGTGTCAGTCCTTCATCTCATTTCAAAAGCATGCATATACTCAAAAGTGCACATATTTTCAAAGAAAAGCAGTCATAAAAGATTTCTAGCATCTTTTGCATAGAAAACGTGTCTTTCATCATTTGAAATGCATCGTGTCAAGCACATTGCTCTCCTAAGAACAAAATTCTGATTTTCAAAATTATTTGCACATAAGCATTAATTTTTTTCAAAAAAAAAATGGCATGCATGAATCCTTTTCATCGTCCAAAATCCCGTTTCTTCATCCATGATCAAAAATTGACCTAGTTCTAACACATGCAAGAACTCCGTCACATTTTAGACAATTATTTTTTCTTACTCCAAAAAATGGGTCATTCTCATTATTTTTCAAATAAATTGCATATGCATGATCGTTTATCTTCTTAGCCTCATAGGTTAATCATCAAGATTCCAAAATCATCATCAAAAATCCTAGGAAAATTCGAGAAATTCCTAAAACTCGGGTCAAACCCTAGAATCAATCAAAATACAATCAAAATCGACGGAATCGAGCAAATCAAGAATGCTTACCCCAACCGATTGAGGTTTCATCGACTTGTGCTCCCTTTTGCCGGGATAAAGCTCCGATGGAGGCGTATTGAAGTCATACTTCCTCTCCGTTCGGACAAGCTCTCTCCTCCTCCTTCGAGCGGCCTCGGAGATGTTCCTCCGTGCTTGCCTAGGCATCAGATTCCCTTCCGGATCCATCCTAAATCAAAAGAAACAAGGGAATTGAAGGATTTTCGAAAATTCTCTCTCTCCTCTCTCTCTATTCCTCGGCAGCAGAAGGCGGCAATGGTGTCCAATGCCCGTTCAAATCCGATTTTAAATAATCTGATGAAAATAAGCTTCTGGCCGTGCGGCCTCTTTTGCCCCCGTCTCATGCCGGGCGGCTTCTTTTGCCCTGAGCAAAAAATTACACTTATGCCCCTGGACTTTCCACTTGGGCATACAACTCCCGTTATTTCTTAACTAGAGTAACGCTGTGATCCCAAGTTATCTCCTAGAAGAATCAATTTCTCTCCCCAGTCGCCTCCGTTACTTCCGTTATAACGGAATAACGCTAGGTGATAACCTCCGAATTGTCGAAGTTCAAACTTTAGCTACCTCTATCACAGATTGAGAAGTACGCTCAAGTTTTCCAAACTTTAGCTACCTCTATCACAGATTGAGAAGTACGCTCAAGTTTTCCAAACTTTAGCTACCTCTATCACAGATTGAGAAGTACGCTCAAGTTCTCCAGACTTTAGCTGCCTCTATCACAGATTGAGAAGTATGCTCAATTTCTCCAAACTTTAGCTACCTCTATCACAGATTGAGAAGTACGCTCAAGTTTTCCAAACTTTAGCTACCTCTATCACGGATTGAGAAGTACGCTCAAGCTCTCCAAACTTTAGCTGCCTCTATCACAGATTGAGAAGTACGCTCACGTTCTCCAAACTTTAGCTACCTCTATCACAGATTGAGAAGTACGCTCAAGTTCTCCAAACTTTAGCTACCTCTATCACAGATAGTGAAGTACGCTCAAGTTCTCCAAACTTTAGCTACCTCTATCACATATTGAGAAGTACGCTCAAGTTTTCCAAACTTTAGCTACCTCTATCACGGATTGAGAAGTACGCTCAAGTTCTCCAAACTTTAGCTACCTCTATCACAGATTGAGAAGTACGCTCAAGTTTTCCAACTTTAGCAATCTCTATCTCCTCGATAGTGATGTAAGCTTTAGTCAATCAGGTAAAAACCTCCATTAATTGTCAAATCAGGTGACAACCTCCATTAATTGTCAACCAGGTGACAACCTCCATTAATTGTCAAAACCTCATGGATCCTAGACATCGTTCCTAACTATCTAGTGATGTTTGAACTACGACCAAGGCTTGATTCTTCCGGGATACGTAGGTAGCCTTTCATAAAGGTCCAGCCATCCGACCGCAGTGGTCACCCTCTTCCATCATCACTCCTCAGTGGTGAGGCAGCCTTTCATAAAAGGTCCAGCCATCAGACCACATTGGTCGCCCCTTGTCATTCATCACTCCTCAGTGGTGAAGTAGCCCCTCATAGAGGTCCAGATATCCGACCACATCGGTCACTTCTAGCATATCCCCAGTAGGATCAGTCACTTGACCTCCTAGGTCACTTTCCCTTCTATTTCCCCAGCAAGAGACCAGTTTCTCTTCGCCATTCCTCAGTGGATCTTTCTTGAACTACGACCTGGCTTGATTCCTCCGGGATACGTAGGTAGCCTACTTTAGGTTCAGCCAATTCATCACATATGACGCCCCCTTTCCCTAGTGGATATCTTTCCGAACTACAATTATGGCTTGATTCCCACTTGGGATACGTAGGTAGCTTGCCAAAGGTTCAGCCACTCGACCACCTTGGTCACCTAATCCATCTCGACATTCGCCAGATTGGATCCTTTTCTATCGAGAACCCCACTCGCCCTGCAAGTGACGTTGCCGAGGGGCTTCTGTAAGTACCCAAATCTGGATCATGCCTTCCGGTTAAGTTTCTCGGTAATTCCCCGGATTTTCCTAAAGTTCAGGAGCAATTCGGGAACTGTTCCGAACCTTTCGAGGGGTGAAGGGATTACTTGGAATTAAAAAACCACGTTTTCCTTTTATATAAAACCCTTCTAGAAAGGCCACCTTGCATGATTCTAGAAAGATGCTGAGTCATAGTGGATAATGCCGCACGGCTGCATTAGGAGAGAACCTGTGCCGCACGGCTTCATTGGCTATTTCCTGCATCGCCTATAAATAGAGGCCTCCTCTACCCATTTTGTAAGACGAATTTTCAGCACAAAAACTCTACCAAAACATCATTACGAAAATACAGCAAGCTGAGAGTGCCAAGAGCCACCTCCCTCCTCCTTGAAACCTCCAAAAGTTGGTCCCTTCCCTAGGCGAACTCTAAAGAGAAAGAGGTCACCACCATTGGTAACCTCTCATCCCCTTTATCTTGCATTATACTTGTATATATGTGATATATTTGCTCCTTGCTTTACATATTACTATATACTCCCTCCGTCCATTTACATGGTTCACACTTTCTATTTTGGGCGTCCATTTACATGGTTCACATTTTGTTTCTTTCCTAAAATGGAAACTTTATATTATTAAAATATTAACCCTACCCCACTATAATTTACTATTCCCTCCACTCATTCTCTCTCCTACATTATTTTAATACTCACAACACCATTATAATTTACTATTCCCTCTACTCATTCTCTCTCCTATTTTACTTTCACACTCACAACACTTTCAATATAATAATCCCTCCTTAATCAACGTGTAAACAGTAACTGTGAACATTGTAAATGGACGGAGGGAGTATTTGCTTGGGACTTGGTATGTTGTTGTTAATGATCATATCTTTGAACATGTAAATCATATCCCCCTCCCTTTGCATCCTTTGCATTAAAATAGCATCTTTTGCTCATAAAAATGTAGTCTTTGCATTAAAGGTGCATCCTTTGCACCTAAAAATCTCTTTTTTTACATAAAAGTTGCATCTTTTGCACTTAAAAAAATGATTCCTTTACATTAAAAATTGCATCCTTTGCACCTAAAACCCATTTTCATACATAAAAATACATCATTTGCATTAAAAATCATTTCTTTACATCAAAGTAGCATCATTTGCTTTCAAAATGACATCTTTATGCATCCTTTGCATATAAAATGCTATTTTTCCACATAAAGATGCATCCTTTGCATTAAAAATCATTTCTTTACATAAAAAGCATCCTTTGCAAACAAAATAGCATCCTTTGCACCCAAAATGTCATCTTTTCATTAAAAATGTCATTTTTTTATCCTAAACATGCATTCCCTAGTCCCCATTGGTATTTGATGCATCCTTTGGAGCGGACCGGTGTAAAGGTCCTATCTTTACATCGTTTCTTCCATTAAAGATGCCATAATCCCTTTAGAAATGAATGAGCCTTGAACCCTATATCTCCGATTATCACTTGAGAAGAGCATAGTAGTCCCTACACAAGCTCAATCGTCTCAAGGTGTAGGATTGATGGGCTAAGGTCATTCCTTTCTAAAGGACCTCACTCTTGGACCATAAAAGAGAGTCCTTCTCTCGATCACACATGACCCGAGGTCAAATAGTGATGATCACAAGTCCAAGATGAGGGCGGGATCAAAGTCCCGAACACATAAAAATCCAAGGAATCCCGAGCGATAACCAACTAAATGGTTTATACGTCCGAAAGACAACTTGGAACATCCCCCCTTTCTTCTCAACACATGCACAAAAGAAAGCACACAAGCAAGCACGAAAAATGGAATCTTGGGAGACTTGCTTCGGCAAGGCACCTTGGGTGAACGACGATCCGTTCTTCCCAAGGGGTAACATAACCTCCGAACCCTAATTCCTTTTTTTCAAAGTTTTGAGGAAATCAAAATGGCGTGGCGACTCCGTTTTTAAAATCAAACCGGATGTTTTCAAACTCAAGTGAATCCAAATGACACAAATAAAAAAAAGTAATTTGGGCACCACATTCACAGAAGGTCAGCGCAAGGAAGGAGTCAAATCAGAGAGCATCAGGGCCCTAAAATGCCTCGCCTCTTACTTTGTCATCCTTGGAGACATGCTATACAAAAAACGCTACCAGGGACCGCTCCTACGCTGCATCAGCCAGGAAAAAGCAAGTGAGCTCATGAACAAAGTCCACAACGGGGCTTGCGGCCCAGCCCCCACATGAACGCCAGAGCCCTGATGCAAATCATTCTTCGGATGGGCTACTACTGGATCTCCATGGAAGCAGACTGCATCCACTTTGTCCGAAGCTACGACAAGTGTCAACGGTTCTCCAACCTCAATCATCTACCTCCTCACGATCTCACTGCATGACTACGCCTTGGCCCTTCGCCATATGGGGAATCGACGTCATCGGGAAAATTGTTCCGCCAGGCAGCAACGGCCACGAATTCGTCTTGGTAGCCATCGACTACTTCACAAAATGGGTCGAAGCCAAGTCTTACAAGTTTCTCACCTCCAAGAAAGTCGCACATTTCCTCAAAGAAAATATCATATGCCGATACGACATCCCGAACGAGGTCATATCAGACAATGGCTCCCACTTCGAAGGAGAATGCGACAGACTGCTGGTCGAATTTAAGATCACACGGCACAAGTATTCTCCCAACCGGCCACAAACAAACGCCACTGTAGATGCATCAAACAAGACCCTCGAACGGATCATCCGAAAAATGACCACCCGAGGACGAGATTGGCCCGAGAAGCTGCACCTTGCACTTTGGGGCTATCGAACATCAGTCAGAACAGCCACGGGAGAAACTCCATTTGCCCTGACATACGGGGTAGAAGCAGTACTACCCGTTGAATTGGAAATTCCCTCACACCGAGTGCTGCTGGAAAACGAGATCAACGAAGTCGAATGGCTCCGAAGCCGACACGACGAACTGGTACTCAAAGAAAAGCCTCCTACTCGAACCAACCCACTGGGAAAATGGGAACCAACATGGATCGGCCCTTTCGTGGTTCAAAAGATCTTCTCCAGAGGTGCCATGAAGCTGACAGACCTAGACGGCAATCCCTTCATGAATCCAGTCAACGGAAGCAAACTTCGCAGATACTTCACCTAAAGAAGACCAACTGTGCATCTCTTGGCACTCCTAGTAGTGTTGAACTATGCAGACCTGAGCCCTCTAGTCCGGGGGAACGTAGGCAACCTTAATTGGTCCGGTCTAAAAACACACAAAAAAGTCAAAAGTTTGAATGTCAACCAAGACCTCCATCAAACTACGCACTTTCCAAGAGCATGCCCCCAACATCACCTTGACCAAGTCAAATGATGGCGGCAACATCAAAGGACATCCGAAGGTCACTCAACATCAAACGACTGACCCATGTCAACTTCCAAGCTAGGGGCTTGTCTTCGCCCTCACGCGCTTCAAAAAAAAAGAGCTCAAGCAAAGGCTTTCAAAAAAAAAAATAAGCTCAAGCAGAATCTATAAAAAAAGAGGTCAAGAGCCCGACGCTAACAAACAAGAGCCAAGGAAGCCACGGAAAAGACTGTCAAAATGACTTTTCAAGGGATCATCCAACCTCCCATCCAAACACAAAACCCAGGCAAAAGGGATTTCCGTCAAAGCCCAGGCTACTTCAGTCCGCAAATACAACAGAAGGGTCCAAAGTTGGACGCCATCAAGGCTCACAAAAGAAACAAAAGGTGAACAAGAGATCTTGCAACTCGATAAAGCTTTAAAAGTAAATCACAAATCACTAACGATTACAACATTTCTTGATGAGTTCAAGCACGGTCTACTCTCAATTTCACAACATGCTAAAAGACAGCTTAATGCATTTAACAAATAATGTGTCTGCAATGCAATGAATGGATACTTAGGAGGTCATTCCGCGCCATCTGCGCTTGTCCCTTTGCCATTCTTCTCTTTCCTCCCTCATCCCCGGCGAGTCTTCTTTCGTTCCACGCGAGCCAGCTCTGTCTTTCTCAATCCGAGATTAGGGGTCCTCCCCGTAGAGTCAAACAATCCAGTAGCTCGCAGGGCTTCATTCGCTCGTGCTCCGGCTCGGATCTCCTACCTGCGAGTCTTCAAAAGAGGACCTCTCTCCGTCAGTCGGTCAACTCTGGTCTCGTAGTCAAACAAAGCGTCTCCCGTAGACCAGGCTTTGGCACTCCTAAGGCAATAGCTACGATGACAATCGGGCCCTAGAATTGCTTCACGCCTGCTCCCCAAAACCACTTGGGACTGCCCAACACGCTGCTCGTACCAATCCAGGTACTCGGTGGTTAATACAATACTCTCCCGACGTCGAAGGAGCCCTACAGGAGGGAAAGCGAAATACTTCAATACCCTCAGGAAATACAAAAGAGCACCTGGAGCTGCCATACAAAGAGGAGACACCTCCACAGTGGCAAGGTCATCCTAGCCCAACAAAGGCTCCTGCCTCATCCCGAACTGCCGGGAAACAAGCGACGGAATGTAGAAGGAGGACCAAGACAAACCTGGAACTCTGACAACATAGGACCCTTCTTGAAAGGCCCTCCTAGTCTCAATCCCCCAATGCGGAACCCACCAACGGATCTGATGCATATTAAGCTGTACCATCCATCTCTCCCAGGCGAACTGATCCATATCCAATACAAGTGGTTGCTGAGCAAACGACCACGGGCTAAACGACGTCGAAGCCTCGGGCATAGCCTGAAGTCTCTCTCGCAGCCACAAGGTGAGCAAAGCGGGACTTCCCCCTCTCATGAACCTATCCCCAGTCGCCAGATAATCAATGCCGTGAAGGGTCTCCCCCAGCACCAACGGAATTATATCCTCTCCAGCTCTGCAGTGCCCTACCACATCCAGCAAAGCGCCGTCGCAAACCCCAAACGAGCTGACCATGAAAAGCATCGCTATCACGCACAAGGCAAATGCATCCCACGAGACGTCACTCTCGTCATCGCTCATAAACCACTTCGGCAGAGCAGAAATGTCAATGTGACCCGAATCAAAGGTCATACCCAGCACTTCTCCCAATGAAGTCCGAAGAAAGCATGCAAGCTTCACGCTCATGGCAGCACCGCCAATCAAAGGAAGCGAGATGGCCTCCACCTCCGATCCTCCAATCAAAGCCCGAAAATCCTCGAAAGTGGGAACCATTTCATTGTAGGAGAAGCTATACACATGCCTCCTAACGTCCCAGAACTTCGCGGCAGCCCGCAACAATTCTCAATCAGGAACCAACTCCTTAAGGGACCAAACCGAGCAGAGTCGAAACCTCACCTCAAAAGCCCGCCTATGATGCCTCATACGGTGTCGCATCCACATTTTCAGCCGCTCAAGGAAGTATGCTTGCCACTCCTTCGAAAGCCTCGGCAAAACTCTTGGAATGTACGAAGAATCCATGGCAAAAATGGAGGTTTCTAGAGAAAATGGGGAAGAAAGCTCGAAATGACTGCAAATGGGAAGTGGGGAAAGTTCAGACATCCTGAAAATACTTATCCCTTCCCCAAAAGCAAAGAAGATCCGTACGAACCTTTTTGCAGCCTAGGTGGTCCGTACGGACCTTCTTGCACCTTGGTCCCACGTTTTTAGCAAACAGTACAACAGCCACTATTCCCAGCAGGACCTTGCTCCAAACTGCCCAAATTCTGGCCAAAGCCATTTTCGGCAAGCGTACACTACCCACAAACGCACTCCCAGCTCACGTGGCATGCACAAATAATGAACTAGCAACAATTCCTAGGACAATCCCGGAGAATCTCAAAATACGATATTACATCTTAAAATAAAATACTTTGCTGTGCAAATACAAGTGTTTTATTACAGGTATAAAAATGTCTGTTGCTAAACAAAAAAAAACAAAAAATGGAAAAAGGGAAAGCAAATGAGCCCTACTCCGACTCATCATCATCGACCTCATCAAACGAGAAGTCAGGCATCTTGGCGAAATCGCCAGCCACGCCCTCATCATCCGAATACTGGACCCCCTCCTGAGGTAAGTACTCGAAGTAATCAGCAGGATCAAGCCCGGTGAAAGGATCAAAGAAGGAAGGCTCCGACGAACCCTCTCACTGAGCCTCCTGCACAGGCAAGAACTGGTGAAAAATCGGCGGCCTCTAGACCCCCGAAGATGTCCCTGCATCCAAACTATGCCGTCCCCGAACGGGTCCCTCCTGCTGCGGCCCTGGCTGAGACCTCGACGGAGGAACGTCCACAAAATGCCTCGAAGGCATCAGCTCGTACGTCGGCACAAGCCGCGAAGACCTGCAAGACAGCTTCCCTGCCATCTTCTTAACAAAAGACCGCATCACCACATAACGGCGGGTCAATGTGTCAAAGGATCTCCCCGAGACCTGCACAAGCAAACAGCCAAACAAACACTCAGCAAAAGAGATACAATCATACTCAACAAAAAGAGAAAAATACAGAAAGGATGCCAAGATGGAAAAGAGTAAGCACACTCACCGACGCATCCGGGTCAACCCGATAGGCAGCAGGATCCTGCCCAGGGACGGGTACCTGTAAGTACGCCAATCCAATTCGCGATCCTTTTTTAGGTGCATTTTAAATGATAAAATTGCACTAAGGGGTGTTTTGGTAAATTCACGGTCCGTTCCGACACTTCCGGGAACTTTTTATAAGTTTCCCACGAAGGAAGTATATTTTAGTATTTTTCTCGGACAAAGGACCTAAAAGGAATTAATCAGTTTGGACCTTTTGGGTATTAACCCGAAATGTTCCCGAATCTGGTTTTGGCGCCAGAATCGGTTATTGGCGTTCCCAGTCGTGCGACAACTTGAGGCATGGAAATTGGATACGTTGGGTCGTGTGACCAAATAATCCAATTTCCCAATTCACGTATAAATATCAATTTGCCTCTCATTTGTCAAGGGGAGTTAATAATTACAACACACAGAACACACACACACACTCATTCTCTCTCTACTCACGGTTCTCTCTATCTCTCTCTATCCGCAGGACCCTCTCTCTCCTCTCCCTCTCTCTAAATGCAAATCCCCCATTTCCGACGTCATCTTCTTCTTCTTCAACCAATTTCCCTCTCAACTTTCACTAAACCAACTCCTCAACCTTCATCATCGATCCTCACCTCCAAACCTCTCCCAATTTCCCTTTAAAACCAACCGGCGACAACCGAAACTCAAACAACCAAACTCTCCATAATCTCCTCCCTAACCGGCGTACTCCTCCCTCAATCAAAACCCAATCAACCGGCGACCTCCCCACCGTCTTCTCCGGTTAACAACCACGACCTCCAATTCCCTCTGTACCAAAAACCACGAACACAATCCCAAGCCCACCGCCGCTCCTCAAACGCCAATCAAGCCCTCTCAATCACCTCGGCCTATCCCTCTCTACCCCAAAACCGATTGCCTTCTCTCTCCCTGTTTACAGACCCTAAGCTGATACCAATCCTCAACTGCCGTTCCCCTGTTCTGTTCTGGAAGCCAAGGCTGTCACACGTACTGGAATTGCCAAGCTACTGGACTTGAGATTTGCACTTATTCCGTTTCGAAGCTGATTGAAGATCCTTAAACCTAACTTGGTTTAAGGAGCGTGGACACTACGAGGGTAACGATTTCCATCACCTCTATCTCGCATTTACTGCTTACTTGTTTCATTGCAATTGACATTCCCCGGACTTGATAATTAGACTCTATCCGTCCTCAATTATCAAGTCCCAACTGCCGATCTCTCTGTTTAATTGTTTAGTTTGGTTTGATTGATATTCATAATGTGATTTTGTGGGATTTGTTGTTTATTGGCCAAGGGAGTGTGGATCTCCCTATATCCACATCCCCTTGGTCAATCCATTATAATTTCGTTGGTTTATGAGTTGTTTTGATATTGTGTTGAGATCTGAATTGTTTGTTGTTGGATTTGTGCTCAATTGTAAAGTGTCTGCAAACGGCAAGGTTGTGTCACGCGACACAATTGAACCCTCAGGTCCTGTGTCACGTGACACAACATGCCCTATGCAGAGACTATTATTTCAGTTGTAAATCCTATTCTGTTTGTCCTCGATGTAAAGTGGGACGTGGCCTCCTAGAGTCTATGGCTTACAAATTGTATTTCCCCCGTGTTGAGCAATAAAATAAAGCACTCTTATGCATTCTTATACATATCTTGTCATGCACACTTTGCACACACATTTGGATGAATTGGATGTTGAACATTAAAAGACTCGTCTACGGACGAGGAGTGTTGGGCGAACTCTCGGTTCTTCCCAACACGTAACTTGACCCCCGAATCGATTTTCTCTCTTAAAAAGGTTTTCAATGTTTCCTCTTAAAACGGGGTGGCGACTCCTTATTTTCACAAAATTTTTTGGCGAGCGCACATTCAGTGGCGACTCCGCTGGGGACTACTTGAAACTTGGTTTTCAAAAGTGGGTCAAACTTTCATTCTTGTTCAACATTCCTTTCATTCACTTGTGTGTGCTTTGTTTGTGAACATTATATGTGTCGTTTGCATATTATGTGCTTTGTTTTATTCCTGTCCCTCCTTGTGTCCCACTTTTGTTGTTTGTGTTGTTGATGCTGGGGCTTGAGATATTGTTTTGATGCTTGGAGGCTGGGGCTGGTTCTGGTTATTGGTTCAGATTCTGGATGCTTGTTTCCTTCTGTCACGCGACAAAGCGTACCTTTGATGTCCTGTGTAGCGCGACAGAAGGTGCCACTCAACAGGATTATATCTCCTTGGTGCAGGTTGTGGTTGTGGGCAATCCCCATGATCAATTATATTAATTCTTGATTATTGTGCTATGTGGGGGTGTGTGTGTTATTTTTCTTCATTCTTCTTTTCAAAAAAAATAATAAATAAAATAATAAAAAATAATAATAAAAAAAATCATTTTCATAAATAAAGGAAGATAGCCATCCTGCACACTACATCACGTAGATCTAGAACCCTCGGGTGCGATTGACGGCATCGCGGACGGCCATGAAATTCGCCTACGCTTGAGTGCCTAATGTCAAACCCATTCCCCTAGTGCGTTATAGGTGGCGCCACACATTTAAACCTCACCCAAAACGGTTGGTTTTGACACAACATTTTCAAAAATAAACTAAAATGATTTTTTTCAAAATTTCTAATGGACTTTCGTACCTACCCCCAAAACCCTAGCACGTGTGGGCATGTTGCCAACGCAACATGGTTTCACGAAAGGACATGTCGTTCCCACGGCATGTTCTAACAAGAGATTATGTCGCTTTGTCAACGTGCACCGACGAGAGGTCATGCCGGATTTTTTCCTTGAAATTCTTCAGGAATACTCGTTATGCTGCCCAAATTTCTCCAGAAATTGGGGCTGCTCGTTCGTCCCATAAATGCTTTGGTTTTGTTTAGGTATTATCGCCTGTTACCAATTTTGAACCAATACGTTTTGTGTATTTTTGGATGATGTTTCCTTAGGTTTCCCCGAGGTCTAGATTGCGTGAAATAAAGGACTAGCCTTTCCCAACCGTCTCTAAGATTCAAAACACTGATTTCTACTTGAAGATTAATAAAGTGTTGCACGAGTCCGTCTCCTTTCCCGCTCTTCCCTCTCCCGTACCTCCTCAAGATTCTCTATCCTCAGCCTTATACACGCTCTCACCTCTTCACCTTTGAAAGGCTACGACAAGTTGGGTATGCGCTCTCGTTCCCGGCGCTCATTGGTCCATATTCCTGAGGCGGAAGCAGTTCAAGTGCCCGAGCAGTCGTCCATCTGATGCGGAATCCAAAATGCTCGGTGCAGAGAAGACTATGGCCCACAAATCTGGAAATTCATATCCCTTGGGTCAGCAACAGACTGTAAAAGGTGTGTCCATCAAGGAGTTGCGAGCTATACTTGAAGATATTCCTCCTCGCAAGCGAGAGGCCCGGTTGTTTGCTCAGATTGTTAAACCTAAGGAGGGCGATTTGTGAAGGACAGAAAGATTGGAAAAGGGTCCTCACCGCACCGATGGCGACGATGTTCTTCCGTCCATCCAATGTTAAAGAAGTCAATCAGTCCTCGTAGGGTCTAGAATGTCCACTATCGGACATGAGTCTGTCGAGTCCAAGTTGGACCAATTTTTGCTTTGCAGTGATAAAATCTTGTTTCTCTTCTTGCTAGACTCAAGACATTACTAGCACACCTGCGTTACACTCGATTGAAATGGTCTCATTCCAAATGATCACTTGTGCTGCTCACTGACTAATGCTTTGAAATGACTAATGTTTGAATTGATCGGAGTGAGAAAATCGACTGATATCCTTCCCAGAGTGGGGCTTATCAACTCCCGACCTCGCAGCTCTTGTGCTCACGTATCTTCTTTCGTCCTCACCATTTTGTTGACTAGATGAACTTGCAAGGATCTTCCTCGAAGTAAGCTTAAGCAAAGCAATGAAGACTTAATCTCATTCGGATCATCCGGTAGGGACTGCGGTTGAAACCTTCACCCTTAGGAAAACCACTACCGTACCCTTACCTAAAAATACCCCTTCAGTTCAAGATCGGCACATTTTGAAACCCATTTAGCCATCTCCGGAAGAAGAGGGGCTATCCTTGAGGCTCCCGTAATTCAAAAGAAGCTTCGACCATCTCCAAGTCAGGAACGACGGAAAGCAATGATCCATCCTGAGGACTAGCTGAAATTCTCCTCTCAAAGACAAAATTGAAAAAAAAAAGAGAAAAAAAAAACAAAAACAAAATATAATATAAAAAAAAAAGAGAAAAGAAAGAGAGCCTAGTCCCCAGCGATTCTCTCAGAAGCGAAAGTCAAAATATCTGGTCACTACTCAAAGAGGAGCCTCAGAGTGAATAAAGAGACAGCACAGATGTCCCTCACCATTACCTCTAACTGATCCCAAGCCGTCCTCTCGCTTTTAGAGGACATTCCCATTACCGTTACCCTTGACCTTGGCAAAGCCAAAATTGACCTCTCATTCTTAGAGGCATTGAAGATGCAATCATGGATTCCCTTGCCTTAGAAATCCCAAACACATACCCAAGAGCCAACCTCTCATCTTCAGAGGTACAGCCAGCAAAAAGCCCAGCCGACCTCTCGTTTTAAGAGGTCATGATTTTCCAAATTACCCAAAGACCGGTCGAAATCCCGAAGCCCAGTCGCAGTCCCTACCGGATAGCAGTTTCATTCCAATATCGTCGAAATCTTAAAACAGATTATTGCTTAAAGCGGAGCCAAGTCCATCCCGGCTCAAAAGACTGTCAAGCGAAGATTGTGCAAATTTCATCCATTCATTCAACGTTTTATGTGAGCATATTTCGTTTCTCCTCCGCAAACAGTTATCATGGACGTCCCACTGGGGCTTCACATCTGTGTCTCCCATCGACACTCCAAGAGGACATGTTCTTTCAATTCTTAAAATCCTAAAAGGTCCTCATATCCTCGAATTCCAACGTTCATTCTTTTCATTCGGGATAAGCCCGAACTACGGCGACCTGAGCTCCTCCCAAGGAGGGGAACATAGGCAACCATAATTGGTCCGGTCGAAAGCACAAACAAATCTCAGAAAATCTGGTCTCCTCAAGGGCCATCCCTATACACAGATCCTTCGTTCCGTCTTTTCAAATTCGATCTCGATATCAGTGGGCTTTCTCCTCAGGATTGATAAAAAAAAATATTTGCTCATATCGGCTTTGGCGGTTGACTAACCCGAACATCAATAAAGGGTTTTAAGCAGCCTTGTGATCATCACGAATAAGACAATTTTTCAAGTGTCTCGACAAGTCTTCTCTTTCTACATCATAGGAAGATAGAGCTAAACACCGTTTCGGTCAGCAGGGGCTTCCATACACTTCTCCACACCTTGTGATGCTTATACTCTCCAAAAAGAGTTAAACCCAAAAGCGAGAGTGTCATACACAGAACTCGGGATTCATTCCCACCCTCGAAAAATAAGCCCCTGCACGTAAACATTTCCGAGTCTTGTCCAGCGACTGATTGACTACGATTTGAAATGATGGGTTGCCTCCTCCGGCCACAAGATGACTCTGCCTGCGATGAAGCTGCATGGAATGTCCTCAAGCTAGGGCTTTGGTTAAGGTATCCCTCCGGCTCTCCTTATCAGATTCCCTCCAAGATCGCCTTGCATTATCAACTGGGGCTTTGCCAAGCAGAAATTGCTCTCTGCCCCCCTCTACTACTTGCTGTCTCAGACGCGCGATACACTCTGTCCTCACTAGCAACGGACCTGCTGCAATTTGCACTCCTGGAAGCGTCCCCGACTTGCCTAGCCGCGCCATATCATTTCCCTACCTCGCGGGAGAGGGTCCACCCCATTATAAGCACTTTTCATCCCATACACAATCCCTCATAGAGCGACTGATATAGACATATCTGCTCACCAAGCCGTGCAAAACCCCCCTACTTCCTAATCTCCCCAGCTGAGATGGACTTGTGCAACAAAAGATTAATAATGCATAAGCAAGAGGTTAAATAAAATGCAAAGTGTCTAGAGTGTTGTGTCTCCCCCCCGCAGAGTACAATAATCAGGTGATCGTAATGTGATCGTGAGGACTGCCCCTGGAATCGCAATCTTGGGCAATGATTTCAAACCCTACAGGTGGCAGACCCCGCCTCTATTATCTTCATAAGGCCCAGAACTACGACTGGCTTGATTCCCTTTTTAAGGGATACGTAGGAATCCTTTCTCCAAAGGTCCAGCCATCTGATTTCACCAGCATCATCGGAAAAAGCACTGGCTGCCCCAGAAACCAGGGACCAAGGATCACCAGTCTCGGCGACTTCAAAAGCCTATTCTGCATGATAAGAAGAGACAAAGAGTCCGCATCTGTCAACCCCCAAACAATGCTTGCCAAAGAAAGAAAAGCCCCAGCTGCCTCAGAATCCAGACAATAATGCTAACCAGTCTCGACGACTCCAAGAGCCTATTTTGCATGATATACTGAGACAAAGAAGCCGTACCCATGTCAGCCTCCCAAGCAGAGCACACAAAGAGCGAAATTCCCAAATTAGTGGTCCCTAAAGCAACCAAGAAGAACAGCCTCCCAAGCAGAGCACACCAAGAAGAGCAGCCTCCCAAGCAGAGCACACCAAGAAGAGCAACCTCCCAAGTATAGCACACCAAGAAGAACAGCCTCCCAAGCAGAGCACACTAAGAAGAATAGCCTCCCAAGCCGAGCAAACTAAGAAAAAATAGCCTCCCAAGCAGAGCACACCAAGAACGGCTTCCCCAGAGCGAGCACAACAAAATCAAGTGGTCCCAAAGTACCAAGAGGAACCTGCTCCCTGGCAAGCAAAGTTCCCATCCAACAAAGATCAGTAACCCCAAAGTACCAGAAAAGAAGCCGACTCCCCAGGAATGCAGAGTCCCCGGCTTACCAGACAAAATTCCCAGTAAAGAAGCCGACTCCCCAGGAATGCAGAGTCCCCGGCTTACCAAAGCACCGAAAGAAGCCGACTCCCCAGGAATGCAGAGTCCCCGGCTTACCAAACAAAAATCCCAGAAAAGAAGCCGACTCCCCAGAAATGCAGAGTCCCCGGCTTACCAAGCGAGAAAGAAGCTAACTCCCCAGACAAAAGCAGAGTCCCCAGCTTCCCAAGCAAAGCTAAGGGCACAAAAAGAAAAGACGAACAATCAACAACAACAGTCCAGCAACAAGACCGACAAAAGAACAACAAAGAGAAGAAGCGGAAGTAGCGTGAGTCCCCTGGCAGCTACACTTATCCCCAACAGAACAAAAGAAGTAGCGTGAGACCCCTAGCAGCTACACCTATCCCCAGCAAAGCAGAAGCAGAAGTGGTATGAGACCCTCCGGCATCCACGAAAGACCCGTTGTAGCATGAGACCCTCCGGCAGCTACAACTCGTCAGCAGCAGTAGTGTGAGACCCTCCGGCAACTACCCTGCACCAACAAAGTGGTATGAGACCCTCCGGCATCCACGAAAGACCCGTTGCAGCATGAGACCCTCCGGCAGCTACAACCCGTCAGCAGCAGTAGTGTGAGACCCTCCGGCAACTACCCTGCACCAACAAAGTGGTATGAGACCCTCTGACATCCACGAAAGACCCGTTGTAGCATGAGACCCTCCGGCAGCTACAACTCGTCAGCAGCAGTCGTGTGAAACCCTCCGGCAACTAACCTGCACCAACAAAGTGGTATGAGACCCTATGGCTTCCACGAAAGACCCGTTGCAGCATGAGACCCTTCGGCAGCTACAACCCGTCAGCAGCAGTAGTGTGAGACCCTCCGGCAACTACCCTGCACCAACAAAGTGGTATGAGACCCTACGGCATCCACGAAGAGAAGCAGCAGTAGTGTGAGACCCTCCGGCAACTACCCTGCACCAACAAAGTGGTATGAGTCCCTCCGGCATCCACAAAAGACCCGTTGCAGCATGAGACCCTCCGGCAGCTACAACTCGTCAGCAGCAGTAGTGTGAGACCCTCTGGCAACTACCCTGCACCAACAAAGTGGTATGAGTCCCTCCGGCATCCACGAAAGACCCGTTGCAGCATGAGACCCTCCGGTAGCTACAACTCGTCAACAGCAATTGCATGAGACCATTCGGCAGCTACTCGCAAATACCAGTTGCAGCATGAGACCCTCTGGCAGCTATAACCTAGCACCAAAGGCAGCTACTAGCCAAGCGCAGTAGTACCGACCCCTCAAGAAGTCACAGGTAAGCACAACAAAGGTATGAAGACACATCTCTACCCCTTTCTTGCTTGTGATTGGTAATTTCCGAACTACGATTTGGCTTGATTCCCTTTTTAAGGGATACGTAGGAATCCTTTCTCAGAAAGGTCCAGCCACCCGATTTCCCCGATTCACCTCCTAGCCCGTCGCCTTATCCCTTGATGCTCATTAGGATTGGGTCTTATTTTATCGACAACCCCACTTTTTCCAAAAGTGAAGTTGCCGAGGGGCTCTGTAAGTACGCCAATCCAATTCGCGATCCTTTTTTAGGTGCATTTTAAATGATAAAATTGCACTAAGGGGCATTTTGGTAAATTCCCGGTCCGTTCCGAGACTTCCAGGAACTTTTTATAAGTTTCCCGCGAAGGAAGTATATTTTAGAATTTTTCCCGGATAAAAGGACCTAAAAGGAATTAATCAGTTTGGACCTTTTGGGTATTAACCCGGAATGTTCCAGAATCTGGTTTTGGCGCCAGAATCGGTTATTGGCGTTCCCAGTCGTGCGACAACTTGAGGCATGGAAATTGGATACGTTGGGTCGTGCGACCAAATAATCCAATTTCCCAATTCACGTATAAATATCAATTTGCCTCTCATTTGTCAAGGGGGGTTAACAATTACAACACACAGAACACACACACACTCATTCTCTCTCTACTCACGGTTCTCTCTATCTCTCTCTATCCGCAGGACCCTCTCTCTCCTCTCCCTCTCTCTAAACGCAAATCCCCCATTTTCGGTGTCATCTTCTTCTTCTTCAACCAATTTCCCTCTCAACCTTCACTAAACCAACTCCTCAACCTTCATCATCGATCATCACCTCCAAACCTCTCCCAATTTCCCTTCAAAACCAACCGGCGACAACCTAAACTCAAACAACCAAACTCTCCCTAATCTCCTCCCTAACCGGCGTACTCCTCCCTCAATCATAACCCAATCAACCGGCGACCTCCCCACCGTCTTCTCCGGTTAACAACCACGACCTCCAATTCCCTCTGTACCAAAAACCACAAACACAATCCCAAGCCCACTGCTGCTCCTCAAACGCCAATCAAGCCCTCTCAATCACCTCGGCCTATCCCTCTCTACCCCAAAACCGATTGCCTTCTCTCTCCCTGTTTACAGACCCTAAGCTGATACCAATCCTCAACTGCCGTTCCCCTGTTCTATTCTGGAAGCCAAGGCTGTCACACGTACTAGAATTGCCAAGCTACTGGACTTGAGATTTGCACTTATTCCGTTCCGAAGCTGATTGAAGATCCTTAAACCTAACTTGGTTTAAGGAGCGTGGACACTACGAGGGTAACGATTTCCATCACCTCTATCTCGCATTTACTGCTTACTTGTTTCATTGCAATTGACATTCCCCGGACTTGATAATTAGACTCTATCCGTCCTCAATTATCAAGTCCCAACTGCCGATCTCTCTGTTTAATTGTTTAGTTTGGTTTGATTGATATTCATAATGTGATTTTGTGGGATTTGTTGTTTATTGGCCAAGGGAGTGTGGATCTCCCTATATCCACATCCCCTTGGTCAATCCATTATAATTTCGTTGGTTTATGAGTTGTTTTGATATTGTGTTGAGATCTGAATTGTTTGTTGTTGG
This sequence comes from Adenophora triphylla var. japonica, assembly GCA_022495995.1. NCBI lineage: Eukaryota > Viridiplantae > Streptophyta > Magnoliopsida > Asterales > Campanulaceae > Adenophora > Adenophora triphylla. The sequence continues at coordinate 363,058 of JAFEMH010002033.1, forward strand.
ATTTGTGCTCAATTGTAAAGTGTCTGCAAACGGCAAGGTTGTGTCACGCGACACAATTGAACCCTCAGGTCCTGTGTCACGCGACACAACATGCCCTATGCAGAGACTATTATTTCAGTTGTAAATCCTATTATGTTTGTCCACGATGTAAAGTGGGACGTGGCCTCCCAGAGTCAATGGCTTACAAATTGTATTTCCCCCGTGTTGAGTAATAAAATAAAGCACTCTTATGCATTCTTATACATATCTTGTCATGTACACTTTGCACACACATTTGGATGAATTGGATGTTGAACATTGAAAGACTCGTCTACGGACGAGGCGTGTTGGGCGAACTCTCGGTTCTTCCCAACACGTAACTTGACCCCCGAATCCATTTTCTCTCTTAAAAAGGTTTTCAATGTTTCCTCTTAAAACGGTGTGGTGACTCCTTATTTTCACAAAATTTTTCGGCGAGCGCACATTCAGTACCGACACCCTCCGCCTCGACGAATCCCCGCGTACATATGTGAAGTCCGACCTAGGCACCGGAACATCTGGAGGACGTGGTGGGCCATCCCGCCTCTCCCTCGCCAACACCTGTGGCATCCTCAGCTTCCTCCTGACGAAGGCCCCGTACTCCTCGCGATACAAAAGAAACTCCTCGGCACTCACGCCGCCCAGGTACCTGTCGTACTCTAGCACATCCATGTCGCGGGGATGCATCATCCCAAAGGGTGGATCCCTCGGAGCCATAGGGGGCACACCAGGGCCATGCTGCTAGAAGACCCTCTCCCCCAAGTACATGACATCACAAGTCAAGCCCCGCAGCATCTTCCTCTGCTGCGTCACCACGGGACCACCCTCGAGCTCGTCGCCGCCATACCGAGACCAGGGGTACAGCTCAAACTCCGTCGGGTAATCTCTCTCCAAGAACTCCTGCACATCCCGATATGCGATGGTGAGCTTCCCCCTGACCGTCCTCCTCCTCCTCAACGGACTGGCCCAGCCCAGCATAGCAGGATAGGCCTCCATGGCCTCAGCATCTCGATCCCACGAAAAGCACCGGAAGATCTCGTAAAACCACACCTGCAACAAAAGCAGATAAAGCTCAGGGAAAAAGAAGACGGAGAAATGACAAACTGCTAAATCACAAACAGCAATAAACTCATACCTCCAACGCAAAATCGAAGCATCCCAGAGAACTGGCCACGCCTCGGCTAAACCGGTCCAAGGAAAAATAGAGCTCGGCCAAGCCTGCCTCGCCCCAAGCAATCTCACCAACTCTCCACAAATCCACCAAGCTCTACAGTAGAGGAAAAGGAGCCGAGGTAGAATGATTCGAGAACAAAGTCTCGGAAAGAGCGAACCACAAGAAAGAGCGCGCCAGCTGCTCAGCCGTCACCAAGCCGGTACCCCGGCGATAGGCCCCGATGTTGGCCGTAATCTGCGCCTCCACATCGCCATATAACATGCCCAGGCCCCTACGAGGAGAAGGTGCGAAGCCCAGCAGCTTCGCCAGCGTCCCATCGGACATCCTGTCCTGCCATCTCACTGGCCCTCCTTTGAAGGAAAGCCCAGTAATTGCCGCAAAGTCGGTGGGAGTCACCGTCACCTCTCCCCAGCTCAGATGGAAGGTATGCGTGGTGTCCCACCAATACTCATACAAGACCAGGAAGATGCTCTTGTTCTTCCTCGTCTCTGCAATCCCGGCAAGGTTCTCAATGAACGCGCCCAAACCAGAACCAAAGACTAGCCTCTTAGGACTCGGTATACCCTCCCTGGAGATATCCAGCAAATGCTTCCATAACTCAACTACCGTCTCGAGCGACCCCTGAGACTTCATCTTCTCCGCCTTTCCGGACAAAGGCCCCTCATCCTACAGGTAAACACAGCAAAGGTATGTCAATCACAGTACTTAATGCAAAATACCAAAAGGAGATGAAAGCATAAAAGGTCCGTCCCAACATGGCAAAGCATAAAAAGTCCGTCCCAACACGGTAAAGCATAAAAAGTCCGTTCCAACATGGCAAAGCATAAAAAGTCCGTCCCAAAATGGCAAAACAAAAAAAAACCGTCACGAAACACGGCACACATTGCACATAATTTTCCCCATGTAGCCCGTCACAAAACACGGCACACACTATACAAATTTTCTCAAAAGAGGGATTACGCCCTACACGACACATTTTCAAAAAACCCGTCACGAAACACGGCACACATCGCACATAAACTCCCCACAAAGTCCGTCACAAAAAGACGGCACACACTTTCAGACAAAACTCGTCACAAAACACGGCACATGTCACACTCTTTACACAAAGTCCGTTCCTACGAGGCAATTTTTCACAATGTACACACAAGAAATAGCATAAGGTACAAACCAAAGCATGCATTTCAAAGAGAGGCACTTTATTTTCACAAATAAGAGTTAATCTCCACATTTTTGCACAAAAATCACATACCCACGATTCTTACATGCTCAATTTCAACAATTCATCGCGAATTTCACAAAAAAGCAAGGCAATAAGAGAAGCCCCAAATATGCGAAAAACTAAAATTTAGTTCTAGCATATAACAATTCAAATAAGAATCGAGACAAAAATTGATTTCTTACCTCCCCGGCGGTCCTATCTCGCATATTGTGCACCTCCGAATCCGGATACAACACATCCGAATTCCTTGACGAAGGCACAAAGGAAGTGCAATTCCTTTGAAGGTCCGCCCTCTGCTCAATAGCCCCTTCGCCCCTTTGACGACGACCTCTTCTCGCTCTTTCTGCCATAACAAGCAATTCAAGCAAATGCGGAGGATTTACTTAGGGAATTTTGATCAAAAACTATGGTTTTCTCTCCCTCTCTCTCTCTGTTTTTCACGAACAGGAAGGGGGAACAATGGGGATTGCCTCGTTGCTGAAGCTGGTCAAAGCCTGGGAAATCAAAATTTCACGAAGGTCCGTACGAACCTCATTGCAAACAAAGAAGATGCGTACGGACCTCTTTGCATTATTGGTCAAATTACTCCTTTGCCCTTATAATCTTTGCCCCTGGCTGTCCAAAGGCCTATTTCAGCAGATTCAATGCAGTTTGGTCCTTAACCCAACAAAACAAACCCCGGCCGTCATCGTAAGTCCGGATTTCGCCCACTAAACGGTAAACCAAACACCGGCCGTCATCGTAAGCCCGAACCTCGCCCACTAAACGGTAAAACAAACACAAAAGGCGCAAACGCCTCTAAACATAAATCCCAAGGCACGAAATGCCTCTAAAACACAAAACGGTGAAACAAACACCGGCCATCAAAGTAAGCCCAAAATCACCTCCTCAGCAGACAAAATTCAAATGGGAACTCTGGAAAGCCCATACGAGACTACGCGTCCCCAGCAGATAAACACCGGCAGTCATCGTAAGTCCAACCTTTCCCCAGCGGACAAAACACGAGGCAACTACGATCAGGCTTGATTCCCGCTAGAGATACATAGGAATCCTATCACAAGGTCCAGCCAGCCGACCTATACAGTCACACAGGATGCCACCACGTCCACATAACCGACCTATATGGTCACACAGGATGCCACCACGTCCACACCACCGACCTATACGGTCACACAGGACGCCACCACGTCCTCACAACCAACCTATACGGTCACACAGAACGCCACCACGTCCACACAACCGACCTATACGGTCACACAGGATGCCACCACATCCTCACAACTGACCTAAACGGTCACCCACAGGACAGACACGTTTACACACAGAGTCTCAGTTAGAGGACATCACATGTCCTCGTACACGACAACACTCTCCCCACACACGAAATACGATCAGGCTTGATTCCTATACAGGATACGTAGGAATCCTATCACAGGGTCCAGCCAACTAACCTAAACGGTCACACAACAGGACACTGCCACGTCCTCACGAACCGACCTACATGGTCACCTCCTCTCTCAGCACGCGATCCAGATCAGGACCCTTATCTTATCGACGACCCCACTTCCTCCGTAAGTGACGTCGTTGAGGGGCTTCTATAAGTACCCCAATCTGGATCACTCTCTTTCGAACACACGGGAAACATCGCAGACTCACACAAATGCAGTCTCGAACACCCGTAGCCCTCAAAATCCCAAAAACCACCAACCAAACCAGGGGGCATTCTGGGATTAAAAAGTACAAAAGGACTTTTAAGGAATTTTGTAAAATATGAAACTGGCTGCTCAAGTCGCGCGACACAACTAGCCAAGAGACATCATAATTACAAAATCCTCTTAAAGTCCACAAGATTCCCTTAAATCCAGGAAAACCAAAAATCTGGTAATGGCTACTCACGTCGCGCGACACAACTAGCCAAGGGATATCATAATTACAAAATCCTTTTAAAGTCCACAAGATTCCCTTAAATTCAGGAAAACCAAAAATCTGGTAATGGCTACTCACGTCGCGCGACACAACTAGCCAAGGGACATCATAATTACAAAATCCCCTTAAAGTCCACGAGATTCCCTTAAATCCCGAAAAACCAAAAAACTGGTAATGATTGACAGCGTCGCGCGACACAACTTGCCATTTTCTGGACCCTATAAATAGAGGCCTCCCCTTCTTATTTTACAAACATCTCCCTCTTCTCTCCTCTCTCCCAGCCTTCAAGCACCCTCTCTATGACTCCTCAGGGCACTCCCGGTCCCTTTCGGTTCCTTCAGGGGCCTTTCGAGCTCCCTCGCGGTGCTTCGAAGCCTTACCAAGCGCTCCCGAGATGCTCCCGTGCTGCCCTGAGGCACTCTCGAGGTATTCTGAGGCCCCTCGTGGTACTACAAAGCCTTGCCTAGTCTTTCCCGAAGCGTCCTGGCCCTTTCTGAGCCAAACCGACGATTCCGACGCACGCCGGAACTCTGCCCGAATGCAACTGACGATCCCGATGCACGCCGAACCTCTACCCAAATCCAGCCAACGATCCCTGCGATCCCAATGCATGCCGAAACTCTATCCGAGTGCACACTTGACAATCTCGAGGCACGCCGAAGCTCTGTCCGTAGACAACCGGCACATCCCGAAGCAATCCCGGTCCGTCCCGGAACACTATTCCATCCTCAAACACTATTCCCCAGCGGAAGACAGACACGAACCAACATTGGTAAGGCTTCCTTCCATTACTATTTCAATACATTTCAATACGTGGTGTACAGTGTAGACATCCGATACAACATGCATTTTTAAAAGCACATACACACACAACATTTAAAGAAAGAGGGGGTGTCGAAAGAATCGTTTTTACGAGGCGACTCGGGTGAGCTCTAATATTCTAATATTCTCTTCCCGAGGAGTAACCTGACCTCAAAACTCAAAAATCTCATCACACAAAAACAGTTTTTAAATTGATGCCTTTTTTCAATGTTTTGGGCTTAATAAAAACGGCGTGGCGACTCTACAAAGCAAAAACACAGCGAGACACCTCCACTCGACCAACGCAAAAATGCGAAATGCCAGATGTCGGGGCGCAATCGCTGCGCCTCTCGGATCCGGGTAATTTCAGGTACCGAAGCTGTTCTTCCTCTGGAATTCACAATCCCCACAGCTAGATATGGTTTGGCAACCCCAGAAGATAACCAACTTATCCTCGCGGATGATTTAGACACTATTGATGAGCTCAAGGATATGTCCAAAGTCAGGATGGCTGCCTACCAGCAGAGGATAGCCAAATCGTACAACAAGAATGTTCGCATCAGAAGATTTCAAGTTGGGGACATGGTCCTAAGGAAGGTTTTTATAAACACGAAGAAATCAAATCCAGGCAAATTTGCGGCCAAGTGGGAAGGTCCTTACCTAATAGATGTAGAAGCTGGAAAGGGAGCATACAGCCTGTCAACCTTAGACGGTGTGAGAATTTTGAGGAATTGGAATGCGGTCCACCTCAAGTTGTACTTCGTGTAAGTTATAAACTCATCAGTCTTCGTTCCAAGGATCATGTATGATTCATTTTGTTTTATTTTATGTTATTTCAATATAATTTATATATTTCAAACGTTTACTGACTTAAGCATCGGAGGGGTGTTAGCCAAGCTAAGACCCACCCACCCTAACCTGTTTCTGTTTTGCAAGAGAAGACAATGCTAGCAACTTGTCCAACTCGGGTCACTTAGACAAAAGATATGTCAAGCTGTCCAACGTATCAGAAACTGGTAAATCTCTACATAACTCATTATATCACAGCTTACTGTGCCGAATCTAAGTCTTCTCAATACTTGTCTCCAAGGAAAAGGGTACACTCCTTCTAAATGGTTCAAAGGTCTTGCAATTTTCACAAGTTGTTAAGGTTATTTATACCTTCGCATGGGCGCACGCTTTTCATGTTTTAGCTAAGGAGTAGGTGGGCCAGTATGTCACGTACATACTGATTACCTTCATGCCCTTAGTTAAATTTATGAACTCAAGTTGAAATCATCAGTTATGATATTAATATGTTACCAAACGGGCATTCGAATGAAAATCTAAACGTCTTTTCCATTTTTTGACATATTATTTCTGAACGTAAAGAAACGTCATCATCATGTCCAAGTGGACATATGTAAAATCTCACATTCTAAAAAGGAAATATCCATTATTTAGCAAAGGCAGACCCCTTCAGTCAAAAGAAACACCCTTGCCTTTATCCGTTCTCCCTCCTTCCTGGGCTTCACCAACCTGCTCCATCTTATCCATGTTCCTAGAATTCACCTCACAAGTTTCCTCTCGGACAATCCTTTTTAAGCCAGCGTACTCCTCCTCAAAGTTCCAAGCTGAGTGTTGACCAACTTGATATTCTTTGATCATCTCAATCCTAGCATCGAAGACAGATTTAGCAGCTTCAGCCACCAGTTCATCACGAAGGGTTTCCATCTCTTTAACATGCTTCCTTCTAACTTCCTCCATCTCTTCATCTTTCGCTTTTAACATATCAAAAGCTACTTTGAGGTCAGCCTCGAATTCCTTTCTATCCATGAGCAAAGTATCAGCTTTATCCTTCCACCACTTGATCTCGTTAACCATCATCTTGACCGCCGTTATCGCCTAACTCAAAATGTTTTGATCAAAACAAGATGCAAGTTCAAAAATAATTGAAGAAAGACATACTCTACCTTAGTCTCAAGCTCATCCTCTTTTGGTGTAGTCTCCCATGCATCCATTCCCCCTTGCCCTTTCCTCTTCACACCCGATTTATTCCCGAATTCTAATCTGGATATTGGAAGCATATCCTCGTCAGCCTTCGCCTTTCTCTTATACTTGGCAACTAGGGCCTTCGCTGCAAATCTAGTCTTTGAACGGGTGGCTATGAAAAACAAAAGTAAACATCCTGACACAGGTAAGAAGCCTAGATATAATGTCAAAAGGAACTTACCAAATGACATCTTGTCCCTCAAAATATTTCAGCAGGCAGAAGTTCTTCGATGGAGTCTCCAACTTATATCAACCAAATCGAGTTATCATCCCTTATATATAGAAGACTTATCTTCCCAATATCCTTATTTACGGATTCTGTGCTAATCCATGCCTCAATTTAAGCCCTACATCCATGCCAGAAGATTCGCTAAACAAAGCAAAACATTTCGCCTTCCCCAAATTTGGCAGCAAGGCGGTTAAAAGTAGAATTTTTGAAATTCAAATTTCCATCTATCGATACTTCAAAAATTCAGGGGCAATTGTTTGGGGTGGAAGATCCACAACAACATGATGGATCTTGACGCCTCATCCTTTGGTGAATCAACTTGAATAGCTATACATCTTGCCAAAGTCATTATGTGGTGACATTTGAGGAACCGTTTCCGAAGTTCCACGAACGTTATTGACCGAGTCAAGGAGCTTTCTACCAGCATTCATTCAGCAACGGATATCTTCATCATTTAACCTCCTGCGAGATTTTAGGCGCATGTTGAGGGATTGCATTTATTTTGTTGCTACTGTTATCTTCATTTGTGTTTAAAAATAGAAAACACATGTATACACACACTCACTTACTCAATTATCAATACTCTTTGTACTTACATGCTCTCTCTACCATCACCGAACTAATAATATTTCACTGTTTCGAGGATTTATGCCGGCGAACAAGTTGTTCAAGGGCTTTCCTCGTTAAATCTCTTGTCTTCACATCTTGAATTTACATTATCATATTTCATTGTGCCCAATTTTTCTCTTTGAAGTTGAATTGCTTAAATTTGGGACCAAAACAATATGCACATCATTACCAAGAAAAAACAAGAAAAGAAGATATTATTTCAACAAACATGTATGATATAAATATACTCCCTCCGTTCCAATAAAAGCTTCACTAATTATCCAAAAAGGCGTTTCGTTAGTTAGAAGCTTCACCTTTCCTTTTTTGGCAAAGAATCTTTACTATTTCCTCCACTCATTCTCTCTCCTACATTATTTTAATACTCACAACACTATTATAATTTACTATTCCCTCCACTAATTCTCTCTCCTATTTTCAAATTACACTCACAACATTTTTTTTCCCTCCCATTTTCATAATTTGCGTGCCCACCTAAAAGAGTGAAGCACTTATCGGGACGGAGAGAGTATATATTTACACAAATATATAATAAATTAAATATTGGAGACCAATCAGCATATTTCTCTAGCCGAATTTTATCACTAAAGTCATATGACACAATTACTAGAGAGAAATTTTGAAGGTAAATATGTTTTTCATGCATCTATCATCTATGTGTCTAACTTATCTTACAGATGGAGGAAAGAAACAGGCGACCAGTCATAGGTTACATCAGTGAAGCCGACACAAAATTAAAGAAAGTGAAACAGTGAAGACTTTGTTTCTTTATTATCAAGGAGATGTTAATTAATGATTTAAACAACGGATCAACACAGCAACTGTTATTCCAAAGAAAGTGAAACAGTGAAGACCAATCAGCATGTTTCTTTATTATCAAGGAAATGTTAATTAATGATTTAAACAACGGATCAACACAACAACTGTTATTCCAAAGAAAGTGAAACAGTGGCATGCGGGGTCTTAGCCTGATGGTTAGAGTTCATGGCTTCCAACCTGGAGGTCATGGGTTCGATTCCCCCACCAGTGGTTAGAGGGAATGACATTGCCCTCCCTAGCATAGCTAGGCGCCTCTGTAAAGTGCATCAAGGGGGGAGCGGTGAAATGTGTTGATCCCCTTCTTTTAAAAAGGAAAAGAAAAGAAAAAAAAAAAGTGAAACAGTGAAGACCAATCAGCATGTTCCTTTACTATCAAGGAGATGTTAATTAATGATTTAAACAACGGATCAACACAGCAACTGTTATTTTTGTGGTTAAAAGATTTGTATGAATCTGGAAGCTTCCACTTTCTTTTCTTTTATGTATGATTTCATTGAGGTAGTTATTAATGTTATTACATTTTTTTTCTTCTCTTTATCTTTTTATACTACGTATCTTTTTATATAATGATGTCGAATGGAGCCTTGAGATTGATACTGAGTGGAAAGAGCTAGAAACAATGGGTTACAAACCCTAGATAAAGAAAGCATCAGCTTTTCCTTTATTTTCTTTATTCGATAATCAAAAACTCTTTAATTTTCGGATTTAACATATAATCCTATTTTATAAGACTACTACAACTTGAAAAACAAGTCAAAACCTACTAAAATTACCTCAAAGTTATATGGTAACATAATAGGACTCAAAAATAACAAAATATCTCCTAAATCTATTCTAAAACATCACAATACTACCTATCTAATAATAATTCCTAAAATACAAAGAAAATAATAAAAGATAAGTAAATAATAATTCCAAAATCTGCCGTCGATCTGCATCATTCTTCCTATCTTAGAAAAAATTTATCCTCGAATTTGACATGTTGCTTTAGGAGTTACATCTTGAAAATCATCCTTAAATCGTTGACGAACTTTATACTTACGATTGCTTTTCACTAAATCCATCAAATCTGCCAAAAAATATGTAACACAATCTTCAAATAACAATTTCTTGACAGTCTGATGGCAAATCTTGACAGTCTGATGGCAAATCGAAAGGATCTTCATACGGATAAAAACACTTAAAGAACCCAAAATTTCTCGACAATTCATCTGACGGAAATTTTGAACAAGGTGTTTTTCGATCAACCGAGTATGACCTTTTCAATTGACAAATATCACAGTCACATATCAAAAATCGGAGGTTTAGACCAATCAACAAACTGATCAGAACTGTCTAATAAAACAAAGGGTGAAGATGGATCATCAAAAACCCTTTCAACAGTAACGATAGATAATGGGACGCAAAATACATCTGAATATGCCATACCTTTGATCCCCGGACTCTCGATTTCTGCCTCGATATCCCTTGAAGGATCTACCGCATTCCAGGACCCAATTTCGTGACCCTGGTTGAAGGGAGTGACCCCTTCATGAAACTCCATGTCCTTGGATGATAAATCCGAATCTGAACCCATCGCTGGGTGCTCCACACGCGCCTGAAAGTTCTGGAGTTGTTGAATCTGCTTTCGCACTTCGTCTACCTCAATATCACGTATGTCACGTTTGCGATGATGAACGTCTTGATTGGAATCCGATCCACGGTTCCTTCCATGAACATCTTTTCTACCACGAACACTACGCCCTTGTTCGGCCATCATCATCGATACCCTCATCCAGGAATCTGATACCAAATGATGTCAACGAACTAAAGTTAAGAGATTGAACCGAACGAAAATCAACAAGATTCGATAAATAAGAAAGCTGCAGCCATTCTTTTCTTTTATTCAATTCATAATCAAAAGTATAAGTTGTTTAAAACTCTAAATCAAGTTTAAATACTCCTAATCAAACCCTAAAAACGTTTTGGAATGGAAAGGACAAAAATACCCTACTTAATTGTTTTTTAAAAACATCAGCAATAAAACATCAGCACTCTTCCCGTCATTGAGGCGCATGCCTGGAGTCTTCTGAGGCGCCATCCTCGTTTATTGGTTGGTTTTTACCCAATCCATGACATAAAGCCTGGATACATATCTCATGCTGGCCATTTTCTGAGTCAAAGCTCGGAACTCAAGATCCCTTGCACAAGCAAGACGATGAAAGGTCATGCTAAAATCTTGACTTGATCTTGATTTCCAAAGCTACACCCAGACAATGCTCCGTCCTGGATATACATACATGCTCACATGACACCATGTCATTAAGCCTTTAATATGTCATCCATGACAATATGACCTAGCCAATACCTAACGTCACAGACCCCTTGCGCAAGCAAGGTAAAGAGAGGTCATGCCGAACTCTCGACCCGATCTTGACTCAGGTGCCGGCTCTGCTCACAATTCACATGGCTGACGCATTAAAACGAACATGACAGGCTCGATCCTTAGGTTCGATTTTCTTTTTGGCCGGTGGAAAACACTTGCCTTATAGGACCCTCGCCCGGGGCTGTCGGGATGTCGAAATATTGGTGCAAAATGAGGGGCTTATAGCCGCACTGATGGTCTCCATTGACCCATGATCTAGCATAGGTGCGAAAAAGAAGAGCAATCTTTTCCAACCAACTTATGATTCTGAGATAACACATTTTATGTAAATTAAAACAACAAAAAAAAAGCATAAATAAAAAAAAGGAAACTGCATGTCACATGAGCTTTCCCTCTTTATCCAAAAAAGGCCTTCCCATGTCTAAACCTTACCCGTCACCCCCTCCAGCGAACCGAGAGTGGTTGAGAGATACCTGGAAACCGTCTTTCCAGTGTCAAAGTCGCAAGGTCCGATAGCCTTTCCAATACAGCCACCAGAGCTGCCTATCACTCCCCTATGGCAAGGTCGACAGATAACAACGAGGGAAACGGAATCCTACCCCCAAGAAATTTCCCAACAATGGAAGTGGTGTGGCAAGCTGTCATGGCTCTCAAGAAACGCCAAGGCGAGCAACAGGCTTGGATCGAAGGTGCCATGCATCATTTCGGAACATTTGTCACCCCCAGCCACTTGGGGCTCCCGAAGACATACTCGCTCCTGCAGCTCCCAACGTCTCTCATTGTCCCCGGTATGAAATCCTGCACCTCTATACGAGCCCCACAGCTACGACATGAAGCCACAAGGTCCACTAGGGAAAGACATGCCAAGTCAACACACCGAGGTCCTGAGCCCACCACAAACTGGCGAACACATCTGGTGGGATGTATGCGACTGCCCCGCTTGTCTGGAGAGGGACTTACAAGTTGAAATACACAAGGACCTGTAAGTACCCAAATCTGGATCGTCAAAATCCGTTAAAAGTTAACCGAAATCCGTTAACTGGCCCTTTCCAAGTTAACCGGAACCCGCTAAGCTCCCCGTTCTCAATTCAACATGACATCCCGGGACTGCCCCGTGCATCCCGACATCAAAGTGTACTCAACACACGTTATCACACATAAAAGTATAGCTTTCCCCAAAAAACGCACTTTCCGGGACTATCCGGGGCATTTCGGACATTTTCCGGACAGTTATTTAAAAAACGCACTTTCCGGGGGCGTTTCAGACATTTTCCGGATTGTTATTTTAAAAACGGACAAAACCGGGACCCGGGCACGAACTCCCACAAGGCCTGGTGAGTCATGGGACACGTGGCACGCATGCCACAGCCCTCCCATCACCTTTCAATCAATTTCAGAGTGAAAAGACTAAAATATCCCTGGTATGCAGTCCATGTCCGGCCGGACTCCTTTGCAGACTCTCAGAAATTGCCAGCAAGTCCCTCCAATTTCCAAAGTTTCACAAAATCCCCTGGATTTCAAGCTAAGTCCGGCCGAACTCATGCTGAAATTTCACCTATAAATAGAAGGGTTGTCAAAGCCATTTAGAACAACAAAATTTCACTCCATTTTCACCCTAAGCCACGGTCTAAACTGGTTCTCCCCCTTCCCGAGCCCGGTTTTACCTCGTTTTGCGTGAAAACTCCGTATTTCGATCAAATACAACCCTCACCACCTTGAAACACCGTTCCAAACCACTTTCCGTATCCCGTATACACCCCCCAAGCCAAAAGAGTCGACCCTAGCCATAAGTATAACTCCCTCTCTCTAATCTCTCGTTCCGCCTCGGTTTACGCGCTAGTCGCTATAACCGTTTCGGACGAACATCGTTGAAATGTAGATGCCTCCGTCTAACGGGGTCCGATACGTTTTACCCTAAATCCTCTTCTCTTCCCCTAAGAGAAGTAATCTCGGGTTAAAACGGCGTTCCGACCCCATTCTGTTTAAATTTATGTCATTTACAATTCCGGATCGATCGATCCGTCGATCGTCATTTAAATTCCTGTCATTTACAATTCCGGACCGTTTGATCCGTCGAACATCATTTACATTTCATGCAACTTTACAATTCTGAGTCGTTTAGCTCGTCGATCGTCATTTACAATTTCGAGTCGTTTGGCTCGTCGATCGTCATTTACGATTCCGGATCGTTTGATTTCGTTGATACCGCACTTTAAATACTTTCATTTACAAGTCCGAATCGTTTGGATCGTGATAGTATTTACCTTTCAAAGTCCGAGTCGCAACCCGATTCGTTGATCGCATATCATTTAATACGTTTTTTTCGTAAAATCGTTAACAATGTAATGCCCGGTTCAAAACCGGAGTTCGACCTTCGAACTCTCTTTCAAAATGCGCGAAATGACGTTTGGCATCTCCGAACGCTCATATTCAACCTTAAAATCCGCCATTTGACACTCAAAATCATTTAATACATTTTTCCCGTAAAATCATTAACAATGTAACATCCGATTCAAAACCGGAGTTCTACCTTCGAACTCTCTTTCAAAACGCGTGAAATGACGTTTGGCATCCAAACGCTCATCTTCAAACTCAAAATCCGTTGTTTGACATTCAAACGCTCTTTTCTTAAAAGTCAACATTTGACACTTAAGATAAACATATAAAATCAGCATTCGCGCCTCTTTTCCTAAAACTCCAAAACCGACGTTTGTCATTCAAACGCTCGCCTTTTCAAACAAAGTCACCTAATCAACGTTTGACATTCAAACCAAGATTAAGCTTGTCATTCAAGCCCTCATTTCAAAATGCAAACACACACACAAACACGCACACGATTTTGAGAAAGGTAGAAAGACTCGTCATACGAGGCATTTCGGGTGATCTCGTAATACTCTTCCCGAAACGTAACGTGACCTCCGAACCTAACAATCTCTGGTACCAAATAGTTTTTTACTCGTTTTTCCTACCAATAAAAATGACCCCCCATTTTCAAAGCCTTTTCCTAAGTTTTTGCTACCAATAAAAACGACACCATTTTCACAAAAGCAGTTTCTCAATGTTTGGGCTCAAAATACAAAAACCGCGTGGCGACTCCTCTCCCTTCCCGAAAGCGAGGTCTCAGACACCAACCCTCCGCGAAAGACAACCGCGCTTCGCGTCCGCGCGAAATCCCGGGTAATTTCAGTTGGCGACTCCGCTGGGGAACTGGATACTTTTATCAAAAACTACCGATGTTTTAAAAAAAAAGCCTTGCGTGGGTCAAACTTTCATTTACCCTTCCTCGTTTTCGTGTGCGTGTGTTACTTTAAACCTCAAACGGTTTCTTCAAAGGCATTACATTGTCGTCTTTTCAAAATCATACCATGTTTGTGCATCGCCATTCATGATTGATTTTCATGCTATCTTTTGAACTGCGCATCAAAATTCTTTAAGACACATTATGAAAAATCTCTGTTTTACTCAGAAAAAAAGAATTTTAGTGACCGCACATTACTCGTACTTGCTGCCTCGGTACACCGCACTTCACATGCACTTGCTGCCTCGGTACACTGCACACTACGACCCTTAACCCGGGATGGCCTTATCAGTTGCACCTCGGTTGGTCTGCCAGACACCTTTCGAGGGCGCACGGGGTCATCCCAAACAGCCCATCCTAGCCCGTGTAAGCCATGCACTCTTTGTGTCACACTTTGTCCAAGACCCCAGTTGGTTTTTGGCTTAGTTCGTGTCATAAAGCCTAAGTGTATGTTTTTTATGCCGGGTTCCGCCCCGAGTCAAGCTCGAGAGATTGAGACTGAAGGTCTTTCCCGACCCGAAGTCTTGAGCTTTTCAGCCTTGACTTTGACGCGGAGCTCTTCCGAAAAATATACCCGAAGGTTCAATGTGACACCGTGTCACCAAACCTCACCGTATGCACTGTGCCAGCCACAACTTGGCCAACGCCAAAAGCTATGGTCCCTCGCGCAAGCGAGTCAGGAGAGGTCATGCCGAAATTTTGGCACGATCCCCGCCTTAACTTAAGGACGTTGACTTCGACTGTGGCTCGTGCGTCACATACGTTGGAAGTTTGCGTGATCAGCTAGCCTTAAATTCACTTTTTCCTTTGTCGGTGGAACTCGCTTGCCTTATAGGAACTCGCTCGGGATTGTTCGTCCCGAGAAAGATGATCTACAAATGGAAACGAGGGGCTTATAAGCGTAGTGACGAGATCCACTGATTAGAGCTCTAGGGTTAGTTGCGAAAAAGAAGACACGCTCTTTTCCAACCGATTAGGACTCTGAGAAAATGCGTATTAAGTAAACATTAATCGGTAACTGCACATTGCACAAGCCCGAAACCTTGAGCCAAATACCCCTTTCCGAAGCCTAAACCCTTCCTTTCGTTCCCTGCAGCCTAGCGTAAAGTGGTTCAGATTTCCGGGTCGGCGCCTCGCCGAGAATCACGATTACGGCGGCGTCGGACAGGTTCTTCGGTTCCCTCGGTTCCCTCGACGAATTTCCGACATGTCTAGCTCACCGAGAAATCGTGACGGGGACGGATCCCCGCCACCGGTAATGTATATGACTTTGGAAGAAGCCATCCGGGCTTGTGAGGTTCACAAGAGGCGTAAAGAAGATCAGCAGAATTTCGTGTGGTACAGCTTCTAAATGAGAGAGGTATAGCAGCCTATCCCCCCGACGGTACTTTCATCCTGGTCGAGGATGACGATTCCCCGAAACCAGTTCCTCAAACCTTCAACCAGGTTCCTCCCCCGCCAACTTACGGGATTCCTTCGAACCAAGGAAACAGCCGACCTAGGCTTCACGTTGCCACCTCTCAGGGCAACCCTGTCATATTTGCCCAGGCCAGTGCTACTCCTATCACTCAATACCACCAGCACACCGCTGGACCATCTCAAACAGATGCCAATATCCTTCAATACCCTCCCGGGTTCATCTCGTTGCCTATACATGAATCCCAAAACACCAGGGACAAACCCCGATACAGTTCAGAAAAGGCTCCCATGTATCCACATATATCAAGCCTTCCACCTCCAATCACTATCGCTCACGTGGTAGCACCCGGCGCCGAGCCTCACAGTCCACTACTGGACCCAACCTTAGCCTGAATGGTCCAACAGATGAAAGACCTGAAAGCCACTTGAAATTACCCGGGATTTCGCGCGGGCGGCGCAAAACACGGTTGTCTTTCGCGGAGGGTTGGTGTCTGAGACCTCGCTTCATGGGAAGGAAAAAATGAGGAGTCGCCACGCGGTTTTCGTATTTTGAGCCCAAAATGTTGAGAAACGGCTTTTGTGAAAATGGTGTCGTTTTTATTGGTAGCAAAAACTTAGGAAAAGACTTTGAAAATGGGGGTCATTTTTATTGGTAGCAAAAACGAGTAAAAAGCTTTTTTTAGTACCAGAGATTGTTAGGTTCGGAGGTCACGTTACGTTTCGGGAAGAGTATATTGAGATCACCCGAAACGCTTCGCATGACGAGTCTTTCTACCTTTCTCGAAATCGTGTGTGTGTGTGTGTGTTTTTTTTTGAAAAGGGGGCTTGAATGACAAGCTTAATCTTTGTTTGAATGTCAAACGTTTATTAGGTGACTTTTGTTTGAAAAGACGAGCGTTTGACTGACAAACGTCGGTTTTGAGACAAAAATGAGCGTTTGCGTGGCAAACGTCGATTTGAGTTTGAAATGAGCGTTTGCGTGGCAAACGTCGATTTTGAGCTTTTTTGAAAAGGAGTTCGAATGACAAACTCCGGTTTTGAACCGGGCGATTCATTGTTAACGATTTTTACGGGAAAAAACGTATTAAATGATTTTGAATGTCAAATAGCGGCTTTTAGTTTGAAAGATGAGCGTTCGGAGGCCAAACGTCATTTCGCGCATTTTGATAGAGAGTTCGAAGGACGAACTCCGGTTTTGAACCGGGCATTACATTGTTAACGATTTTTACGGGAAAAATACGTATTAAATGACATGCAATCAACGAATCGGGTTGCGACTCGGACTTTGAAAGGTAAATACTATCACGATCCAAACGGGTCGGACTTTGTAAATGACAGTATTTAAAGCAGTATCAACGGATTTAAACGATCCGGAATCGTAAATGACGATCGATGAGCCAAACGGCTCGGAGTTGTAAATGACGATCAACGAGCCAAAACGGCTCGGAATTGTAAGTGACAGAAAGTAAATGACGATCAACGGATCGATCGATCCGGAATGATAAATGACAGAAAAAGTAAACGGAACGGGGTCGGAACGCCGTTTTAACCCGTGATTACTTCTCTTACGGAAAGAGAAGAGGATCGAGGGGCTAAAACGTATCGGACCCCGTTAGACAGAGGTGTCTACATTTCAGTAACGGTGTTCGAAGCGGTTATAGCGACTGGTGCGTAAACCGAGACGAGATGAGAGATTAGAGAGAGGGAGTTATACCTATAGCTAGGGTCGACTCCTTTGGCTCGGAAGGTGTGTACGGGACACGAAAAGTGGTTTGAAACGGTGTTTCGTAGTGGTGAGGGACGTATTTGATCGAAATACAGAGGTTTCACGTGAATCGAGGTAAAACGGGAGCTCGGGAGGGGTGAAACTGGTTTGTGCCGTGGGGTAGTGAGTTTTTTTGGGGTAATTTTGTGTTCTCCAATGGCTTTGACAGCCCTCCTATTTATAGGTGAAAAATGTAGTAAGAGCCCGGCCGAACTTAGACTGTTTTCCAGGGGTTTTTTGGTATTTTGGAATTTTGAGGGGCTTGCTGGCAATTTCAGAAAATGTGCACAGTGAGTCCGGCCGGACTTTGACTGTATACTAGGGGTATTTTAGTCTTTTCCCTTTGATTTCTAATTTAATGGTGATGTGTGGGCTGTGGCATGGCTGCCACGTGTCCCATGACTCACCAAATGCGTGGGAGTTCGTTCCCCGGTCCCGGTTTTGTCCGTTTTTTAAAATAACAGTCCGGAAAATATCCGAAACGCCCTCGGAAAGTGCCGGAAAGTGCGTTTTTCAGGGAAAGCCATACTTTTACGTGAGATGACACGTGTTAAGTACGCTTCAATGTCGGGATGCACGGGGCAGTCCCGGGACGTCTCGTTGGTTTGGCAACGGGTAGTTTAACGAGTTCCGGTTAACCTGGAGCGGGCCAGTTAACAGATTTCGGTTAACTTTCTGACGGATTTTGACGATCCGGATTTGGGTACTTACAGTTAGCCCCTTAGCGACGTCTCCTCCGAAGGAGGTGGGGTCGTTGAAAAAGATAAGGATCCAAATTGGGATGCCTTACTTTGAAAGACCTGGGTGGTCAGCTGGCTGGACCCTTAGCGAAAGGATTCCTACGTATCCCGAGCGAAAATCAAGCCAATCGTAGTTCATAGGTGCAAGGGCCGCGCGTGGGGACCTTGACCTGAGCGAGACTGTTTGGAGGCGTCTGAACCTGAATGGAGACTATTGTGAGGCGTCTGAACCTGGGACTTCTGTAACCTTCGAGGGCGTGTGGAGCCTCAAACCAGAGCTGCTGATACTGACGAGGGCGTGTGGCGCCTCAAACCGGAGTTGCAGGAGCTTACGAGGGCGTGTGGCGCCTCAAACCAGAGTTGTTGGAGCTTACGAGGGCGTGTGGCGCCTCAAACTGGAGTTGTGAGGATACGTTTATCCTGATATGAAGGCGTTCGTGCCTTGGGTACTGGGCTTATTGTCTTTGCCGCGCTTTATCCTCGCCGGGATAGGGCGGTAATGATGAGAACGGTTGTGTTAAACTGGCGTTATTAACAACTCGGAAGGATCGACGTTCTTCTTTAGAATCCTGCTGGGGATGAGCATTCGGGCTTACCTTGATGGCCGAAGAGGGATTGTTGTGCGGGCTTATTGCAGCTGCCGCTGAAGTGGGACGGTCGGGCTTACGACTGGCGGCCGGGGAGATGAATGTTCACTTGCTGAAGTGAAAAAGATATTCGGCCTTACGAGGATGGCCGAAGAGGGATTGTTGCAAGGCGTTCGTGCCTTGGGGTTCGGGCTTATTGCAGCTGCCGGGGGATATATGATGGTGAAAACCATTAGAAAATTTAACGTCGGGAGACGGAATCATAACTGGAATGTCCGGAGACATGATTGAGCATTTGAACGTCAAACGTCAACTGGGAATCGAATTTAACGTCTGGAGACGGAATTGTAACTGGAATGTCTGGAGACATGATTGAGCGTTTGAACGTCAAACGTCAACTGAGAATCAAATTTAACGTCTGGAGACGGAATTGTATCTGGAATGTCCGGAGACATGATTGAGCGTTTGAACGTCAAACATCAACTGAGAATTTAATTTAACGTCTGGAGACGGAATTGTAACTTGAATGTCCGGAGACATGATTGAGCGTTTGAACGTCAAACGTCAACTGAGAATTTAATTTAATGTCTGGAGACGGAATTGTAACTGGAATGTCCGGAGACATGATTGAGCGTTTGAACGTCAAACGTCAACTGAGAATTTAATTTAACGTCTGGAGACGGAATTGTAACTGGAATGTCCGGAGACATGATTGAGCATTTGAACGTCAAACGTCAACTGGGAATCGAATTTAACGTCTGGAGACGGAATTGTAACTGGAATGTCCGGAGACATGATTGAGCGTTTGAACGTCAAACGTCAACTGAGAATTTAATTTAACGTCTGGAGACGGAGTTTTTGAAAGATTTTGAAAGTTCCGGATTCGACGGAGTTTTCAAAATATTTTGAAAGTTTCGGATTCGACGGAGTTTTCGAAATGTTTTGAAAGTTCCGGATTCGACGGAGTTTTCGAAATGTTTTGAAAGTTCCGGATTTCACGGAGTTTTCGAAATGTTTTCGAAATATATGTAAGAAATGAATGAGAACTGTCATTGCATTGCATCATTTTGACATGCGTTCATGCACTCTTTTGATGTTGCTCTCGTCTTGTTCACCTGCAGGGGAAAGGGAAGGTTGACCTCGACAATCAGAAGAGTCGGGGAGCCTTTGAGGCAGTGAGAGCATTTTGGGAGATTCTCCCGAACGTGGCTCGAGAGGGAGAGAGGAGTCCACGGCAGCTGGTGGTTGACTCCGGACTGGCTGGGTTCATCAGTGCCATAGCTGCGATCGCTACGATGCCGAGGGCCAGGTCCATGTATGTTGCCTTGAGCGAGTACTGGTGGGATACGACCCACACTTTCCATTTCAGATAGGGGGAGGCGACGGTGACTCCCACGGATTTTGCCGCTATCACTGGGTTGCCGACCTATGGCAACACGCCGGGTGTGGGCCGACGGTTATACCCCGGAGCAGTTGTCTAAGCTGCTGGGTTTTGATATCACTGATGCCAGGGGCTTGGGCATTCGGTACAGGCCGATGGAGAATCATTTGAGGGAAGGTATTGCTGCTTACTTGGCTTGATCTTTGAGGATGACCGCGGAGCACCTGGCTCGAGGGTTCATTTGGTTCGCATTGTCAGCGACTTTGTTCCCGACTTCCGACACATCCTGTCACTTCCCTTTGCTCGAAGTCGGCGACGGTCTCGGGATGCCGTGAGGGGGTTCGCATGGGGGAGGCTTTGGGTAGCCGAGCTCTATCATTCCCTGGACAGGTTCTCGCGGGGAGAGGAGAGTTCCTTGAGCTGCTTCACACCTGTCTTGGATGTAAGTTCGTGTCTTTTTCTCTTCCTTGCCTCTTTGATGTACTCATATGTATCTGCTTTGTAGCTGACATAACTTTCCATTTGCTTGGAAGGTCTGGTGCTACGAGGTGTTCAGTCCGCAGGAGTGGGACATTAAGGATGCGTATCGACCCTTGTACCCCGCCCTGCTAGTTTGGCAGAAGAAGGATAAGAGGTCGGTCTCGTCGAGAGTGGGTACGTGACTGTCGTACGAGGAGGTGTCCCAGGCCCTGAGCCGAGAGTTCTCCGAGAGGATCCAGTTGACCTGGTGGGGTAGGTTCGATGCTGTCGCCGTTCAGATTGCTAGCGAGACTATACGGCGGCGGAAGCTCCCGGTGGCACTTCACAGCGACGCGATGTATCTGGGGGAGAGGGTGACTCGTCAGCATAGGCCGGGGTCCCTTCCATTGGTGCCGGTGGATCCTCCTGTGCACATGCAGCATCCTCGGGAGATGCCGGTGGAGGAGCTGGAGGGGTATAGACAGGGCGTGTACTATACCGAGTATGTCATAGCGGGAGCCAAATATGATACTTTCTTGAGGATGAGGCTGAGGATCCCGCAGTGCAAAGATAGGGAGGCGAGGTCCCCGGAGGTCCTCGAGATCTTCCGATCCTACGCGCTAGGCCGGGCGTACGAGGGACCGGATGGCTCACGCAGACGACCGGTGATCCCACTCGGATGAGCCGAGACCACGATACAGGGCTGACCCCAATGCTTCGGTGAGCACTCTTTGATTTTCTGCTTTTGATAGTAGTATTCTGCAAATGTTGCATCTGTACTTTCTGTTCGTCTTCTGATGACCTTCCTGGTTCGCAGGTGTCTGGCCGTACGTACAACGACGCTATGAGGTTGGTGGACGGGTGGGCCGCCTACGCTAGGAGGCTCGTGGAGTTCATACGGTGCAGTTCCCGGAGGAGCATGGATGTCCGTGAGCCGAGGCCGTCCAGGTCGAGAGGTTCGCCTGCTCCCACAGCTGGTGGGGAGGACTTTGCACAGGGATTTGGCCAGTTCGCGAGCGGAACGGCTGGGTTTGGAGCTCCTTCTTCTTCGCACTCGGAGCACCAGAGGGGAGAGTCCTCGAGTTCGCATACGCCGAGGAGACCTTTTGCATATTCCCGCCTGGAGGAATTTGGCGACTTCTTGTTTGCGACGGATCCGGCATGCGGAGCAAGACGTCGAGTGCTCGGATGACAAGCGTGACTCCTGAGTAGTCCTCCCTTCTCTTTTTTTTTTTTACCGCTTTGTTTAGACAAAATGCATGTATTGTCGTGAACAATTTGATCTCGAACCGTATTCGAAGAAAGGCGCCGCGTGGGGGCGGAACATGTATTTCGCACTTCCATTTAGTGATTACCCTCTTTTATTTTCGACAAATAAGCAAGTAGGTTGATCAAAAAAATAAATAATGAAACATGCATTAAAAATTGAACGGGTCAAAATTTAAGCCTATATGCACTAATATTTAATTAACTGCACTGTTACACAAGCCCGCGGCGAAGGGATATTGATATGGATTGAATGAAACCGGGGGCGACGTTGGTTTCATAAAGGTGTGAACAAGGGACCGCTTTGGAATTGCTTCCAATTTGGGAGCAATGTCGCAGAGTTAACCTGTGTCAATCGGCAAGGAGAGTCCTACTGACTAGGATTGAATTTCCAGATTCCTTTAAATTGCAGTTTCAGCTTTGCAATTTGTAAAAACTACGCCTTTGTTTTGATCATTTGGCTGAAATCCTTTCCAATTCTTAAGGCTTTTCTTCACTTTCTGTCATGGCTCCCTTTCCTAAGTTGTCGTCGGATGCAAGAGCGATACTTGGAAAACTTTCAGTCGTGGGTACGGAACCACACGAGGCAGAACAAGGGGTTTTTTGAAGGTTGTTACGGGATGAGATCTGTTTGGGCTTTGAAGGAGCTCATGCCAGATTGGGATCTTTTGAGAGCAGCGTCTCGGTTCTGGGACGTATGGAGGAACGTGTACAGCTTTTCATAAAACGAAATCACTAATACATTCGAAGATTTCCGGGCCATTCTGGGAGGACCTGAGATGAAACAGCTAGTTCTTCCGTATGCTGGTGGCATGGCCACTGTTGAGAAGCTAGTGTCTTTGCTTGGTATCTCGGCTGGAGAAGCATACGGGATACCGATATCGAATACCGATTATGTTGACATTTCGGGACCGCTCGAAAGATTTGCCGAGGCCGAGGGGAGCATCTTTGCGTGGGATGCGTTTGCCCAGGCGCGATTGCTACTCGTTCACATTTACGTCTCGGGTGTGTGCCATCACAAAGGTACCGGACTCGGTGAGGCAAAGGCGCGAGCGGGGGAGACATTGTGCCATTGGTCTTAGGCGAGACGTTCCTGGGCATAGGTCGGATGGCGACCGGTAGCCGATACATGTGGGGAGGGAGTCCCGCTATGCTTACCATGTGGTTAAGGGAGAGACTGCAGATGATGCCTGAGGTGCCAATGTCCCGTGACGCTTGGTCTTTCTCTCGACGTCCTCCGGTGATAGGGGGCGATCAGCCGAGCCGGAGCTCTGATGGCCGACTCCGCACGCATCACTTGTGATGGTGGGTTCCCCATTGGAAGTTACAGACTTGTCGGACCGCTCAGAGTGGTACATTGGTTGTCGAGTATCGAGCTGTCTCGCACGTCTTTCTACATTCCATCGTTGGTTCTCGCGACAAGACTGGCTGGAGCAAAGCACCGAATCGGATTTGAGTTATGCTTTAATGTACCTTTGAGGTGGGATCTTTGCCGATGGAAGATCCTTCGACGCTATTGCACGCTCACGCGGTGGTGGCAATACACGTCCTTTGCCCGTGGTTCTAACTGCTTCACCGAAGAGAGGGCACTGTTCTCGTCGACGCAAACCGGTATTTCCAGGCCCCAGTAGCGAAGAGTGTATGGGGAGACACTGAATTGGGTTATCTTTTGTGGGAGACGGAAGCGACTCAGAGTGGAGCCGCTGGCGGTTAGTGCGCCGGACACTGGACGGCTCGACCTTAGAGAAGGACCGGGCAAAGGCTAACCCCGGGAATCGTACTCAAGCGATGCTACGGCTGATTATGAGACCAGTCGCGCCATCGGTGAGGCCAATCAAAGCACTGTTATGATGGCTCAAAGCGCAGGCGCGGCTGGAGACAGAAGGCTAGAGGCAGAAGGGGCCTGATGCGTTAGCCGGTACGGGGTTGACTGGAGGCGTCGGGAAGAGTCCCCGAGCCGGGTAGAAGGCCTCACTGTAATATTTCCTTTTGAAGGTGAATGCTAGAAACACTCGTGGGAAAAGCGGAAGTGGGCCAAGAAGGATGAAGCGACCAAGTACGGAA